>CM053791.1:520513749-520916249 GCA_028749045.1 Cupressus sempervirens
GATCCCAAAAGAAAAAGAAATATAAAAAATGCCACAAAGGCCCATCAATAAAAAATAAAATAAAAAGAAATATGGATTCCTAAATATCTTTTGCAAACAATGCAATTAAAGCACCCACAAATTAATGAAAAATCAAAGTCCTTATGGATTCCCAATAAGCTTCTAGAAGCACAAAATACTAAGGAAAGATCAAAGCTGGCATCCAAAATTTCTATCCCTCCATCAAAATGCCTTCCACCTTCCAAATCTATTTTGGGTCCTTGTGTCCCAAAGTCTACATCCTTTCTTGCATCAAATAAAAAGTCTTATTTTCCTCTATCATTCCATTACCCTTCAAGGTGTGGGCTAGTGTTGTTCTTGCATCCACTAAACATCAATCCTTCTTTCACTCCCTACATCATGCTACACATTTTTCATACCAGTTCATTGTTCCTATCTAATCCCTTTCCTAAATCCCTTTCATACCCATTTCCATTACCCTACAAATGTCTCTAAGCCTACCACCATAGTCATGGTCCAAAATTGCATACCTTTTTAGATAATTATTTAAAGAACTAGGTGCTTCAGGCCTTCATCCATGTCATGTAATGTATCCATTATCTTCTAAAAAGTGTCAAAAATTCAAAAAAAATAGTTGCCTTGATGAAAACCTAGCAAACTAGCATCTTGGCATGAAAAATAATAATAATAAAGAAAAAATATTTCTTTCAATAGTGAAAACCCAACAAATAGGTGCTTGCGCAAGTACTACATTGAAAACTTGGTGAATAGGCATCATGTGTAGTTTATGAACATCTTGCGTTCCATACTTGGGGGCAGGTTTCACTCATTTTATCCCCTATCATTTTCTTCATTTTACCATATGTCCATCAAACCTCTTGTCCTATCAGTGTTCCACATTTTCTATTTTCCCAACTTTGATCTTGACAAGGATATAGATCCCCTACAAGATCCTCATTTCCTATCTTCTTCACACCATCCTATCCCCTAGGTCCAAATTTTCCTATCTTATTGTAACCTCCATTCCATATCCCCTTGTCCATTATTTATCTTCCTTTTCCTACCCATATCCTATCATTTTCCTATGATGATCCCTATCTTGGTCTTGATAAAAATAAGGAAACACAAAATGCACAACATATTTTCAATCTCTTCACATGTTCATCCCCATGCATCACATGCCATCCCTTCCCATAATTTTAATAGCCTATAATTATCATGTCCATTCCTTGAGCTTGCATAAACATGCCCTCATATTCTATAGATAGTCCTTATCCTTTGTCCTTTGTCCCTCTACATTTTCCACTCATCCATCCACAATACCCTTTCCTTGCTAGACATAGGGGGCAATCCTTTCTCTGTACATACTTCAAAGACTTGAAAAAATCCCAAAAAATCAAATATCAATCCTAAAAAAAAAGAAAAACTCAATAAAAACCATAAAATATCTTGAACAAAACACTTAAAATCAACTATGAACCTGAAAAAAAAATGAAAACAGCTATAACCCAAAAAAAATAAAATATTTTTCAAAAACCCCCCAAAAAAGGAAAAATCACCAAAAAAAACTTGCAATAAACCTTGTGAATAATCATTGTCAATAATCAATCCTTTTGCTAAACACTCTCACATGGAAATTTAGACTTAAACATTCTACTTCAATGAAATCATGCTTTGATGAAACACACACTAAACTATTTGTACCAATAATCAATTTGATTTCAAACTTTGATCAAAACACCATGAAAAATCACCCTATCAAAACATCAATCAAACACACTTTGAAATCCCAAACAACACTTCATAAAGGAAGTAATAATGGACTGGAATGGTTTTTGGCTCATGTTGTTTAGTGAGTGTTTTATTTTGATCATGTTCTTATGCTACTTGATGATATAAAATGATTTATGAGAGTAGTCGGGAAGGTTCATGATCATTCTCTAAAAATAAATGATTTATAAAAATAAAGCTCTTATAACATAAAGCACACCTATGAAAGCAAGCTTCATGACTCTTCTTAGTCTCATTTCCTTCTTCTACTAATTTTTATTTAGTTAATCTCTTTCTCTCATTGTCTTTTCTTTTCAAAAAAAATTGCTTGAGTCTATTTTTTGAGGGGGCATCCTACTTCCTTTTATTTGATTGTGGCATTGATCTTTTTCATTATTATTCTTTTGACATGATGCTCATAATCACATTGTATCAAAGAGGGTTAAAATATACATGCTCAAAAATGGTTTGTGCCTACTCTTTCAACACATTCACATCCTAACTTGTCCCATTTTCTCATTTCACTAACTTTGATCTTTTAGCCAATTTGATCATCATTCAATCAAAATGTAGATCATCTTAGAAGCAATTCAAAACCATTCCAATGTCATTGTCTTATCAACATTGATCCTTTAGGCATTGTTACATACTTCATTGCCTTATCAACATTCATTAATACATGTCATGTGTCCTTGGCATATCATCAATTCAATCCTTGACATTCTTGAGTCCTTTAGTGTCTAATCATGTCCTTATTCAATCAATTTAATAACATTGAATACATTTGTCAATGTTATTGTGATCAATCCTTTCAATCAGTTTCAATCAATCTTGTGGTATTGATAATGTTCATTAAATATCATATGTCATCAACCCTTGTCATGTGTCCTTGACAAGCCATAATTTTATGTCATTTTTCTAGTGTCAATTATTTCATTCGGTCATGGATTTAATCCATCCAATATCATCACACTTGACTTACATTTTCATCATGATCCTTCAATAAGGTAATCTTGCATTTATTTAATCATTTTGGCCAATTGATTTGTTAATTTCTCTTATAGAATTAGATAACCCATAAATTATCCATATTTCTTAATAATTTATTTTCATCCCATATTATTAATTATTCCTCTTTACTAACCTTTATTAATTAATTAATATTTCTTAATTAATTGACTCTATTTTCATGAATTATGGGAATTCCTAATTTCCTAAATTCTAATTCTAATTTCCCATTTCCCATTTTCTATTTCCTAATTTCAATTTTTCTAATTCTATAATTTATAATTTATAATTGCATTCATTCTTTCCATTTATTGCATTTGGCTTCAAAATCCTATAAATTGAGCCATTATGCACTTGTTATCACTAATCATGATCCAAGTATTGTCACTATCATATCATCTTGCTATCACATCATCATCTTACTTTCAATTCTAGGTGTTTCTTGACAATTGGAGCTACATCAACATCAACTCTATTGAGAAGAAAGGATAACATTAGAGCATCATGTGAAGGGGGTGTTTCTCATGTTTATTTATGCACCTTCATTTCATTTTCTTCAATGGTAGATTAGATTACTTTGCATTTATTTGAAAGTTTTTAGTTTCTTTGATTATGAAAATTTATCTATTTTCTAGTCTTACAGTTACATTTGGGATAGTGGACTTCTAGTTGATGTAACTGAAAGTTTATTATATAGGTTGAGTTAATGAAAGTGAAGATTTGAACTAATTTAAGTGTTTGTTTGTTCAATTGGTACATTTGGACCTTGGAACAAATGAAGCAATCTAGATTATTGCACCCCACCCCCACACCCCCCCAACCCCCTCTCAATTGTTCTAAATATTCTAACAATTAGTTTTAGAGAATTGGTGCTTGCAAGATAAAAGTTTGAAGATACTTAAAGCTAATGATCATTATGTACAAAAAGTAGGTGCCAAGGTTGAACAAAGAGACCTTCCATACATGGAAAAGTTTGATGAGGCTACACCTAGCAAGAATTGGTGAGGGTGAAATACAATTTTTGGACAATGCATATGTTGAGATAACAATAGTCCCTCTAATAGCCCAACAACTAAAATAGAAACAAGAACACAATCAACCTATGTTAGAGATTGTATCAGCCCTGAGCTATGCCAAGTTTGATGAGATAAAAGATTGCAAGACTACTAAAAAAATGTGGCACACACTAAAGAACATCTATGGAGGAGACAACAATATCCTAAGAGAAAAATTAGAGAGCTTAAGTGGTAAGTTTGATGAAATTAGAATAGTAGAAGGTGATAATATAGTCTAGTATTGTGCAAGAATCAAAGAGGTTGTTAATGCTATAAGAGGAGGAGCTAGAAATATTGATGAAGAAATAGTGAACAACAAGGTATTGAGAACTCTACTTCCTATTTATGCTATTAGGGTTTTTATAGTACAAGAAGTAAGATGTACTCCAAGTAATGACCTAACTCTAGAAGATTTGATTGGTAGACTTGCTACTTTTGAGATGTCAAATTTTGATAACTTCACTCCTACTATTATTGAATCTACTTCAAGTCACAATTGGTTCTTAGTAAGAAAGGAAAATGAAAATATGTGAAAAGTGATAGTGATACTTCTAATAATGAACTTAATGAGCTTGAAGCACTGATGTCTAGTAGACTTCCAAGAGGCAAAGGGAAATATAAAGGTAAACTTCCTATAATATGTTTTGCATGTAACTAAGTTGGTCATATTGCTACAAGATGGTTTGAAAGAAAAGACAAATATGAAAGAAAGGAAAGTGAGTACAAAGGAAGAAGAGATGATCAAGACAATAGGAGAAACAAGGACTACAAAGATAAAGTCAAGAAATCTTGTTACATTGTTGAAGAAGAAATTGATAATGAATCTGAATGTAATGTTGAAGAAGTTTTCTATGTTGTTATGAAAGAATATTTTTATGAGGATGATAAAATTACATTAATCTTATATGTGAACAAAAGAGATAGATGGATAATTGATAGTGTTTGTTCAAATCACATGACTGGTGATAGAAGTAAATTTTAGAACATTGGACCATACAAGGGTAGATGTGTTAAATTTGGTAATGTTGTACCATGTCTTGTGAAAGGTAAATGTTCAATACAATTGATTGACAATATCAAATGTGACAATGTTTATTGGGTTGAAGGACTTAACTATAACTTGTTGAGTGTTTCACAATTGAAAAAATTAAGTTACAAAGTTGAATTCCATCACAGAAAGGCCAATATATTTGATGTTGATTGTGAACTAATTAGAAGTGGTAATCAAACAAGAGGTAACTTGTTCTATCTAGATTTATCCAATTAGATATTCTTTTTGCACAATATGAAGATATTTGGTTATAGCACAAGAGGTTATGTCATGTAAATTTTGATAATTTTGTTTGTGTTAGTAAGATGAAAAGAGTAAGAGGTTTTCCAAAAGTGAAGAAATTTGACAATATTGTGTGTAAACAATGTCAATTGGGAAAAATGACAAAGTCTAGTTTCAAGAGAAAGACATATACATCTAATAATATTTTGGAGTTGGTTCATACTAACTTATGTTGACCTATTGGTGTTTAAAGCTATTGTGGAGACAAATATTTCATTCTATTTGTTGATGACTATTCTAGAATGATGACTATGATGTTTCTTTAAAAAAAATGATGCTTTTTAGTTATTTAAGTGGTATTTGGCTAGAGTTGAAAAGGAGAAAGGAAAGAGTCTGAAATAATTGAGATATGATAGAGGCACAGAATTCATTTCCAATGAATTTAACATATTCTACAATGACAGAGGAATCAAAAGACAGATGTCAGTACCTAGGACCCCTCCTCAAAATGGAATGGGTGAAAGGAGAAATAAATAAATCATGGATTGTGCCAAAATAGTGATAATGGAGAAAATTGTGTCACAAAAATATTGGAGATAAGTTATAAGTAAAGCTATTTATACTTTGAATAGAGTGAAAGTCAAGAAAGGTACAAATGTTACACCTTTTGAATTATGGTATGAGTATGCACCTAATTGAACTATTTTAAAGTTTTTGGAAGTAGATGTTGTATATTTAAGGATAATAAAAATGGAAAACTTGATGCTAAAAGTGATGAAGACATATTCCTAGGTTATTCCACTAAGAGAAAATCTTGTAAGTGTTTAAACTCTAACACTAACAAAGCCATGGAAAGTGCAAATGTGAAAGTTGATGACTATGCAAAAAAAAGAGGAAGTTTAATGCAAGAAAAATCCTAAAGACTACAATACATTCATGTATGTGAATGAAGGTTCTCCCAACATCCCACTTGAACAAGAGAACAAAGTTGCAAGTCAATAGCAAACTAGGAAAGTCAAGTTGCAACAACCAATTTTCGACCAGTAGATTGTGGGTGTCGAGCAATAACTAAATGATGTCAAGTCATAAACAGAAGGAACCAACATCAGGAAGAATATATTAAGCAAGAAGAACATGAACCAGAACCTGGACAAGAGAGAGAAAATGAGCTCAAAATCATTTTTCAAGATGAACCTATAGAAGAAGAGAGAAGAAATGAACTTGTACTAGAAAAATATATAAGAAGACATCATGCACGTGAGAAAATTATTGAAGATAAAGAATCTAGTGTCATGACAAGAAAAAGACTCAAAAGTGAGACATGTTTACTTTGCGAGTTTGAACCTAAATCCATGAAAGATGCTTTGGAGAATGAAGATTGGATTCCACTAATGAATGAAGAAATTGAGAGGATAGAGAAGAAAAAACATGGACACTGGTACCTAGACCTAAAGAAAAAAATGTTATTAGAACAAAGTGGGTATTCAAGAATAAATTGAATTAAAAAGGTGAAGTGACAAGGAGCAAGGCTAGACTGGTATGCAAAGGATACGCACAAGAAGAAGGAATTAACTATGGGGAGACATTTTCCCTTATTGAAAGGCTAGAAGGATTTAAAACACCACTTGCATATTCTTATTACAAAGGATTTAAGGTATATCAGATGGATATCAAATCAATATTTCTAAATGGGATACTTGAAGAAGAAGTGCATATAGAGTAGACTGAAGGATTTTTTTACCCCAACAAGAAGAATATGGTTTGTAAGCTACACAAAGCTTTATATGGTTTGAAGCAAGTCCCTAGAGGATGGTATGAAAGACTATACAATTATTTGGTGAAGATTAGATTTGCAAGAACTAATGATAATAATAATCTATACTTGAAGACTAGTAATAAAAATGAGGCATTGTTATCTAAAATATTTGTTGATGATATCAAATTTGGAGGCAAGGAAGCATTATGCATATCATTTGCTAATGAGATGAAGAAGGAATTTGAAATATCTATTTTTGGTGAGATTAAATTTTTTGTTGGTGTTCACTGATTTAGATTAGGTAGGAAATGGATTGTATTACAAAAAGAATGATAAGTTTGAATTGAAGGTGTTCACTGATTTAGATTAGGTAGGAAATGTTGATAACAAAAAGAGCATAAGTGGAGGTGCATTCTTTCTAGGAAAGATACTAGTTTCATGGACAAGCAAGAAGCATAACTGCATTTCTCAATCAACAGTTGAAGCTGAATGTGTGGTAGCAACAATGAATTGTTCAAATATCATATGGATCAAAAAATTATTGAAAGGAATCAAGGAAGAGATCACTGATCTAGTTGTTATCTACTATGATATCACTAGTGCTATTAACATATCAAAGAATCTTGTAATGCACACAAAAACTAAGATTGCTATCAAGTATCATTACTTGGGAGAGCTAGTTTAAGAAAAAGAAGTGAGATTGGAGCATGTAAACACTAAGGAGAAAATATTTGATATATTCACTAAATCTTTACTTAAAGATGTTCATGAATATCTAAGAGGTAAATTAAGGGTGTTTCCCCTACACAAGGCTACTTAAGATGCAACGGTGCTCTACATCAAATGTGTTGATCAGAATATCTTACAGGTTTATATAGACAATCTTACTTTAGGAGTTGCGTAGAGTAGTAATGAGGAAGAATGAAAAAATGTTGTATTAGTCATACATTAATGAAAAAGGATGAATTTAGATCTAACATGAAGATATCTACATGGAAGAGATGCATGAGATAGATAAATTATCTTTGGCATTTTTGTCAAAGAGGGAGAAGATGCAAGATAATTACCCATGCAGTAAGAGGAAGATACCTTAAGAAAGAGGGAGAGATTACCATGAAGAGATAAGTTACCATAAGACAAATAGAGAACATGAAGTAATCGATAAGGGGGAGAGTTTTATATAAGCAAGAAGGAGTTCATAGAACTAAAGGCATTGCATGGATGAGAATCAAAATGAAACTGAGGATAATACTAAAGATCTAAGACTATACATAGAGGGAGTTTTCTCAATGCACTACAAGTTTTAGATCACATGGTAACTAGAGGTGTTGCCACCAATGCCAAAGAGGGAGATCGTTAGAAACTACAATTGAAATAATTGGTATGTTGCCATTGATCAAAAACCTTATTGGTGAGATAGTTTGCTATCTAATTTGAGTCTCATATCTATACGATTGATGAAAAGGATTTGAGAAGTTGGCCATAACAAAAGTACCTGGACGAAAGGTTGAGTTATGAAGAAGAAACTACAAATGGAAACTTGATTAGTTAGACTTTGACAAGATAAAGTGATTGTTTAATCACATTACAAGTGAAGAAGATAGTTGTAGTGAAGCCTTGAAGAAGTGATCAAAGATAGACCAAATGCACAGGCTTGATCAAGCAATAGTGAAGAAGATTAAGGAACATGCAATACATGCCAAGTTATGCTAACTTTGGCTAAGCCACAATAAGTTCTGAGCATAAATAGTGTTTACTTAGCATTGGTAGCAACCAAGTGACAATATATGTTCCAAAAAAGATAATTAGTAGTGATTGAGTAATCTAGGGATGATCGAGCATCAAAACACAGTGTTGGCCGAGGGACAACACTTTTAAAATTTGTGACAAATCATAATTTCCAGCCAACATAATTGATTTCTTTGGATATATAAAGCATGTTGAAGATAAGGATGGATGATTTGGAACATTTAAATCAAGGGAAATCATGTTTGCACATTTCAATGCAAGGATTCATGAAGAAGTTTAGAGAAGTTTCTAGAATAGAAAGGAGGAGATGAAATGTTGCAAGCATTCGATGAGTCTGACCTAACCCTAAGTTCTATGATGATGTTTAAGCAAAATAGGATTAAAATTACCTATTTAAGGAGGTACAAGGGCTAACCTAATAATGTTAGAATAGTTTTTGATGCTATTGATCGGAAAACTTAAGTAGAAGGCTAACAAGAGTTGAGAAGAGGTGAAGAGTGATTGCTTGAAGGGTTGTCAAGCAAATAAGAGAATGAGATAAAAATGAAAGCCAGTCAATGGTTCAACATTTGAGCGAAAATAAGATCTATAATTACAAAGTGAGTTGTATTTTCCATATCAAAACTTGTTGTTACTTTCTAACCATTGCATTAGTTTGAAATCCTTTAATAAAAAGTTGACCTAATGGTCATATGTAAATCATTTAATCAAAGTCTCCTTTCTTGAAGCCAATACTAGTAGTAAAAACCCCTAGGGGAGCACCTATTGACACTTTGCACACACTTATTATAAATGGAAACATTCATAAAAAATTTAGTTACATGTGCAACAACTCTCCCCATATCTATTTAAGAAATACACTACACAAATGGATGTCCTCTCTCTCTCTCTCTCTCTCTCTCTCTCTCTCTCTCTCTCTCTGCACCATTCATAGTGTCAAAAGGGGGTTGCCTTTGTTTTTATCCTTTCAAATTCTTATGTCTCTTTGTTGGCTCTTTTAGTACATCTAAAATTTCTTGCATTTCTCATGGTAACATTTTAATTTCATATTAGATTAATTTATGTTAAATTCTCATACTTATCTTGTTAATGAGGTTCAAAATTATTTTAATTTCATATTATATTAGTTTATGTTAAATTTTCTTTTAAATTTTAAATATCTTAACATGTGTCATGTAAACACATGGTTATAGATTTTTCTTCTCTCACAAATTTTGATTGAAGAGCTCTAACATTTTCAAATATACTCTATGAATTTTAGTTTTTTCTTTCTTGCAACTTATATTATATTTATTTCTCAAATTCATTTCAATCTACATATTAGATTGTGTTTGTAAGATTTAATAAAAAGAATTTTATTATTTTGTTTTATTTAAAATCTACAAAAACCTTCTATTTTTATTCAAAATATGTGTGCAAATTTTTCTCTTCAAAGACATGAAATTTAGATCATTTTTGTCTCCCCATTGTGTGCTCAATGCCTACCTATGAGTGTAGATTTTGTAGGTACTTTGGTTATGTCAGTAATTGGTGAGAAGCTTTCTTTTTGTATTTATTCAATGATTATAAATTTGTGTGTTCCATGCTTTTTTTTCTTTCTATTTTTTTTCCTATTTTCTATTTTCCTTTTTTTTTGGCCTGACGATCAACTCTTAGCCAAGTGTCTTTTAGTTTAAATCAAACCATTCATGTGATTCTAAACCAAGACATTCTTTGTGCATGTTGGCTTTTACTTCAAGATATCCCATATGATTCTTTTTATTGAGAATGAGGCAAACATGCTTAACTAGTTGATTTTTTAAGCATAAATGAACCTCTAATGGTTGAACATGTTAGACTATTGATTGAGCTTCAATGTTCATAGCCTAAATATGAATGATAAAGGAGTGATTAAACTAGTATATGGTTGCATTCACATTACATGTAGATGTGGTAATTATATGCCCCACCAAACTAAGAACAAATCTCAACCAACCATTACAAATAATGATACCTAAGAAACTAAATAAAGAATGGTGACCAAAATTTAAAAATAAAATAAAATTATAAATAGCATCAATGATTTAATGGAGAGGCGACCTGATTTTAAAAAGATTAGCAACTACTTAAGAAATATTCATAGAGGGTCGATTGGATTAGTCAATAAATTATTATTTAACCAATACACCTCATTCAAAGGTGATAGTTTCCATAAAAATATATGACTCCCTCTAGATAGGAGATATCTATGTGTGTATCTTGGGCTTGAAGTCTAGTCGCACCAACTGCAATTGCTTAATTTTTAATGAATCTTTCCCTAATTCATCACTAGTTTTTTTAAAATAATTTTATCATCATTATTTTCTAACCAATATTTTTCATTTAGTAAAGTTCTTCGCTACCTATTTTTGGTTAGAATGTCAGATGAATTTAATTTTTCTTATTTTTTATTTTTTTCAATCTATCTCCAAGAACTTTGCTTCCCTTCATTTTATCTCTTATTTCTTTTACTTTTAATATATTTATCATTTACCTCAATCACTCATCATCCTATTTTTATATCAAATATATCATCCCTCTGAAATTTGTTTTCAAAAAATCTACTTATTCTAGGATCAAATGTGTTCAAAATATGGTCACCTAGTTGAATGACTCTTATCTCTTCATATTCCTTCATAAAAGGATGTAATTTAAGTAAATCTTCTTAATTGAAATCATGTAATTCTATAGCAAACATGTTGGTTTAGCCTACATTTACTTCTTCTTTTCTTCTAGCAACACTATTTCTTGTCATTTCATCGAAGGTATTTCAAATAATTTTTTATCGAGAGGCATTTCTTTATGATTAAGTTTCTTATAATATCCTACGTTAATTATTGTCTTCAATTCAAAAGTCTTAAGTTTGACAACAAAGTTTTAACAACACTTAGCTCATAAATGTTATTCATCCTTTCATGTTATTAATTTTTTTAAGCTCATTCTTTTTTACCCTTTTATTGTTGGTATTAAGCTTTAACTTAAGATTAGACACATTTGGATGAAATAACTATTAATTTTTCTAAATTTTGTGCTTTGTAACTATTGAGTGAGAACTAGCTAGATGAGGAGCTAAAGAGATTTGAAAAGTGTGTGGATAAATATATGGAGGGGTTCAATACAACAAAATAAAGTTTTGATGGATCTCTAGAGGATGAAGGTAAGAGACCCATTAGTGAGTTTTCCTGTACTCCTTATATTTTAGCTCTTCTTTTCAACAAAATAAAGTTTCGATGGATCTCTAGAGGATGAAGGTAAGAGACCCATTAGTGAGTTTTCTTGTACTCCTTATATTTTAGCTCTTCTTTTCCCCTAAAATTGTTCAAGGTTTGGGTGAGAAGACCCCGATGCATGTTCCCTTGAGGTCAGTGGTTTTCAATCTTGGTCCCATGGGGACTGGAAATCACTTTTTGATTCTAGTGTTGCGCCTAAGCCACTCCAAGGTGGTGTCTCGATCACTAAATTGGTAGATGGGATGTGCATCCATCTATAGGATTTAACCTTATACACAAAACTTGCAAGATTCCCTAACATGTTGATTGGTAAGTTTGGCAGGATGAGACCAGATATAATGTTTGTCAAGAAATGGGCTATGTTCTCTTGGGCATTGAAAGGCTCGGTACGGTGTCTACATTGCCCAAAGGTTACTTATAGTTCTTTTTTTTTCCCTCAAGGAAGACTTTATCTTTATCTTCGTTGGTGTTCCTTGGTTTCTAGGCAAGTTTCTCATGCAACTATGTAAATGGCACTTGAGGTTTTACTTGGTGGCTCATCTTACTGGTGTTGTTTCCACCTGGGTACATCTCCTTAGGCTTCCTCTTGAATTTTGGGATGAAGAGGTGTTGGAAGGCATATAAAACTCATTTTGTGAGTTCCTTGGTGTTGATGTTGTGACTCAAAGTTGGACCTTCTTTATTTGTGCAAGATTTTATATTTTGATGGTCCTAGGGACTATGTTTCCCATTTCAAAGGTCCTCAAGTCTGGGTTGGGTTCTTTTTTGCAACCTCTAGAGTATGAGAACTCTATTTCATTCTATCAACTTTTGTTTGCAATTGGCTACCTTTCGAACCCTTTCCCCAAGAATCCTCCTGTTATGCCTTCTCCTAAGGTGGTTATAGAGGGTTCTAGTCCCTCTATTAGGCCTCAACCTAGATCATCATGTATTGGTCTGGAGTTGGCTCTCTTCTCTATGCCCCCTCTCAGGTCCCTTTCACCCCCTTCCCCTATGGCTTCTTCCTTGATCATCTTCCCTTCCCCCTCCCCCACTTAGGAGTTGTTTCCTCCCTCCTGGAGAGCCCTTCCCTTTTCCTCCCCAACCCCACCCTCTATTTGCAACTCCCCCTCCCCTTCTTCTCACGGTTTCTCCCCCTTGTAGGCAGCAGTCCCCATGCCTCATTTTTTCCCTTTGCCCCAACCCCTCTTAGTACTCTCCCACATGGTCTCTCTTTTGAATATTGCAAGTTAATAGATGTTGGTTGTCCTAAAAGACAAGGAGGCATTCTAGAAGAGATTTGAGAAATCAGTTTACAAAAAAGGACAGCGCTAACGGGAGCCAGAGCACTCTCAATCACCACTTGTGTTCTAATAGATCTCAATGATTATTGTCTCCTATCATATGAGAGTTCTTAATAGTTTGCAAAAGAAAATTCTTGTTAAGAACCTTATTAAATATTTGAACTTGGATAGTGTTCTATTACAAGAAAATAAAAATGACAACCAAAATACCAAATTAGAAGCATTGGTTAGGAGGTTAAAAAATTCAGTTCAATCAAATCTTGAAAGGGCACAACTTGAAGAATCTCTTGAAACAAGTTTGACCCATATATGTTCGACTAGTGGGCAACTTGATATCTGGAATAATAAAAGAGAACAAAATTGTTATTATGCAAATAAATTATCATCTGAGTATGTTAAAAAGTAAAGGACTACGAAAGATGACATTTGCAAGTTTTTTAAGAAAGCAGGCGAAAGCAACACACTTTAAACTACCACCAAAAGGTTCTCTATTAATTGGTGCATCAATGATAACATAGAAAACAACTTATGGGAAATATAGTGGATGGTATTTGATGTTTTTCCCTATAACAATAATGAGGTTCCTATTTATTTCTTAATGAAACTATATTAAGAGTTCATCCTTGGGGAGTTGCCTAAGTATTTTTATATTCTAGAGTTTGAAGGTAGAGGTAGCAAGTCTTCATTTGATAACCAGGGGGAACATCATGACCCTAATGAACCTACAACACCTATTAGACAATGATATGTGGGTCATGTTAGTGTTTCTTTCATTGTGAAGGAACAAGTAGAGGCGTCTTCATAGGCATGATCAATGCTCTAACTTAGACTTTCATTCACTGTATCACTCATTTACTCGAGGGTCAACATGGTCAGTCTAGATGACCCCATATCTATTGGTCATATGGGTCTCTTTGCTCATTTGGCGATGATGATTGAGACGAGGAAAAGGATACTAGCATGATGACTGATGCAAATCTCAATGAACATTTGGCATTGATGCATAGGTTAATATTTATAATTATATTTACTGGTTTTAATCACATGTCATATATAAATGATGAATATTAAATTAGTATTTATTGATTATGTTCAAAATCCAAGGCTAGGTTGTTGGTCACACTGATAATGATCTGTCAACTCCATTTTACTCTTCTTCAATGACTCCAAAAGTATGCATGGGTTGGGAAGGATCATGGAGGTGTAATGATGGGCTTAGTGGGCTGTGGAGTCGGCAAATCCAAAAAAAAGGTAGGAGCTTACTAGGGGTTCTAAGCTCCATCTAAGGAACAAAAGAGATGGCCTTCCAGAAAAAACTTCTAGCTAAAACTTCCATAAAAGAAAGAACTTTTTGACTTTAATTAACTCAAACTTGTAGACTTCAATTTATTTATTTTAAAAATTTCATAATATGAAGCTTTTTCTATTTTTTTAAGAAAAAATGATTTTACTCATTGCTCTGACCAATCAAAAATTAGAAAAATCACACTTATTAATCATTAAAAATAATGTTAATAACTAGGTATAACCTCTTTGTAAAAAAGAAAGGTAGTTTGCATTCATTGGTTGGTTTAGTGATTAGTTGAGTAGTCAAATATAAACAATTGGAAGAAACGGATCCATAAATTCCCAACGTAGGGTGCAAATTTTGCGTGACTTGCGGATATGTATTATGTGTTTGCTAATTACACATTAGTCCCCGTCTATGACCTGTGGAGAGGCGACCTAATTTTAGAAAGATCAGTAACTACTTAAGAAATAGTCATAGAGGGTCGATTGGATTAGTCAATAAATTATTAATTAACCAATGCACCCCATTCAAAGGTGATAGTTTCCATAAAAATGTACGACTCCCTCTAGATAGGAGATATCTATGTGTGTATTTTGGGCTCAGAGTTTGGTCGCATCAACTACAATTGCCCAATTTTTAATGAATCTCTCCCTAATTCATCAATAGTTTTTTTTTTTTTAAGAACTTTATCATCATTATTTTCTAACCAATATTTTTCATTTAGTAATGTTCTTCACTACCTATTTTGCGGTGACCAGAGTATGTGTTTGCGGTGATCATAGATGGCAGGGACTAATGAAGAAAGTGTTCGACTTGAAAGAGCATCGCAAGACAATAGCCCACTTGAAAGAGCACTTGGGCCACAAAAATAAAACGACCGTGATGCGACTGTGGTTCCACAAAATGTTCCCACGAAGTTGACTGAAGTTCCAATGTTTTCACTCCACGTCGAAGGGACATTGAAGCGTGGAAGGTGCGGCCCATATCTTCAGAGATATCTGGCCTCTTCACAAATCAATCAGAATGGTACTCCTCTCTGGTAATCTGTATCTAACCTTTCTGCAGTGTCTTATGTCTAGATTGTTCTTCTCAGGACTGTCTGATTGTGCCGATGTGGTTGCAGAGCATCATGTAGTAGCTGATATAGAGATAAGAATAAGAGAGATATACGCATGCACACTCTTTAGCATGTCTCTCACATTTTTTGCCCTTTATTTCACTTGGTGCCACAGCAGCTCCACTTTATTTCTTCTCATCGTCTGCTTCCTCATTTTCTCCTTAATTTTGGTTGTGTTCTGTTATATTATTTACCACAAATCTCTCATACGCGAAGTGGTTGCAAACGCGAAGTGGACATATCTCACATACGCATTCACAGTCTTTGGCATGTCTCTCACTTGGCGCCGCAGCCTCTCCACTTTATTTCTTTTCATCATCTGCTTCCTCATTTTCTCCTCAATTTTGGTTGTGCTCTGTTATATTATTTACCACAAAATGAGAAAGGAAGACCAATTAAAATCAGAGCGAAACCCAAATAATCATCAAATTGGTGGCTGCTCAGGCCAGATATGTCTTTTCTTCTTATTTGTAATTTTGATGATCGCTGTCTATGTTGCCGTTGCCATCGGTGCCATAACCAAACTGTATGACGCTCACAAGGCAAATTAAGCTGTTGTTGTTCAAGCAACTCCGTTTGCTTCACCAGCCTTGCTCGCCCTATTTGCATTTCAGATTCTATATTCCACCCGCGATGAAATCTTACGTCAGATCTGTGAAAGACAATGGAGGCTCTAGATCTTACGTCATATTTTGGGAATTTCAAAATAAGATGAAAAGCTAGTTTATTTAAAACTCTGATCTAAAATAACTTTTATTGTGTGGATTAAGTTTCGTCAAACGTATTTGGATTGGTGTGGAAGTATATGCACTTAATATGGTTTTTAAATATTTCATTTTGTTATTATTATTAAAATAATATTTTGATATAACATCAAATTGGTATTGTTTATAGTCACTTGTGTGGGGATATTGTTGAGTGTAACTATTCTTTCTTTCAAGTAGAGACACCAACATGATAACAAAGCTAGGGTAAAAGATGCAAAATCATAATAAATAAATAAATGCATATGTAAACAATGCAAGATCTTATGGGTTTTAGTCTTTTTATAAGGGATCCAAGTCAAAGGAATATAAATGACAGTTTTTTTTGTGAAATAAAGATATATTTCCTTCTAATAGGATCATAGTTAATGACTAGAATATTTTTTTAAAAAGAAAAATCAAATACTATCTAAAAATAATGCAAGATACTAGAGGCTTCTCTTAGTTTTATAATTTCTACTCTTTCCTTTTAGCCCTAGTTGCACTTCTATGAAAATTTAGACCCATATTGAAAATTAGTAATCTGTGGGGATAAAGAATCTTTAGACTACAATATTTGTGACATCCTCTTAATGTTAAAAATGTTAGATGGAATAATATGCATATGTAATATTTTAAAAAATTCGTAAAAGATGCATTTTTTCCTTGCTTGGGGGCCTCGATAAAAAGGGATTGTCCCAAAGATTTAAAAAAAGCTTAGATGTAGTGTGATGAGGGTTATCCAAAATTCGTGGGAACTCCAGTTGGGGCTTATCAACACAGATTTTCTTGATAACCACTAAGGAATTAGGAGCTCTAGGGGTTCTGGGTTTATCTATGGTCGGGATAAATCTACCAAAACCTGGGCAATGAGCACAAATATGGTGATAAAGGACAAAAATGAGCCCTTGGTGGATAGCAGGATTTTCTCCCAGGATAATACTATTGACCAAAGAGGAAAATAAGAAGAATAGAATGTTAAATTTTTCCCCATGTCTAAGCATATTAAGCAACAAAAAATGATAACCATGATAGGTCGTGTAACGACCTTCAAGAGTAAAATAGTTAATTAACCAGTACAAAATGACACCAAAAGGGTTAGGGAGAGAGATCCTATCATACTCATTTCCAAAAGTCACACAAACATGTTCTTCTGTTCCTTCAAAGAACTTATACCTAAATTTACTATAGTCCAACGTACCTTTCCTTTCCACTCTAATGCCAACAGATTCCAGGCCCGTCGCTTCTCCAATGATTTATGACATCACCACAAATTTGATACTACCAATCTCCACCAGTCCTTTGTTCCAAGAATCGACAAACATAGTGGAGAGAACAATGTTGTGGACTTTTATGGTGTGGACATAGAAATGTAGACCCTCCTTAACAAAATATCCCCAAATTTCTTTATTCTACTTCAACTCTTTATAGTCTCTAGGTTCAACATGTTTCAACAGGTCTCTCATGGTATTGTCTGCAATATCACTCATCATGGAACCTTCCTCTAACAACTAAAGATTATGAATATTATTGAGTCCAACTTAGAGAACATAGAAGGAAATTATATTTCCAAATAAGGGTGACACAAAAAATAAACCATAATCGTTAATAGGTCTAAAATATTGTCACAAATCTTACTCTCAATCTTTGTTTCAAACCACTTCACATAGTTGGGTTTTCTTTCTACCATTGATGTGACAGATGTAATAAATCATGATGACATGCCACATCTAAAGCCTTTGTTGAGTAGACCACTTCCCAACTCACCTCCATAAATACCTAATATTGGTATTACCAACCACCTTGGGAAATAACAGGTAAAGATATGGGGTAGGATTCGCACAACAAAGCTTGATTAATGAAACAATATGGGAAGTACTTTTTGGCTTCATGAGGATTAAACCATTATTCATGCATTTATTGAGCTTAACACTCAACAAAAGCCCATTCATATTATATCTTTTAATACTCTTAGAAAATGAGCCATGATGACTCAACAACTTAACAATCCACTTGCCACCTATGATATTCCTATTACATGCCATTATATCTTTTATTATCATCTAAAATAATTAGACTTAACTCTTGCATGCACTCCATCTAAGTCACCATCTTCCACTCCTTGTAGTTCATTTCCCACATGGCCAAGTAGTTAGTAGCTTTCCTCCATTCTCTAAGTGTCCAGATCTAAACAATGAAAGAGAAATGTAACAATAGATGATTGATAAACTCAACATCCTTCTCACAAAGAGCACATCTGTTAGCTAGCTTCAGACCGTATTTAGATAGATTGTCAAGTGTGAGCCACTACTCACTGGAAGCAATTTATTTTAGGTTGTGGATTATGAATCTAAATTTTCTTCTAGAATCTCTCTCCCACAAGATTGTCTTCTTGTGCTCTGTAGGTAGAGCTAACCGAGAATAGGTCATTGCTTTTATATCTCCAAATCCATTTATCTTCTTGGAATTGGTTAAAGCGGCTAGGATTAGGGAGCATATCCATAAGATATGTGATCACTTCCTTACTAATTTTCTTGCTTCTTCTAGCATCAGTCCTTGGTTGTCAATTGCCTCCTTGATGGGAGCCTCATCCTTCCATATTTCTTCCCAAAATAAGTTTCTTCTTCCATTTCCTATTTGCATGTCACTTCCTCTTCTAGTCAAGCCTTTGGTTTTCAATATGTTCTTCCATAGGATAGAGCTTCCATTAGAGTTATTCCCACTAAGATAAAAATAGGAAGGGCCATAAAATAAGTATTTGGCCCTTAAGATTTTAGGCTAATATTTAGCTCCTTCTAAGGTTAGCTAGCCCAATTTAGAGACTTGATCTTTATTCATATTTATAAAATTTCTTATACTGAGGCCTCCAATCTCCTTGGATTTACACACTTGATTCTAGTTGATAAGGGTCATATTTCTCATTTCCTCCACTCTAGACCACATGGAGTTATTTTGAATTTTCTCTGGGGAATTCGTCACCTTCACACGCATTAAAGAAAAGGACATAATGTACACAAGAATTCTTTAGAGGCCAACTTTAAGGAGAAGAAGCTTGCCCCCAAAACTTAATATTTTACCATTCTGTCTGGCTAGTTTCTTTTGGAATTTCTCAATAACACTATTCCAGTATGTGAGACTAGATTTCTCTAGCAAAAAGGGCAGGAAAAGATACATATCTGGTAAACATTGGATTTGACATTCCAATACAACAAAAATGTTTCTTTGAATTCTTATGAGGTATTGAAAAAGAAAAGGTTACTCTTATCAAAGTTGATATATTGACCAAATAACTTGGCATAGTTAGCCAAATAAGTTGGCATAGTTAGCTAACAATAACTTCCAAGCATTAGCTTTAGATACAAATGCTTCTTCAAAAAGGAAAATATCATCCATAAATTGCTAATGAGTAGAGGGTAGAATGTTAGAAGAAAATTTGACACGACAAATAGAGTTTGAGATATTGTGTCTATTTAGGTTCCTACTTAGGACATCCACCACAATTATAAATAGATAGGAAGAGAGAGGGTCTCCTTGCCTAAGGCCAATACTCTTAGTAAGAAACCATGAGGGAACACCTATTGACACTTCGCACAAACTTATTATAAATTAAAACATTCATAAAATTAGCAGTTACACGTACAACTCCTCTCCTTGTCTCTATTTATGAAATAACCTTCTCTCATTCTCCAAAACTACACAAATGGATGTCCCCCCACCCCCACTCTCTCTCTCTCTCTCACACATACACACACACACACACACACACACACACACACAATTTGCACCATTCATAATGTCACAAAGGGGTTACCTTTTCTTTTATCCTTTCAAATTCTCTTGTCTCTTTGCTAGCTCTCTTATTACATCTAAAATTTCTTGCATTTCTAATGGTAACATTTTAATTTCATATTAGATTAATTTATGTTAAATTTGCATACTTATCCTTTTAATGAGGTTCTAAATTATTTTTAATTTTATATTAGATTAGTTTATGTTAATTTTGTTTTTAAATTTTAAATATCTTAACTTGTGTCATGTAAACACATGGTTATAGTTTTTTCTTCTCTCACAATTTTTGATCAAAGATCTCTAACATTTTCAAATATACTCTATGAATTTTAGTTTATTCTTTCGTACAACTTATATTATATTTATTTCTCAAAGTCATTTCAATCTACATGTTAGATTTCATTTGTAAGATTTAATAAAAACAATTTGATAATTTTAGTTTATTTAAAATGTGCAAAAAACCTTCTATTTTTATTCAAAATATGTGTTCAAATTTATCCCTGAATTTTTCTCTTCAAAGACATGAAATTTAGATCATGTTTGTCTCTCCTCTATGTGCATCAACACATGCTTATGCATGTAGATTTTGTAGGTACTTTGGTTATGTTGGTAATTGGTGAGAAGCTCTATTTTTGTATTTATTCAATTATTATAAATTTGTGTATTCCATGTTTTTTTATTCTTTCTATTTTCATTTTTCTTTCCTCTTTTCCTATTTTTTTGGCCTGACAGTCAACTCTTAGCCAAGTGTCTTTTAGTTTTTAGTTTAAATTGGACCAGTCACATGGTTCTAAACCAAGGTATTCCTTGTGCATACTGGGATTTACTCCAAGATCTCCCATATGCTCTTATTTATTGACAAACAGGCAAATGTGCTTAACTAGTTGTACTACAACATTTGGGTACAAATTGTGACGGCAGTGTAATTTGTGGTGATTTGTTTAATTTTTTTTGCAATTGTTCCTGACATCGTCATAATATCGACACTGGTGTCATAATTGATGCCCTCACGAGCATAAACAAAACAAAGGAAAACATGACAATCATTTTATATTTGATTTTGATTGTGGAGAGCTGTGCGTGAAAGACATGTAGTGTTATGAAGTTTTCATGGCCCTTGTGATCAGTACATTTGGTTGTTGTGCCCTCATGATCTCTACATTTCATTTTTGTGCCCTTGCTCTATGATTTCATTGTCGTGTCATGCACTTGCTATGCGATTTCATTGTTGTGTCATGTCCTCGCTCTACAATTTCATTGTCGTGTTGTGCCCTTGTGATCTACATGCCCTTGCTCTATGATTTTCTTCTAGGGAGGGAAGAAGTACATATGTAAATGTTCTTTTTTTTTGCCCTTCTAAACATGTATGTCTTTATATATTCAGAGAGATATTTTATAAGGTGCTTATTAGATATTATCTACACAATAGAAAGAATGTTCCAACTGCACACATATTCCAAAATCCAAATAATAATAAAATAAAACTCACTCAACCTATGCTAAGTGACTTACTTCAATAACCTGCACAAAAATAATATAGACCATGAAAAATGGGTAGAGTTCGCAAGAAATTTTATAGAAACATATCATAGCAGATATTACAAAATACACATAATGCATAGAATGATATTTTTACTATACAAACTCTTCCTATTTTGTTGAATAGAAAATTAAATAGAGTTGAAAGCATGAGCTATGCAATATTAGTTCAATTTTATCAACCTTGAACTCTTTTCTTAGCTCCACCAAATGTTAGGTGATCTTCTACTTCTAAGATATACTCCATTTTTTGTTTTCTTAAGCCTTTGATTTCCTCTGTCATTTTGGGGTATGGATGAGTTTTTACTCTCTAGCTTATTGATGTTGATCAAGAAACACATTCACTCCAATAGTTTCCTTTGTGATCATAAAAACTAAATTCCACCATTAATAAAAATAATTGCAATGATCTCAATGTTGAATGCAATTGAATCTTGAAAGGCACGTGGGGATTAAGCCTTTTTTCTAATTTAATCAAAGGAGAAATAGAATGTACCTAGATGATGTCCAGGATAAGATAAGGCTTAGAGTGCTCATAGGTTGAGCACAATAACCCAAATTCTTATATGATTATCTAAAAAAAAGAGATCTAATGGTGGCATCTTTTGAATTGGGTGTGCATGAATATCCACTAGGTCTATGAATAACAATTCTAGGAGTTGTTTGTGCTTGTACTGATACTACTTGGATAGAAAACATGGTATGCCCAATTCAAGGGGATTACTTCCCAAATTAAAAAATAAAAAGGTTATTGACTAAAAAAACCTTTGTATAGTAAAAACAAGGTTATTGATATTGGTGTGGACTAACAAATTACATAGAATAATACTACATTGTAAACAAGGTTGTATTTGACATTATGTTTAATTCATAATTATAGTTAGATACTATATGACTCCCTATTTGAATTTTGTTCCCTCTATTTTTTGTTGAAATTTTGTGTATTGAGATCTTACTTTGTGCATATGTTGATCGTTATAATTATATGATGATTAGCTAGTTTAGTATTTCATTAAATATCATTGGACAAACAAATTATTTATTTAATTGAACTCCTTTCTGAGTTCTATTTTCATATATTTTCAACCACTTTCCTTAGTGCTATCCTAAGATGATATGGGTTTTTCTATGCATCATAAAAACATGGGGAAAGAAATTGAAAATCTATTATAGAATATATAACAATAGAGAAACAATACACCTGGAGAAGCAAGGATTTAGGTTACATGAAGATGGAGAAATAAATTTTCAATTGAAGATAATTGAAACAATCAATTGTTCCTAGCTAGCAAGATCAAATACAATTTTTCAAGGTGATAAAATTTCATATGTAGATGCATCACTTACATGCCAAGCATGAAGTGCATTCCCAAAATTATAGTGAATGGTTGGATATAAAGGCTCCATATGATGGCCGAACAATGGAAGCCAAGAATGTAATCATGCATGTATTGGCACAGTCTCCTTGTGAGGATCACAAGCATCTATTGTTGTTGTTTATTTGGGCATCACTATATGATCCAAAAATTTTATGAAGTACTAAATCCGGTAGTAAATTCTCCCATATCTCCAGAAAATGTAGCATAGGTTCAGGATCCCTTGGCTCCCAAGAATTTATAGTAGCTATTCTCACTGCTGGAAGAATAACTTGAGTCAAGATTTGAGTGAAAGGAGTTGAAGAAGATAGTTTTACTTCTATGTAAATGGCATAATCACAAGGCTCATTCCCTTGTAGAAGCCTCTGCCACAATGACATTACCTCTAAACCATGGAAAGGATGTTGGAGTGGTTGTCGACCTTGAAACACTCTTATAGCAATGACAAAGAAAATGTACATGCAATACATGAAAAATTCAAAGGTGATCATGGAAAATCCTAATATCTTAAATGCAATAAATTGGAGGGTAATAATCTTGTGAGAAGTGTATATTCTTTAAAGATCCCATGCATGCAAAGTTTTAAAGGAGAAAGTAGATAAAGAAAGTACAAAGAAAACCAATAAAATGTTTTAAACAAACAAATCTGAGAAACTAGCATTTAAGGTATTAGGATATGCTAGTTTAAGAAAATGTAGATGCTATTTCCAAGCTAGTCATGACAAAACAAGAAAGAATGTAATTCTTGCTATAGTTTGGTTAAACAAAGATGAAGTTTTAACACAATAATGACTCATGTTTAACACCATTCACTCACACATGGATAAACCAATAGATGGCTAAGTTGGAGAAAAGAATTTGATTAAAATATGAACTAATGATAAATCATGTGAACAACTCCCTAAATGTTCAAGAAAACAAGAAGAAGAATGAAGGGAGTGACAAGGAGTTACAAACATGAGGAATAAAGAGGAAGGGCTTAGAGGACAAGGGGCATAGGTGTTTGATCCTTGATAGCTTTCATTTCAACATTCAAGTTTTCAAGATTGATCAACACCCTCAATTGTAGAGCTCTCATGTCAAACACTTACTATACTATTTCAACACCATTTTCTTGCTTCTAAGCTAACAGTTCTTCAGGTACATTTTCTTGCAAAATATTAATTTTGTAAAACTTTTTGTACTATTTCAACACCAAATGTTTCTTTCTAAACCATATGTGTGGATAAACATTAAGTACAACATGTCCAATAATTTTATAAATATACACATTAATTACACCAAATGTTTCTTTCAAAACCATATGTGTAGATATAAACATTAAATACAACATGTCCAATATTTTTGCACATATACACATTAATTATACCAAATGTTTCTTTCAAAACCATATGTGCAAATATAATCATTAACGACAACATGCTCGATCTTTTTGTAGATATACACATTGATTACACCAAATGTTTCTTTCAAAACCATATGTGTAGATATAAACATTAACTACAACATTTCCAATCTTTTTGCAGATATACATATCAATTACACCAAATTTTTCTTTCAAAACTATATGTGCAAATATAAACATGTCCAATATTTTTGCAGATATACACATTAATTACACTAAATTTTTCTTTGAAAACCATATGTGCAGATATAAACATTAAGTAAAACATGTCTAATATTTTTGCAAATATACACATTAATTAGACCAAATTTCTCTTTCAAAACCATATGTGCAGATATAAACATTAAGAAAGCAAGTGTTTGATGAGAATGGGAACTTCCTCCACAATAAGCATAAGTTTTAAAGTGTTGAAAAATATTTTTTCAATGGGAAAGAAGAGACTACATGAAAGCCATGAAGAATGAAACTTCACCTATGGCAGTTAGAATATAATAGAATTTGAGTTCATCAAGGCATTAGTACTAGCCACCTTCCAAAGGGACTAAAATGTTATCCCGAAGAATTTAGTAGGCTGCCCTACTACGAGTAGCTAAAATTTTTACATTTGTCTGATACCATGAATATTGGAAAGAATGTAATTGAGATAATCTGGAAAATATTAGATCGAAGGCGTGACAAAGAAAAACTTTCCAAAATTTGTAATGGCATTCATGATTCCAATCATGCAATGAAAAATATCAGCGAATCAAATAGAAATGGAGACTAGATTAATGCAAGTGTCCTTCCTTGGTTATTAATAGAGAAGCAAAGTAATGCCATAAAAGAATTCATATGAAAAATAAGATTTCCTACAAGATTTGTTGTGAATCTAAGCAATATCATATCAAAGAAAAGTGAATTTGGCCTAGGGTTGAAAATGCATGATTGGCATGCATACCTTCATCAAGGTAAGTCACGTTCTTTTCTATTTACAATATATTTGTGAAACTGCATTGAATTTTCATTATATTATGTGAGAAAAGAATGAAGTGATCAGTTGACAATTATTGCAGTATGTAGTACCCCTATCACTCCCAAACAACTTCGACAATAATATCAAACAAGTGATATATGATCTTGGAATATACATGAGGTAACCAATGATATTTATTCAATAAATCAAACAAGTAATATATTGTAAAGTCTTGTATTTATATGTTTTTGTGTCTTGAATCCCTTGTAGGTGGTTATCATCTAAATAAATCCATAAAGAAGATTGGAAGAAAAGAATTCCTCTACTAATGTGTGAAATGAAAAAGTGTTTACCTTAAACTTTTTTCAATGCATAAGAACACTACCTCATACACCATGTTGAGGAGATTAAATTGTGTGGACCTATACAGCCTAGGTCAATGTGGATGGTTGAGAGACACTTAAAATATTTGAAGGGTTTGGTTCAATAAAGAGCATGTCCTAAGGGTTCTATAATTGAAGGATATATGGCATACCAGATGATGGTGTACATTACTTAATATCTAAGGGTTCTATAATTGAAGGATATATGGCATACCGGACGATGGTGTACATTACTCAATATCTTTCTAATCTTGCAACAAAGGCCCATATAGATTGCATTTCGGATCTCAACTCCATTAAAAAATTCAAAGGGGAGTATTTGGTAGGGAAAGGTATATTTAGGAAATTGAAAGATAGTAAATTATGAGATGTTATTTTAGTTAATTAATTCTTAATATTCAAAATAAATCTGTTCTAAGTCATTTATTTACTTTTGTACAACTGCTAAAGAGTTAGATGTAATACATTTGTTTATTGCAAACAATCAAGATTGGATGATGGTATAGATTTAATGATGTCAACATTCTGGTTGTGGATTAAAATGGGAATCTATGTCTTTATTGGTTAAACAAGCTCATTTTAATGGGGATCCCAATTTTAAACAAAAGGAAGTAGATTTAGCATATGGTTTAAGAGATCTCTAGGTACTTATAAGTTTGTTAATCAATTTTATGTTTTTGAACTCATGATGGAATAATTTATACATGTTTGACATTATTATAGGTAAAAAATCGCAAGACTATGTTTTTTAATGGTTATAAATTTTTCATTAAAGATTTAGATGACACAAAGAGAACTTGTGATTTTGGGATAAGTGCAATCTTCCAGGTGACTAATATTTCATCTAGAAATGACTTACATCCTCAACAATCTCAAAATTGATACTATGGAATTTTGGTTGATATACTTGACCATGAATTTAATTCCTTCAAATTTGTTCTCTTCATCATAAAATGGTTGGTCATTTGTTGTTAAACATGATCCAAGGGGAAGGTTGACAAAGTATAATGTGATGGAAGAAGAAGATATCCAGGAAGAGGAAGAAGTGGATCGTGATTGAGAGTTAGTCGATGATGCTCCCAAAGCAATTGATGTTGCTTCTACTAATCACAATGATGATGATGATGATGATGATGACAACGACGATGACGATGATGATGACGATGATGATGACTAGGATAGTGGTGGTGGCAATGTCAAAAATGATGATGATCCTGGTAATGAGATGGATGAAGATTAATATCAATGTACATACAAGTAAACATTTTCTATTTGATTTTTTATTTCTAAATTATTAATACAAGTAAACATTTTAAATTAAATTTGGTGTGGTAATACAAATTTAACTATAATAAGTGCTAGGATTAAGAAAACATCTTGTATTGTAGTTGTAGGGGATGCACATGATGAGCATGTTGAGGTCAAAGTCGACAGGCAAGATGATGTGGTTGGACAAGGTTAAAAATGATACAATGTTCTTTAAAATCTTTAAAGTCTCAATTTTTTAAAATTTAACCCTTTTGTTTGTTATTGCAGAGGACCAACCTTTACAAAGTACAAAAAGTTGCATGAGAAGAAATATCAATGACAACATGGATATGCCTCTACAACAATATAGTGAAGGACCAAAAAAGAAACAGAAAAAATGATTCATGTGAACTTATGTAACTTATTTGAAAATGACTAATTTTTATGTATAGATGTTTTATTTATGTTCTATTGAATGTTATAATGGATCTTATGTTTCAATATTAATGTGAATGTTCTAATGAAACTAATGCCTTGATGAATGTTATCATGCCATAATTCATGAATGTTACATTTTATTGATAGAATGAATGAATTTTAGATGTTAACAGGGAATATAGATGTTGGCGGGGGGGGGGGGGGCTGGGTTTGTGGTGGTAGGGCCAAATGAGCTTCCACCTTCATGTGGTTGGCCCTGATTAGTATAGAATATTAAACTATTCTCAAAATCAAGTGAAGCTTAACATTAACCTATGATTTCATGACAACTAACTATGTGAATCTCTTGGTTTCAGGAAATGCAGAAGGATGCCATAGTCAAACTCATTAATCTATAAAATTTAGTTGTAGTGTATGAAGTATTGGAAAGAATGGCTTTCTATGGGATTGCCTGAAATTATTCCTCTCTAAGGTAGTCTATTGTTTCTATTATCTACAATCATGTTTGATTGAATTTGATAAATTTTGTTGTAAATTGGGAGATGTGAAGAAGAATTTGAATAGTGGAAACAAATGATATTAGATCATTCTAAAGTATACATTGATGCATTAACTATTCTCATTATTTCTTTTGACTGTGGTGATATGTTGAATAATATTAGAGGGAGGAAGTAAAGGATTGTAAAGTCTATATGACATGCAAAACTTAATGGAGAAAGTAGGTGACATTTATACTTTCACTATTTATAATCGTTGTTGCAAATTACAATGTGCAAAAGTCAAACTTCATTAGCTACACCTCTAGCTAGGTTTATAAATGATATCTACTGATTTGAATTTTGAATTTTACTTTCAAAATACTTTGGTTAAATTATAATTTATGCGTTAATATTTTAGTTACTATTCCCAAATTCCAAGTTCACCTTTTCATTTTAATATTTTATGATATTTCATGCTTTTTTGCTGGTCAATTTACAGGCCATTCTCAAATGCAGATTAATATCATTGAAATTTCTACTGTCCTTGCACAATAGTCAAAATCACAATCCTTTGTAGCAATGGTTGGCGCCATGTCTGATCTAGAAATGTATTTTCTCTTGCATTGTACTTACAAGGCTTCAAATCTTATTGATGATATAAACAACTAGAACAAGTCTTTTCAGACTGTAATTAAAGAGTGTTTGGAACAATTTATAAAAAAGATGATAAATTTAATAGTTCTTTTCCTATATTGAATGCACATGTTTTTATATGACACATATGAAATTAGTATTAAATATCCACTAATATGTAGAGTTGGTCAATATAATGTTAAGTTCAATTTGTTTAGATACAATCCTAAAGAGGTACCAAGATTTTTTTTTGAAATATTTCTTCTCTTATAGATGATGGATAATATATTCTCCACAATTCCTCTTCCTCAAATTCCTCTTATGATGACAACAAATTTTCCACCAAAATTATTTCAAGTCTTATAAAACTTTCATAGAAACTTATCACAAAACTCTCTTCAAAATGCTTTGTAAATTTGCATAATCCTCTATATACTCATAAATTTGTCCATAGAAGCCTTCATAAATTTGCACCTTTATCTTTGCTAATAGATCCACATTAATCTTGTGTGAGCTTCCTTATTCACAACCCATGCTCTTTCTGAGATCACAATCTCTTTTATATCTTAACAACTTCATGAAAGAATGCAGATTTTTGAAATACAAGGATGAAATATAGTCTATATGAGTAGAACATCATTTAAAGAACCTTTGGCAAATACTTATTGATCATTATCTAAAAAAATTGTCCAAAAACTCAGTAAGTGATTATCCTTCAAAGAATAAGAGAAGGAAGAAAAATTTCGAACAGAGGATTATCATTACCTGTATTCAATAGAGTAGTAGCATTTTGTACTTCAAAAATATAAAATTAAATAATATTTACTATTAGTAATAGATTTTCCCTACTAGAAATCATGTAACAATATTATAATCATGTAGTGGCAAAAAAATGAAGAGAATTTGAAGAAAAAGAGTTTTAAAGTCATACTTTCCTAAAAATGTACACTAGACATAGATAAATCACATTTGTAAGATGTATGATCACTAATGTGCTAAAACTATGATGACCATACAGCCTTGAATGAGGACACTCTATTTGTGGAAACCACATTTTTCTAGCTACATATAGCAATTGGAGAAAGTTGTCCATTAACTCGCCATAAGAAAAATGGATGTAATTTGATCACAATGCATAAGAAAAGAAATGCATGAAAAAAACACAATATATGACCCAAATAGGGGAAATAATGACATCAATAGATAATTCATAGCAGTATCTACATCTCTCTAAATTGAGTATACCACTAAACGTTAAAAACTACAAATGCCTCATAGGACCTAGGGTTTTATTCTTGATTGTTGAATCTTAAAACATTCTTAATGGAATTGAACTTCTTATTGTCATAGCATATTTTGGTGCACTTATATATTTAGAATAACCATTCTACTATATATCAAACTTCCATAATGGAGCTGAACACACACTAAAGACTGTTGATCACTAAAACATGACTATTCAACATAAAGATATAACAAACTTCCCTAAACATGAAAAATGGAAATAAATGTTAGTCATAAAAGAAATCAACACATAATAGTGATAGTTGATTAGTTATCCTCGAACATACGATTACAAATAAAGGATAGCAATCAGTAATATTTTGATCCCCTCCTAAACTGTATTTATGGGACTTGTTTGAAAAATAAATGTGGTTGAAACTTTATTCTTAGTTAGAATGGCATGTGCAGATTTGAAAACATTGGAGCATTGCATTTGTTTCTACTACTATAGAACCATCTTCAGTAGACCCAATGTTGTTATAGTTTTGAAATACATTGGTCAAGCTTTCTTGGATTTTTCTCATTTCATGACTTCATATAGAAAATTAAAAAAATGGAACTTAGACTAAGTTGTGTATAGTATGAAATCTATCTTGATGTCCACTCAAATACTTATAGTCAGCAACTGAGTAGAGTGGTGTGGAAAACAAAAAAAAGGTGGTAAAGTGTGTAAAATTCATATAACAATAGTATCTAAGAAATTTAGGATTAGAGCATTGACAATCATTCCTTTTGTAACAATTTGGGATTAGCTAATTTTCCATGGATGGAGGAAGGTGCTTCAATAGTTATTCCTTTTCTAACAATTTTGTGGAGTTCTAAGTAATCTTCTTAACCACATGCATGTCTATATTAGTCAGTTACAACTAACAATGAAGAAATCAACAATAAATATATATAGAAAATATTTGACTTTAGTATAACATATATGTATAATCTTGAAGAAGAGATGAACAACATTGTACTTATGCCCTTTCCATATGATAATTTAGACATTTTAAATCCTTGGGATACCACTTTCTTCATTAGCTAAGTACTAAAATAAGAGTATTGCATTCTGATTAATTTTTGTGATTTGATTTCAATTAACCTCTATTGAATATTATTTTGATTTGTGTTCTATTCAATGAACCTTCTCACAACATACTAATTTAGAGATGGAATATACATACTTGCAGAGTTTAGATCTTAGCAACCACAGGGACAACCACACCAATAGAAGTTGTGATGAAAACCATATGAGAAAGAGAAACCTCCAAGCAAAAGATGAGCAAGGAAGACAGACATCTCCCATTGAAACACCAACAAGCAGAGTGGATCATGACATCAGAAGGACCATAGAAAGGAGCTCTGGTGACACCATCAACAACAAGAGGAACTTGAACCGCAATAGAAGCAACTAGAACCATCACAATGGGTTCTTGAATCACACAATCTTCTACATAATGTTGTGATTTATTAGGCATGATTTTAAGATCATACTTGCAATATGTTAGTATACATTATTTAGAGGCAAGTAATTCATGACAAACACTCCACAAAATCACATTCATTACTCATTGATTTTAGGGGATACTTAAATAATTATGTGTACTAAATATTTCCTATTGAAATCAACTATTATACAAAGATAATAAAAGACAAATAGATTTAGAAGAAAATAGTTAAGACCTTGTGTAATTGAGGACATTTGCAATATGAGGTAGACCTATAGGAGAGAAAATGGAGTGTGCTTCAGAAGGAGGAAATTTATGCTACATGTATTAAGTTGCACCATGTTGAAAGGACCTTATAAAAGCAATGTTAAGAAATAAAAAGGTGTGGTAAATCCCTTAGGAGATATGGAGATAAGTAAATACAACACAATATCTCATCATGTGTCATGACATGAGATATAACAAACATTCAATGATACCACAAAGAAAACATTTGAAGAAAATGTTTTAAAAAAAAAAATTGTTCTTCTTTGTTAGAAATAAATTTTACCATTTTGATCACATGTGTACACTATTTAGAACAAGTCATACAGTTTCCTCTTTGGCCTCTCTCACAAAGATTGTGTTTGAAATTCTTCTAAGTTGTCTAATTGATACTACATTTGCTCAAGTCTTTCACAGATAGTGTTGCATTTCTATTTCCCTTTTATATTATTGTAGATAAGAAGCCCAACATCATGATTATTTCTCCATGTAGGAAGTCATGGATTCAACATACATTTTATCTGTAGCATTAGTTTATTGAGGACTTGACATGAAAACAAGCAAACCACTGCCAAATGTTTTCAAGTGGCCTTTTTAGGATCAAATGTGTTCAAAATATAGTCACCCAATTCAATGAATCTTATCTCTTCATATTCCTTCACAAAAGGATGCAATATAAGTAAATCTTCATAATTGAAATCATGTAGTTTTGCAGCAAATAGGTTAGTTCAGCCTACATTTATATCTCCTTTTCTTCTAGCAGAACTATTTCTTATCATTTTATCAAAGGAATTTGAAATAATTTTTAATCGAGAGACATTTTTTTATGATTAATTTTCTTATAATATCTTATGTTAATTATTATCTTCAATTCAAAAAAGTCTTGCATTCATTTACTATAAAATTTGTCACGTATCACTGAACATTTATTTTACTTTTTTTTCTTCTCTTGTGACTATTCAATTTGAATTTAGTTTCCCTTCAAAAAATAATAATACCTATATTCCATTAAAATTTATAACAAACTATATGTTATCTATCAAAGTAAAACCTTTTTAATTTTTTGTCAACACATAAATTTTGTTTAAACAACTTTTTAATAAAGATAAGCTTGTTTTAATAACAGAGTTTTAATGACATGTAGCTCAGAAATGTTATTCATCCTTAATTTTATTAATTTCTTAAAGCTCATTCTCTTTTACCCTTTTATTTTTGGTATTAAGGTTTAACTTAAGATCAGACACAATTGGATGAAATAACTATTAATTTTTCTAAAATTTGTTCTCTATAATCGTTGAGTGTGAGTTGGCTAGATGAGGAGCTAAAGACATTTTTAAAAAGTGTGTGGATAAAAATATGGAGGGGCTCAATACAAAAAAATAAGGTTTAAATAGATCTCTAGAGGATGAAGGTAAGAGGCCTATGGGTGATTTTTCCCATGCTCCTTATATTTTAGCTCTACTTTTCCTTGAAATTGTTGGGGATTTGGGTGAGAAGACCACTGTACATATTCCCTCAAGGTCGGTGGTTTTCAATCCTAGTCCTAAGGGGATTGGAAATCCATTTTTAGCTATAGTGTTGGGCCTAATCCACTCCAAGGTGGTGTCTCAGTAACTAAATTGGTAGATGGGATGTGCATCCATCTACAAGATTTACCCTTAGACACAAACCTTACAAGGTTTGCTAACATATTGGCTAGTAAGTTTGGTGGGATAAGACCAGATACAATGTTTTTCAGGAAATTGGTTATGTCCTCTTAGGAATTGGAAGGCTCAATAATGGTGCATGTCTTTTCCAAAGGTTTCTTATGGTTCTGTTTTTCCCTCAAGGAAGACTTTCTCTTTATCTTTGCTAGTGTTCCTTGGTTTCTAGGCAAGTTTCCCCTGTAACTATGTAAATGGTGCCTAAGGTTTTACTTGGTGCCTCAACTTGCTGGTGTTGTTTCCACCTAGTTCTACTTCCCTAGGCTTCCTATTGAATTCTAGGATGAAGAGGTGTTAGAAGGAATATACAACTCATTTTTTGAGTTCCTCTATGTTGATGTTGTGACTTAAAGTTGAGCCTTCTTTATCTATGCAAGATTTTACATTTCGGTGATCTTAGGGACTATGCTTCTCATTTCAGTGGTCCTCAATTCTAGGTTGGGTTCTATTTCACAATCTCTGGGGTACAAAAAATCTATGTCATCCTATCAAAAAATTTCAGCAATTAGCCACCTTTCAAATGATTTCCCGAAGAATCTCCTTGTTATGCCTTATCCTAAGATGGCTATAGAGGTTTTTGGTGCCTCTGTTAGGCCTCAACCTAGATAGTCTTGTACAATTTTGGAGTATGTTCTCTTCTCTATGCCCCCTCTCAAGTCCCTACTACCCCTCTTCCTCGATGGCTTCTTCCTCAATAATCCTCCCTTCCGCTCTCATGCTCAAGAGTTGTTTCCTCCCCTAAAAAAGTCCTTCCCTTTTCCTCCCTAGCCCCTCCCTCTATTTGAAACTCCCCCTCCCCTCCTCTTCTCACTTTCTCCCCCTTTTAGGTGATAGCTCTCATACCTCATTTTTCCCCTCTCCCCCAAACCCTCTTAGTACTCTCCCTTGTGGTCTCTTTTTTGAAACTTTCAAGTCAACAAATGTTAGTTATCCCAAAAGACTAGGAGGCATTTTGGAAGACATTTTAGAAATTAGTTTGCAAAGGACATCACCAATGGGAGTTAAAACACTCTTGATCACCACTTGTGCTCTAATAGATCTTAATTATTATGATCTCCTGGCTTATTAGATTTCTTAACAGTCTGTAAAACAAATTCTTGTTAAGAACCTTATTAAATATTTGAACTCGGATTGTAACACCTTGCCAAGGGATCCAAAATTATTAACCTAAAGTTTTACTAAGTTTTCCAAACATTTTTTTTTAAAGAAAGAATAACATACATGTCAAACATAAAGTAGAAAAAGTAATAACATACAATCATACATAAGCAAATATAATCGATTACATTCCTTAAGGATCCTAGACGTTGAGTCACATTTAAATTTTAACTAATACTAAGTCTAATAAATAACACATCTACATGAAAGAATAATTAAAAGTCCAAAGTCTATTTAAATAATATACATTTGTTTCAAATGCCATTTGGCAATAAAGTTTGGAATGCTCAATCACCCACTATACATGTCACAAGGTATGAAAGGCTAAAAGAATATACAATTATAAAAGTAGATTACATCATCCTTTTAGATCCATAAAAAAAAACAATACAATAAGTAAAAGTCATCCATCATAAATATATAACTATCCATCATAATACACAAAGATAGAATAAAACAAAAAGCAGACAAAGAACTCCAACCACAATATCAATGGATAGATCTCAATGGTAAGAGTAAAAACCACTACCACTCGACCACATGGTAACCCAAAAAGGCCCACTCCCACTGCACTAAGGATATAGTCTCAAGTCCCAAATAGGATATCAATCCAAAAATCAAAAGTAATTATGTAAGTCTAGGAAACCCTAAAATTATTCTAACTCATGTAAGAATTTGCCTTAGGGAAAAATTAGCCCTTGACCAAGAAGCACAATAACTAGGACAAAATAGACCAATAGAGTATATTAGAATAACAATATGATATTCATTTGATTTTATAGTACACTAGAGGTGCATGTGTATAAAGGCCTCTAAGATGCATCTAGAATGTCTAGGAGTTAGCAATAAGATAAGCCTCACAACTAAGCACATGTCCATCAAGAGTGGATTATCCTCCATTACACACAAGAGTTAGTGTGATGATGAGAGAATAAGCCTATAAAGGTGTGTCACGTAAAATTATGTTGTAGACACTATGTGCTTAATTAATAGTGCGAACAACTATGCTGTCAACATGAAAACTTACGAGAATGTACTTAAGCTCACAAAAGCTATGATGAAATACATAATGGATCCTAGCTACTAGGCTATGTTAGGTACCCATGTACAAATGCAATGATGTACATTCAAGGCAATTCAATGAAATCCCTCTATAAATGGAGAAAGGAAAGTATAAGAAAGTAAGATGCATGAATGGATGGAGTAATCAAGACCCCTCCATTATGACATACAACATACATATACAATAGAGAATCCCTCAATGAAATCACCCCACACCCCACTTGACAAACAATGTTTCTCCCTTTAGGAAGAAGATACACCAAGTATAGGTGTAAGTATGCTTCCCACTATGGATAGGAAAATGGAAGAGGGATCCATATGTAGTATCCTAGGGTTGTTGCCTCTGAAGTCTACTCATATGTTGACATGTCCTTGATGAATGTAGATGGCATGAACCAATTTGGTGAATGCCCACAAGAAGGTGGAAAACAAGGAAGCATGTCCATGTATGAAACTGGATCAGGTTCCAAAGATGATGAAGCATCCTTATAGGAAGATGAAGGAAGAGAAGCAATGTCACCTTCCCTCAATGATGGATGCACACCCATGATAGAAGCTCCTCGATGACTGAAGAAGTTGCACCATGAAAGTTGAATGATGGTCCTCCATGTAGGAAGAAATGGTGCCATAGGTTTAGTAGAGAATGCTCCCCAATTGATAGGAAGAATCCTTAGAAAATATGATGTCTGAGGAAATTGGAAGGCCATCTCCAAAGATTTATATGACTCCGCATAAGTGAAAGATTCCTTCTCCATCTATTGTAAAGAAATGTCCACAATGATGTCATAACAATCGAGTGGTTGAGGGTTGAAGTGTGCCCTTGCAATGAGTGAAGAAGTCTCCTCAACAAAGAGAAGATTGATATCATCGATGATGTCTCCCACATCTTCAATGTACGACTCCATGAATAGCCGTGCAATGTCTGGAAGGAAGTCATCCCATGAAGTAGAAGTATGAACACATGGTATTTCCTGTTGCACTGAATCAAGAGCATCTATGGTAGTAACTAGATTAGTAGAATCAACAGGACTATTAGGATGTCTGATCTCATCTGGAGTTGAAGGAACCATAACTAAAGTGACTAAAGATATAATTTCTATTGGAAAGTGATTTGATTAAGATCTAGGACTATTACAGAGGAATGCTAATTGATTACACAGAACTAATTTAAACCTTTAATGAATCAAATTAACATAAATGAAATAAGAGAACAACAAGATTAAGCTGATAAAAGAGACAATGATAGAAAGAAGACGCGAACAATTTGATCTCGGAGTTCATTCGTATGGACTACATCTTCGGGTCTTGCTCCAATTGGGGGACTGATCTGATTATCTCCAAAAATTAGGTACAAATGTTTACAAAGTCATTCCTTTGAAGTACAACAAAATCACGTTGTTTCAAAGTACAGGAATGAGCACTTCAAAAATCTCCCTTACACTCAACACCTGGACGTTCTCTCCATTTTTTGAATGCCCCTAAGAGTCTCCTAAACCCCATTTTTATACATGAAATTAGCCAAAATAAGGCTATAACAAAATTTTACAAAAATAACCCTTCAATTAATTTCCCTCTTCGAATTAACCTTTAGCCATTTTTGAAAGATTTGACTCATGTCAAATTTGGGGTTTAAAATTAATAATTAACCTTAATTTACTAAGGTTAGGTCGTCGATTTTAAAGCATAACTTTAAACTGTGCTAATTATATAGCGAATCACTCAAATAGTGCATTGGCTGTTAAATCTTTTAGAAGAGCCGCCGGTCGGGGGTTCCAACCCCACCGGCGGCATGCTTTCCTTCCAATTTCTGGCAGGAAGTGGTTATATTCAAAGTGCACTGCATAAGTTTTGAAATGAAGCAATGGTCCAACGGCCAACCACTGAGCTTTAGAGCCGAGTGGTCAGTGCTTCGACCCCTCCGCCTATCAATGGCATTTATATATATATATATATATATATTAATGTCATGCCTCCTCAGACTTCAATCGAGCGCCATGTTCACATACGATCTCCATTTTTGACGAAACGAACGTCATCAAAGAGCTCTTCATGAGACCTTCAATTTGATGCCGACTTTGACCAAATTTGTAGAGTTTGATTTTTTTCCTTTTTAATAGCCTTTGTACCTAAATTTGACCAACCTTTGACTATTTGTAACTTTTGTGTACAGACTCCTTTCTCACCCATTCGAATTGTCTTGCGTCTAGAATTTTGAGAACTTTAATATGGTGCTAACTATTGAAGTTTTGAAGATATTTCAATTTTGGTGAAAAAAAATCCTCCAGATCAATCCTCCCCACTAAAGAGCTTTTGAACCACCAAAAGTTTGGATTACTCGGAAAGAAGGTGAGGATATAGCTCCCTCACTTTACCAATCTCCATCCATCTTGCCTTGCTTGGATGCATCCCCTTCAATCTGACTCGGAGGTATTCAATTGGTCCTCTTCGTGAAGTTCTGACATTCCTGCCTAGGATAACATCTTCTGGTAATTTTGACATATACTCTGGTGAAAGATCATCAACTGATGGAACCTGAAGACTGATATCTTCATCCAATATCATTGGAGGCTCATACAACTTTAGATTCTCAACATTGACAACTGAGTAAATTTGCATGTATGGAGGAAGATTAAGGCAGAAAGCATTGGTATCGATCTTTTGCAAGATCTCAAAAGGACCATACCTGATAGGTTTGAGCTTCCTTCCTTCACCTTCCATTCTTTCCTTGCTGATATGTAACCAAACTCTGTCACCAACTTGGAATTGGTGATCAATGGGATCCTCATCATGGCGAGCCTTGTATTTTTCTTGACTCTGCTCTAATTGTGCTTCTACTAGCTGATGGATTGCTTGGACCTTTTGGATGAACTTTAATGCCTTTTCTGCATCATGGCGTCCATCTACAACATCATCCTTCCCAAAAGAAAAATCCATTGGTGTCTTAGGCAAGTAACCAAAGCAAATATTAAAAGGAGACCTCTTGGTAGAAGAGTGTTCTGCATGGTTGTAAGCATGCTGCACATAATGAAGACTTTCATCCCACAACTTAGGATGTTTACTACAGTAACCTCTAAGCAAATGCACAACTATCTTGTTCACTACCTCTATCTGTCCCTCAGTCTGCGGATGGAAGGTTGTACTCTTCTTCAACTTGGTGTCCATATGTCCCCACAAAGATGACCAAAATTCCCCGAAGAATCAAGAATCTCAATCTGATACAATAGAAGTGGGTAACCCAAAATGAACCCATACATTTTGAAAGTACAAATGAGCAATCAGTTCAACAGTAACTTTCTTTTTACAAGGCATTAAAATACACATTTTGCTGAACCGATCAACTACTACATACAAATAATCATGACCCTTCTTAGACATAGGTAAACCTCACACAAAGTCCATAGATACACTTTCCCATGGATGGGATGGTACAGGTAATGGTGTGTACAAACCCAATTTCCTATTACTTGGTTTTCTGGTTGCACACATTACACATCCTTCTATATACTTGGTGATAGTTTCCTGCATACGAGGCCAATAACAATATTTTTGCAATTGAGCCAATGTTTTACTTACCCTGAAATGTCTTGCAATCAAAGAGGTGTGTGCTTCACGGATTACATGTGCCTGCTCATCTTTAGGAATGCATAGTTTTTCCAAGTGGTACAACAAATTATCCTGCACATAGTAATCTTTCTCTTCTACATGTTTACCCTGGATTAAAGCTAAATAGATATCCTTAAAGTTCTCATCATTAGCATATTGTTCCTAAAAACTTTCATGAACCATAGAACTATTTTGAAGGATTATCAAAGCATTCTTAACAGGAGGCCTAGAGAGCATATCTACTACTTTGTTATGGGAACCCTTCTTATACTTAATTACCAAATGAAACTGTTGTAGAAAACCCATCCACCTAAAGTGCCTACTTTGTTGAAACTTAGATTGTGAGTGCAAATATTGTAGTGGTTGGTGATCAGTGTGGATTACAATTTCCTTTCCCATTAAGTAGTGCTTCCATTTTTTAACACTCTGAACTAAAGCATAAAGTTCTTTGTCATACGTAGGATAGTTACTTACTGATCCTAAAAAAGTTTCAGAGTGGTAGCAGACTGGTTTACCTCCTTGCATGAGTATAGCTCCCATGGCAAACCCACTCGCATCTGTCTTGATCTCAAATGGTTGATGTAAGTCTGGTAAAGCCAAAACTGGTGCAGTGCTCAACTTTTCTTTTAAAGTGTTGAAATCCTTTTGTTGTGGACCTCCCCATTGAAAAGTTGCCTTCGTACTGGTTAATGCATGTAATGGTGATGCAATGTAAGAGAAGTTTGCAATGAAGTTCCTCCAATATTGAACTGCACCTTAAAAACTCTTGACTTCTATGACTGTACTTGGCTTAGGCCATTTTACAATACATTCAACCTTCACAAGGTCTACTTTCAATTGACCATTCCCTATGACATAGCCTAAGTACACTAAGGATGTCTTAGCAAATTCGCATTTAGACATCTTTACAAAAAGTTTTTCTTTTCTTAGTGCATCAAGTACTTCCTTTACATGAATTACATGTTCATCCCAAGACTTACTAAATACAAGAATATCATCTAAATAGACTATGACAAAATCATCAATAAAGGGATGGAAGACATCATTCATGACTCTCATAAATGTAGCTGGTGCATTACAAAGCCCAAATGGCATGACCAGCCACTCAAAAAGTCCCTGTTTTGTCTTAAAAGCAGTTTTCCAAATATCACTTTCTGTAATTCTTATTTGATGATATCCACTATGTAAGTCTAGCTTAGTGAAATAAATTGCATGTTTCAACTGATCAAGTAAATCATCAATTCTAGGAAGAGGGTACCTGTTCTTTACCATTATCTTGTTCAGAGCCCTATAGTCAATACACATTCTCCAAGTCCCATCTTTCTTTGGAACCAACACAATAGGAGAACCACAAGGAGAAATACTAGGACGAATAACTCCTTTCTCAACAAGCTCCTGAACTTGCTTTTTGATTTCTTCATTCTACAAGACTGATAAATGGTACATGCCGATATAGGAAGTGGTGCATCTTGCTGCAACTGAATCTTATGTTGTATCTCTCTCTTAGGAGGCAATCCTTTCGGTTCCTGAAATAATTCATCGTAAGCGGAAACAACTTTGACCATTTTAGATTTATGTTTTGGATCACATCCCTTAAATGCCTTAGATATTTCATCTTCTTTGTCTTTTATAATCATCAACACAAAATTCTTACTAGAGTTGACTAACCTTTTCATTTCACCAGCATTGACTAATGCCAGACTAGTCTTAACCTTATGTGCCCGTACAATGTATTCAATCTTCTCTTTAAACAAATGATATTTATTTTCCCCCCTATAAAAGATAGCTTGACGATCAAACAAATAGGGACTCCCAAGTACAAGACCACATATATCTAAAGGGACTACATCAGCTTCTACCTCATCTACAAAGTTTGCAGTGATAGAAAATCTTAACTTGCATTGTTTAGTTACCTGTAACTGTGCATCATCGCAAACCCATCCAAGAGGGTATGGTTTTGGATGAGGTGTTGTAGTCAAGTTAAGCTTTTAGCAACTTCCTCAGATATCAAATTAACTTGGGAACTCGTATCGAATAATGTATCAACCTTATTATGCTTGATAACAACTCGAATGTGAAATAATTCATTCCTTTGCTTATCATTCTTAGGAGAAGATTCTTTACTTGTACTTGTACTTATGCTAGAAGAACTTGGAGCTGATGAAAGAGATATACCTTTTCCTTTACCTTGAATCCCAGTAGCAACAATCTTTGTCTCATCTCCAGAGTCGGATCCAAGATCTTGTTGAATTACAGTAGCAGTTTTTTGTTTACCTTTGTTTCCACCATATTGCTTTGGCCTCTTTTCAGGATGTAACTTCTAGCACTTAGAATCATCATGCCCTTCTTTCTTGCAATGTGAGCATGTGGGTTTCTCACCCTCTTTCTTTACTGTTGCTGTCTTTTTACCCTTTCCTTTTCCTTTGGACTTTTCCTTAGACTTGGATGGCTTTTTATTAGACTTATCAATGAAAGTACCCTTACCCCTTGATTCTAAATGTGTTTCCTGGACACATACTTCATCCAAATTACAAGGATTCAAGATGAGAATAGAATGGCTTAGGTAAGAATGAAGACCACCTATATACTTGAGTAAAGTGTCCTGGGTATATAATGGGACATTTAATGAAATAGCCTTTTTATGAAATTCATGGGTGTAATCTTTGATAGATTGACCTTTCCCTTGCCTAAAATGTTGTCAGTTCATCATTAACTATTGCATATGGCCTAGGGGGTAAAATTGTTTCTTTAAAGTAGTAACAAATTCTGACCAAGACAAACTAAACTTACCATGTTGTGAAGTTTCATCTCGAGACCTACTCTCCCACCAAGTTAGGGCTACACCACCTAAAGGAAGAGTGGCTAAATGAATTATGTCAACAACATCTACAAGGTTTTGAACTCTACAGTAGACTTCTACTTGCTGAATCTAGTCATCTAGTTTCTCAGCATTTAACTCCCCACAATATTTTGGTAAATCAAACTTTACATCCAACTTAATTCGAGGCTTATGTCCTCCTTTGAAAATATTAGAGGACTCAGAATGGGTAGAAGAAGGAGAAGAGGTGGAAGAAGGAGAAGAGGGAGAAGAAGGAGAAGAAGGAGGTGTCTTTGGTGGATCACGATCAGCACCTTTCTTTTTCCCTTTGTCCTTTCGAGCTGCACGTCTTTGCATCTTCTCTTCTCTTTCTCATACCAAAACTTCTACCATTGTCTGCAAATTCTGAAGAGTCTTCTAAATACTCTTATCTTAAAAAGCTTGTCCACCTTCGTCTGCCATTTGTGATGATGGTTTAGTCCTTCGTTTTCCAATCTCAAGATTGTATTCCTCAAGCTTTCCTTCGCCTTTCTCAATCCTGGATTTTGTTAGCATTCAAATCTGCAATACTAGTCCAACAAAAGCTCTGATACCAAATTTGATCTGATTAAGATCTAGAACTATTATAGAGGAATGCTAATTGATTACATAGAATTAATTTAAACCTTTAACGAATCAAATTAACGTAAATGAAATAAGAGAACAACAAGATTAAGCTGATAAAAGAGACAATGAGAGAAAGAAGACACAAATAATTTGATCTCAGAGTTCATCCATATGGACTACGTCTCCAGGTCCTGCTCCAATTGGGGGACCGATCCGATTATCTCCAAAAATTAGGTACAAATGTTTACAAAGTCATTCCTTTGAAGTACAACAACATCACGTTGTTTCAAAGTACAGGAATGAGCACTTCAAAAATCTCCCTTATACTCAGCACTTGGACGTTCTCTCCATTTTTTGAATGCCCCTAAGAGTCTCCTAAACCCCCTTTTTATACATGAAATTAGCCAAAATAAGGCTATAAAAAACTTTTACAAAAATAACCCTTCAATTAATTTCCCTCTTCGAATTAACCTTTAGCCATTTTTGAAAGATTTGGCTCATGTCAAATTTGGGGTTTAAAATTAATAATTAACCTTAATTTACTAAGGTTAGGCCATCGGTTTTAAAGTATAACTTTAAACTATGCTAATTATATAGCAAATCACTCAAATAGCACATTGGCTATTAAATCTTTTAGAAGAGCCGCTAGTCGGGGGTTCCAACCCCGTCGGTGGCATGCTTTCCTTCCAATTTTTGACGGGAAGTGGTTATATTCAAAGTGCGCCGCATAAGTTTTGAAATGAAGCAATGGTCCAATAGCCAACCACCGAGCTTTAGATTCGGGTAGTCAGCAGTTTGACCCCGCCGCCTATCAATGGTATTTTTTTTAATTTTTTAATTTTTTAAAAAATATATATATTAATGCCATGCCTCCTCAGACTTCATTTGGGTGCCATTTTCACATACGATCTCCGTTTTTGACGAAACAAATGTCATCAGAGAGCTCTTCATGAGACCTTCAATTTGATGTCGACCTAGACCAAATTTGTAGAGTTTTATTTTTTTCCTTTTTAATAGCCTTTGTACCTAAATTTGACCAACCGTTGACTAGTTGTAACTTTTGTGTATGGACTCCTTTCTCGCTCGTTCGAATTGTGTTGCGTCCAAAATTTTGAGAACTTTAATATGGTGTTGACTATTGAATTTTTGAAGATATTTCAATTTTGGTGAAAAAAAATCCTATAGATTAGAAAGGGAGGAATTTGTGGATCTTCATATGCTTCCCAAAGAGCCATCCAAACATCATTAGGAAAACTTGCCATATTAAGAGGAGAAAAAGTTTCCTCACTCATACTATTATACAGAAATGGAAGAAGTTTAGAAAGATATTTCCAAGTAGGATTAGGTGGCAATATCTGTGAACATAGATAATGAAACACTTCCTTATGCTCTCTTAGATGATTAATGATTAAGAAACTCCATTTGTGATAGTTCCTCATTGTCAACTTCGGTCTTAAACCAAACTGACATATGTGACAAGACTCCATGAGATCAATCAATGAACATATGCACCCCCCAAAATGCAAGAGAGAATCAAAGAAACCACCCCCCCCCCCCAATGTATGATTTACGCACTTTATAGCCACTTGCCAATTTAGGGCCTATTTATAAAAGTAGTATTTCTATCCAAACAAGCCTATAATATGATTGTAGATCTGGAAAGTAAACAAAAAAAAATGAAACTTGAATATGTGTCTAGATGAGCCCGTATGGACCAATTAAAGTGGCAAAAATTAGGATTTGCAAGTTACAAAAAAATTGAGGAATATAGATCTCAAACAACCTATACCAATGTGTAGATTACAAAATTCTACCCCAAAAAAAAAAGGTCAAGAAAAGGAGTCCATATGAGGGAGATATCACTGTTACAAAATCACTATTATAATTATTTTTCCTGAATCGCTATCGTCACACCTCCAAAAATCAAATGGCTCTAGATTTGGCCTCAGATGTCTAATTTGGATGAAATAAAATCTGATTTAGGGGTTTTTTGACCTTTTGAATATGATGCCAATATCTGATTAGCACTAGCAAGCTCCAATCTTTGCCTGCAAAAAATCTCTCCTACCGGCTTGATGACCAAATTTTTTTCTAGAAAATAATGTAGATTTGAAAAAAATAGTAGAGATGCAAATGATAAAATATGAAAATCTAAAATGATCATATCAATTCCACAAATCAGTCCTTTGGGTGTCAGTTTGAAAAAAAATTGTCTCAATTTTGACTATTGCCCAGTATAGGTAAATTTATAGTCAAATTCACCGAATTGACTCTCCAAACACAATGGTGAGGTCCACTTTGGCTCTAAACACTCTCAATAGTTGTAGATACTTTGGATATGAATTGAGGTGTCCTCAGAGAGGTGAAGCAAGAATGGTCTCCAAAGGCTATGAAATGATGCTCCTATGGCTTTGATACCATGTAAGAATTTGGTATACTCTAATAACATGTAAGACTTTTCCTTAGGGAAAAATTTGCCCAAGATCAAGAAGCATAATAACTAGCACAAAATAGACCAATAGAGTATGATCAAAATAATAATATGATATTCAATTGATTATATAGTACACTAGAGGTTCTTGTATGTAAGGGCCTCTAAGATGCATCTAGAATATCTAGGAGTTAGCAATAAGATAAGCCTCACAACTGAGCACATGTCCAACAAGAGTGGATTATCCTCCATTACACATAGGAGTTAGTGCGATGATGAGAGGATAAGCCTATAAAGGTGTGTCACATAAAATTATGTTGTAGACACCATGTGCTTAATTAAAAGTGAGAATAATTGTGTTGTCAACATGACAACTCATATGAGTACACAAACTCCTAGGTGTCTAACCTAATAAATAATAAAATAATGCATTTAACCTAAGTAAACTTAAGTAAAGTGTAAATAATAATTATTTACACTAACAACTCAAAGGTTCCAAGATACATTGACATCTAAACTTAGAGGCACACAAAGACACATAGGAAATCTATACTACTAGTGGGAAAGTGTCATCACACAAACCAACTCTAGGGTTACCTGGCTAGTCTTTCAATCCTCTAAACCCCTAGTGGCTCTATGCAGCATTAGTATCCTTTCGTACTAACAAGGCATACTAACGAGTCAACTCTAAGGTTACTGTTACCTCTGGTTTTACCGCCAGAGATTTAAATTCAAATCCGTGGCTTGTTCAACGATTAGCCTAAAAAATTATTATTTTAATGCCCCAACCCGCCAAAGTTTCTCTTCCATCATATTTTAGATGGATCGACGGTCGGCGCGATCTCGTCATCGGAAGTTGCACGGGAGATAGTATCAGCGACATCGCGCCCAATTGACACGTGTTTGGTGGGCTCGACGAGCGGGCTACAATGGAGGGCGGGTCGGGAAAGTTTTCCGGCGCCGCAGCCGCTATGGCGCTATTGCATGCCAACCAAAAAATCTCCATGGTGAGATAGCGCCCGGCGGAGATGCTCACGTTGGCGGGCAACGGGTTTTCATGGGCCAAAAGTTCCAAAGACCGGCGAGGCACCATGGCGCCAATGGAAAACCAACGCATTTTCCAATGGTGACATAGCACCCAAACGAAAAAGTTCATCACGACGAAGAATGACCAGACAGGTGGGTCCCGACTGTACTCCGCAGGTATAGTTTGTCAGCCTAGCGTTGTAGTGACAAATCAGAAATAGCTGTGTGTAACCAGGCTGGAGTCTCTATCAGTACGGTTGGCACAGTCAAGGTTTGTGATCTCCACCGTCAGATTTGATTGCATCAACGGATGGCGCCATCTCGCTATGGCGAAGATGCGCAGATTTTACCATGGCGACATACCGCCCATCCGTCGCGTGGCCATTCTGTGGATCAAGTATCGGGTTCACCAGTTGGTGTTCATCGAACCAATCAGATGATGCCATGTGTATATGTCAAGACACGGTGTACCACGGGCCTAGTAGTTTTTAGAAGGGATGGCGAGTGAAGTACGATGTCACTCTGATCGTCAGATCTGCAAAGATCTACGGCTGGTGCTATCTCGCCATCGGGAACTACTCAGACTTTAGCATCAGCGACATAGCGCCTGTGCGCCACGTGTCCTAGCGGGGCTGCATTTCATGCCACCAGAAGCAGTTAGGGTGGGATGATCAACAAACCAACAGGAGGATGCCACGTATTAGTGGGCTCAACAAATCAATAGAAACGGAGGGTTACGGGAGGTCAAGTCCTGTGACCGTTAGATTAGAAAAGATCAACGGTAGGCACCATGTCGCCTTAGTGAAGCTGCAAGATTTTTACCATGGCGACATCGCACCCAATTGAGATGTGTCGGTGGGGTCAGGTCTCGCCGGATGCATCACTAAGGTGGCGCTGATTCGGATGGGGCCCAGTCGCAGGAAAGAGAGTCCATGGCGAATCAGAAATAACCACGTGTGCCAAGTCAGAACACAGATATGTCGAGGGGCCAAATTTCTTGATACGACCAGTGCATTAAGGGGTGGATTCTCCACCATCAGATCTGCAGAGATCTAGGGTCGGCGCTATCTTGCCATGGAGGAACTGCGCAGATTTTACAATGGCGAGTTAGCGCTCAGAAGACACGTGTCCTCGCGAGTCTAGTTTTCGACATGGCAATTAGCTAACGGCCAGCAGTTAGATGGTAAAGGTGGCACAGTTAGTTCGATGAAGGCGGTCAACCGCAGAAGGACTCTCCAGGTGGCAAAACAAAGGATTACGATTGGCCCATGTGGCCTAGTCGACATATAAGAAATTGGGTCGACTAATAGGCTATTTTGATTCATGAACCAAGATGTAGAGACGATCGACGTTATCTTGCGATCTGATCTTCACGATCATTTCTGACCTACCAGGAATGAATGCAGGACATAAGGACACCCCACCCATCTGGTCGATCCATCTACCATGTCAGGGAATGTTGTGGCGCCATTTCTATCTTCTGCAGGATCTTCTCAGAAAGAAATGAGATTTCTTGGTATGCAAGCCAGGATTTCAATCAGATCCCCGATTGGATTCTCAAGATGGGAAGTTAATGCCAGTAGGTAAGAAGTGAATGTAACACAAAAATCTTTAGTTATGCCTGATATATAAAGGCATTTTTGTGATCTGTTCTCAAGGTTGACTCTTCCTGATTTTCTCTGCTACTGCTTGCAGACTTGCAGTGTAAAATCTCTTTGCCTCTGAGCCATGTAATAGCCTGTATCATCTCTTTCAGCCATCAATGTAAATGTGCATCACTTTGCCTCCCATTGGTGTATTGTTGAGATCAGTGATCTGCATACTATATCTATCTTTGGCCTATTGGATAATACACAAGTGAAATCTCCTTTTCCTAGTGTCATTCGGTTGGTTTTTTTGATCTGTATGTGATTATTGATTGATATAAGTCTGGACGTGTATGACTTTTGCATGTTATTCTAGTTTTTTAGTGTATATATGGGAAGGAATGAGTCTGAACACTCTATTTTGGTGCATCATCGCCTTAGATTAGACTAGGTGGATTTGCTTTAACGCTCTCTTTCTCCCTTTCCCTTCTCAGAATAGATTGGTGCGCTCTGAAAGTAAGAGGAAGCTGGCCTTCTCTGGAGACTCAACCTCGTAGTTCAAGTCCCATAGCTTGGAGGTTGTTTCCATGTTTCACTAGGTTGTCCTCGCGCATAGGCCTTGGACAAGGGTGCAAACCTAAGTGACAACAGTTACCTAGCTAGTCTTTTAGTCCTTCGGCCCCTTAGTGACTTTCTATGCTACCAATATCTTATTAATTCATTTTAACCCATTCAATGAAATGTTATCACTTATTAAACTACTTACAATGAGTTACCCTGGTAGCCACTTTGGGCCCTGACCACCATTGCAAGCCACTTCCCAACTTAACATACAGATTACCTACCCTAGGCTCATAAAAGTACAAATCAAGAATCATAGTATATTAGCTCAGTCATATACAAGTGATTGGAAAGCATCACAAGATAATTCACAACACATTAGTTCTCTATGAGCAACTGGAAAGCATCCCAAAAATACTGATCGAAGACTCAAAATGGTTAAGTCAAATATGTCATAAAATTCACCTTAGCTTCACACTAGAACACTAGAAAGCAACGACGAACAATAAATACAAACTCATCATAGAGCATACCAACACATTACCATGGTTGAATTTAAAGGATCAAGATCAAATTAGCATAATACCACAATCACAGAACTCCCAAGCCTTTGGTAGACGTTCTAAAACTCATCAACACTCTAGTCAATGCAGACCCAAAACATTGACAACATACAGATAACACAATAGTTTTATAGTTTGGTTTGATTTAGAAAACATATTGTTGAGTTAATAGTAAAGTTTTAGTTTTCATTTCAATGTATGTTTTCAAATACCTATGATTTACCAATTAACCCTTACTTTTTACCCTATTCTTATATTTGAATAATTGCACAATTACCCTATCTCAGTTTTAATTTCATTATTCCAAATGACTTGAGGGTAATTATATATTTAAAATATTAAAAATAATACTCATTGATTTTAAGTAAAATAATTTATGATTTCATTAAAAAATCAAAATTATTAATAATAATTAAATAAATTTTAAAACTTTACAAAGAAACTTCCATTATTAACTAAACTTAATTAAATTACATTAAATTAAATTAATTAATAATCATATAAAATAAACATACTCATCTTTCATTTATTATTTATTAAAATAATTAATATTAATAAAATTATTGAATAAATAATAATTAAAAATTTAATATTATTAATTTTTAATAATCAATTTTTAAAACATAAAATAAAATATAATATAATATATATATATATATATATATATATATATATATATATATATATATAAACATTATTAAAAAAAACTAAGCATGTTTTATAAAGGCCCGCCGGCCTTAAACAGGGTCGCAGTCACTCTACGGTCATTGCAGGGCCTGCAGCCATGGTAGTACTATGTATTGCTGCTGTCACAATCCTTGCATCGATGGTAGTAATCCACTTTAAAAAAGGAAAGAGGGGAGGTGGGGTAAACCCCCCTGTCATTTTATATATATATATATTGTTATTAAAACAAACACAGACATACCCCCCCTCCCTCAAACTTTTATATATATATATATATATATATATATATAAAGTTCCAGCATTAATTTGATAGGGAGATTACGACCAATCAGTCAAATTTCCAATTAAAAAATATCCTTTTCAATTCTAAACTCTTCCTAGTTTAAATCTAATTTGCAAAATTATTGAACAAGGAATCTTAGATATTATAACCTCTATGTATGCAAAAGAAATCAACATGCACACCAGCAATTCCAAATTGAAATATTCGTCACAAAGAAATATTCAAATAACTATTTCATGGTCATGAAGAAGACAAGAAAAGAAATAGAGTAATTAACTATGTGATTCAATCACAAGAATCTACCTGGATTCTGATGCTAAAAATGCAAAACTCAAAAAGATTTGTGAGAGAGATTTCTCCTCTCAAAACCTTCTCTTCCAAAAATTCCTTCTTCTAAAATTTGTGGTCTCTCAAAAATGGACCCTAAATTGTGATAAGGAGTTCTCTCCTAAAATTGGGGCACTAATTGTGCAATCACTCGAGAGGACTCCTTGCTCACAACTCTTAACACTTTATTATCTTTTCTTTTACTTTTTCATGCATGCTTTATGCAAATTAAAATATCTTTATTTAATTTCACTTGACTTCTCTTTTTAATTAATTTACTAAATTTTAATCTCATGCACACTTTATGCAATCTTAAAACTTTTAATAAATTAATATCTTTTCCAATCTTTAATTTATTTTCAAAACATTAATTGATAAAGTATTTATTAATTTAAATAATAATAATATTTAGCATTTATTTAAAAATGGACTCCTAAATATATTATTATTAAATTAAATAAATATTATCATGTTCCAAAATAAAAGTTCTAAGTTTATCTTTAAATTTAATTCTTTTTATTTAATTAATTTCCAAATTCATTAAATATAATTAAATATTAAAATATCATAATAATTTTCCATTAAATTAAATCATTTAATTAGACTTAATTAATAGAAAAATTGCTAGAGACTTATAAGACGAAATATGAAAATCCATCATTAAAAAACACATACAAGATCAAAGTAAAAGGGTAATAATCATGAATTTATGTCATACGACGCATTTAGAAGGTAGTCAACTCATATACTTTTCCTAATTTTCTAGTACAAATGGGTTTAAAGGTTAGGATTTGGAATTAAGAATTTATCCCCCCTCTCTTACCATTGAATTTTGTGAACCAGATGGAGGATAAGGATGATGAGCTAGTGGCACAAAATTTTATGTCAACCATTTTTGGGAGAATTCAAGAGGATTCTTCATGATGTTTCTAGAAGGAACAAGATGTGGGTTAGATTCAATGAATCCTACCTAATCCATTTGAACTGAAATTAAAGGAGGCAAGAATTTAGCAGGAAAAGCAATTCCAGACTTCTATTTAAGAAGTCATAGGCCAAAAAGTAGGAGTGGCTGGTGTGTCGTAGTACAAAATTGCTAAAGGATGTCAAGGAGAAGGTGAAGGAAGAATAGAGCACAAAGACTATACTTCGATAAGTGGTCAAAAAGAAGATTGCACTAGTACATCAAGCATGAAGACTCAAAGAGACAAAGCTTGAAAGGAGGACAAGCTATCAGAGCTACAGAGACTGAAAGCCAAGAAAATTGTGAAGAGTTGAATTGTGACCTAAAATCTACAAGTTAAGTTGTGAGTTGTATTAGGTAAAAAGCTGTTGTTGTTACTCTCTAACAATTGTGCAAGCTAGGGTAAAATCCTATGGACTTAGGTTCGTGTAATAACCATTTGTAAATCCTTTAATATGATGACATTCCAAGTGAATGTTCTAAAGTCCTCTAATCAGGCCCACTTCTAACAGGGTGGTTAAATCCTTTAACCAAGTCACATTTAACAGTGTGTTGTAGCCTTTAATAAGGCAAGCCTTTTATAGGACATCACTTTAGAAGAGTGAGAATTGAGTAGAATGTTATTGGTGGTTTTTTCCAAATTAGGTTTCCACATAAATCAATGTGTTATGTGTTGATCTTTTATGTGTTATGCTTGCATGTTGATTTACAATAACTTGCTAAGTAGGAAAGCTTAAGCTTGGATGAATGAACAATTGCATAGGCTCACTTTACATGATGAAAAAAATTTTAATTGGACATTATGACTTTAAATAATTGACTCACCCCCCTCTCAGTTATTCTAAAGCATTTCTAACAATTGGTATTAGAGCCATCTATTGATTTAGTTTAAAGGTACTAGAAGCAAGAAGATCAAGATGTCCAAGAGAGAAGTTTCCAAGCTCAACAGACATAACTTCATTGCATGGAAAAGCCTAATGAAACTGCACCTTAGATCAATAGGTGATTATGAAAAAACCTCAAATGGAGTAGAACATGTAGATCCAACTAGAGCTCTTACTATAGATGATTTGAAAAAAGGAAGGAGCATAATCAGGCAATGCTGGAGATTGCCTCTGCACTTAACTGTGTTGAATTTGATGACATCAAAGGATGTGATTCTGCATTCAAGTTGTGGAAAGCTCTACTAGATATCTATGGAGGAGATCAGAATGTTCAAAGAGAAAAAAGGGAAAGCCTCAAAGAAGAGTTTGATGACATGAAAATGGAGGAAGGTGAGAATGTTGCTCAATATGCCTCTAGAATGAAAGAAGTGGTAAGTGCAATAAGAAATTTAGGTGGTCATTTATAAGATGACACTTTCAATAGAAAATACTTAAGAACTTTTCTTCCCATCTATGTTATTAGAGTTTCAGCCATCCAAGAGCTAAGGTGTGTCCTAGGAAATCAGCTAACTTTTGAAGGAGTAGTAGGGAGACTCACTGCTTTTGAGTTGTCCAACTTTGATAACTATAGACCTGAGAATCTTGAATCTACTTTCAAGACTAATCTATAAATAAAAGATACTGAGGAGGTGAAATCAAAGAAGAAGAGTAGAAAAGGAAAACATGCATCTAGTGACAACAGCACAGATGAAGAAGATGTGTAACAATTAGAAGCACTACTGGCCAAAAGATTTCATTGAGGCAAAGGTAAATTCAAAGGTTAGCCGCCTATCATTTTTTTTAATTGCAATGAAGTAGGACATATTGCTGCAAGGTGTACATAAATATCTACAAAGATGGAAACAAGTACAAGAACAAAAGAGAAGATGATAGCAAAAATTATAAGGACAAAGGAAAAAGATGCTACATTGTTGAAGAAGATTATGATGAGAATGATGATGAGGTAGTCTATGTAGCCATGAAGGATGAGTCAGATGAAGATGAAGCAACAAAATTGGTAACCTGTGTGAACAAGAATGACAAATCGATCATAGAGAGTGGATGCTTGCATCACATGACAGGAGACAAAAGTAAGTTTATTACCTTTACCCAGTATGATGGAAATAGTGCTAGATTTGGAAATGATGCTCCTTGTCAAATCAAAGGAAAAGGTTCTATTAAATATATAGAGAAAATATCATGTGATAATGCATACTATGTTGAAGGATTGAACTACAATTTGCTATGTGTATCACAATTAGGCAATGTAGGTTGCAAAGTAGAATTTGGAAACAAAACTGCCAAAATCTATGACACTGATGGAAATCTAATAGGAAAAGGTGAACAAACTAGCAGTAATCTATTTTACCTAGATGTGGAAGATGCAACCTATCTTATTGTTAGCCTTGATGATGTATGGTTATGGCATAAAAGGTTATGCTATCTTAACTTTGACAATCTTAATAGCATCAGCAAAAAGAAGGAAGTCAAAGGTTTGCCTAAGCTAAAGAAGCCTAAAAATACAATGTGCAAACAATGTCAACTAGAAAAGATGACCAATTCAAGTCTCAAAAGAAAATTTTACACTTCCAAAGAAGTATTAGAGTTAGTACATACTGACTTATGTGGCCTGATAGAAGTGCAAAGCTACCAAGGAGACAGATACATAATGTTATTTGTGGATGACTACTCTACGACGATGACTACCATGTTCTTAAAGAAAAAATTTGATATATTTCAAATGTTTAAGTGCTATTTGGCTAGGGTTGAGAAGGAAATAGGAAAGAGTCTAAAATTCTTGAGATCAGGTAGAGGAGGAGATTTTACATCAAAATAATTTGAGATATTTTGCAATGACAAAGGAATCAAGAGACAAACATTAGCACCAAGAACTCCCCCATAGAATGGGATTGCAGAAAGAAGGAATAGATCAATAATAGACTATGCTAGAACATTAATGATGGAGAAAAATGTCACTCTAAAGTACTCGAGAAAAGCTATAAGTAGTGCTATTTACACCCAGAATCGAGTACAAGTCAAGAAAGGTACAAATGTAACACCTTTTGAACTATGGTATGGTCACTCACCTAATGTAAAACATTTCAAAGTATTTGGTTGCAAATGCTATATTCTTAAAGATACTACGAATGGAAAGTTTGATGCAAAGAGTGATGAAAGGATATTCCTTGGATACTCCACTAGAAGCAAAGCATATAAGTTTTTGAATACTAACACTAACAAGATATTGGAGAGTGTAAATGTAAATTTTGATGAGCATGCAAAAGTCCAATTTGATGAATCCAAGAAACCACAAAATTATAGATCTTTTGTATACTTCTATGAAGGAATATCAAATGAAAATGATGCTACCAATCAAGTTGGGAATCAACAACAAACTTTAGTATTAGCTGAGTCATAGCTAGTGAATGTTGAGCTGCATTCAGAAGCCGAGTTGCAAAATGAAGATAATGTGCACTTTGATTCTAAAAATTGTACACATGGAAGAGATAATGAAATGCCAGATAGTAATGTGCAAAGTGACTCTGAAGCTGAAGGACCAAACATGGAACGAAGGACAAAACCAAGACTATCTAGGTATGTGAGAAGATATCACACTGTAGAAAAAATCATTGGAAAGAAGGAAGTTGGACCAATGACAAGGAACAAAATAAGGAATGAATCATGTTTGCTAAGTAAGATTGAGTCCAAAATACTGAAAGATGCACTACAAGATGATAATTGGCATAAAGCTATGGAAGAGGAGATATATTAGATTGTGAAGATCAAAACCTAGACCCTAGTTCCTAGACCAGCTGATAAAAATGTAATTGGTACCAAATGGTTCTTTAGGAACAAACTTGATGAGAATGGTGAGATAATAAGAAACAAGGCCAGACTAGTCTATAAAAGCTATGCACAAGAAGAAGGATTGGACTATAGGGAAACATTTTCCCCTGTTACAAGAATGGAAGGAGTAAGAACACTACTAGCATATGCTGCTTATAAAGGTTTCAAAGTCTATCAGATGGATGTAAAGTCTACTTTTCTAAATGGAATAATGAAAGAGGAATTCTACATAGAACAAATAGAGGGATTTGTTGATGACAACAACAAGGATATGATTTGAAAATTTCATAAAGCATTCTATGGTTTGAAAAAAGTACCTAGAGCATGGTATGAGAGATTGCACAAATATCTTGTGAAGATAGGATTTGAGAGAATAGATGACAACAAAAATCTATACATCAAGGAAGAAAAAGGTAAAGATATTTTGAAATCTGAAATCTTTTTTGAAGATATAATATTTGGAGGAAAAGATTCTCTATGCAAAGGATTTTTTTGATAAAATGAAACATGAGTTTGAGATGTCAATTTTTGGAGAAATCAAATTCTTTGTTAAATTACAAGTACATCAACTAAAGCATGGCATATTTGTGACCCAATCAAAATATATCAAGGAGATACTCAATACATTTGGATTAGAAGATTCAAAACTAGTCAGTACACCAATGGTAATAGGACATAAGTTATCCAAGAATGATGAGTGAGATGAAGTGAATCAGATAGTGTACAGATCAATGATTGAAAATTTGTAGCATGTTGTACATAGTAGAGTAGACATTGCATTAGTTGTTGGAATAGTGGCAAGATTTTCTTCTAATCCAAGAGAAAATCATCTGATGATAGTAAAAAGAATACTAAGATACCTAAAAGGAACCGATGACTTTGGTTTATACTACAAGAGTAGTGAAAAGTTTGAGTTGAAAGCCTACACTAATGCAAATTGGGGAGGTAATATTGATGATAGAAAAAGTACTAGTGGAGGAGCATTTTTCTTAGGTAAAAGATTGATTACTTGGACCAACAAAAAGCAAAGTTATACCTCACAGTCCATAGCAGAAGTTGAATATGTTGCTGCTACTATCAACTGCACTAATATTGTATGGATCAAACATCTATTGCAAGGCATGAAGGAAGAAGTAATTGAACCTATGATACTCTATTGTGATAACATAAGTGCCATCAACATATCAAAGAATCCAGTGATGCACACCAAAACAAAGCATATTGCAATTAAGTATCACTATGTAAGAGAATTAGTGGAAGACAAGCAAGTAAGGATGGAATATGTCAGCTGAAAGGAATAGATTGTTGACATATTTACTAAAGAACTACCTAAAGATTATTTTGAGTATCATGGAGGTAAATTAGGGGTGATACCCCTAGCCAAGGCTAGTTGAGAAAAAGCAAGACTTCCCTACATCAAATGAGTTGATTGTTGGCATTTTACAAATTAATGCAAAGGATATTTAATTTAGGATCATGCTGGAAGTAATTAAAGTGTTGAAGTTCCAAATCAGTCACAAGCAAGGTGACAAAGGGAGAAATTGGAGTACTTGCAAATGCTACACTTTCATGATAAGATGCTGAAACAGTACATCTTTGGCATTGTTGTCAAAGAGGGAGAAGTAACATAAAACTGATCAACAATATTTAAATTGGATAGAAGAAGTAGCAAGAAATTGATCAAATATATAGGATCAAATGGATAGAGGGAGAAGTAGCTGACACTAGAACATGATCAATGCATACAAATGGAGAAATAATGTAAGAGGAAGTAGAGAGCATTAAGAGATCAAATAAACAATGGTAAGCCACAAAAAAGAGAGAAAGAAAAAGAATGTTTAGATGTGTAAAAGGAAAATAGAAGAAAACAAACAAAAAGGGATATAGCATCTCAGAGGGAGAAAATAGTGCAGACAAGAATCAATCAAAGGGACAACATAGTTTATTAGCAAAAGAATTTAGAGGGAGTCATAAGTTAACTTATGTTGCTGATATAATGAATAGTTTTGAATAAAGCTTTCTGTTTGGCATTTGATTTACTATTTTAACCTAGTAAGCATTTTGATAAATTGGTTGATCAATTTGGTTTGTCATCAATGTGAAAGAAGGAGATTGTTGGAAATCTGATTGAAAAGATCATTGAAAGAAGAAGATTGATTGCAAAGAGGGAGATTATTTATAAAGAATGTTTTCAATCATATTTTTTTTCATTGATGTCAAACCTACTATTTTTTGTAATGACAATTTCTTATTAGATCCAAGTACTATCACTTGGTTGATTAATGAAGATGATTTAATCAACAAGATGTAACAAGAGTACCTAAGGGAAAGGTTGAGTTATGGTTTTGTAATGAAGTGCAAGGATTAGTTAAGACAATGGTAAAATGATGTATTGATAATATACTTGAAGATACAGAGGTTGGCCATGCTTAGAAATATTGGAAGAATAAGTTGCAACAAGGTTATCTGCAAAGCTTATCTAAGTTCATTAGTGAGTGCAGAGCAAGCTAGTTCGAGCCGAGCATATTTTCAGTTAGTATCGAAAAAGAGAAAAATCTAGTGTGTGTTGAGTAATATAAAAGGAGCCAAGCGTATTTAGGTGATAAGAAAAGTAATAGGTGTCGAGCATTAAAAAAACTTAGTGGATGCTGAGTGAGTCCATAGTAGGTACCAAGCATCAGTAAAATGTAGTTGATGCCGAGTAACACAATGTGTGCCAAGCACTAGAATTTCAATAGTGCTAAGTTGTTGCATTATTGAAAAAGTCAAAGATTTTCCAGATCTGAGTTGACAAGTTTGTTACCTTAAATTTTTTGAACCAGATGGAGGATAAGGATGATGAGATAATGGCACAGAATTTTATGTAAACTATTTTTGGGTGAATTCAAGAGGATTCTTCATGATGTTTCTAGAAGGAACAAGATGTGGGTTAGATTCAATGAATCCTACCTAACCCATTCAAACTAAAATTAAAGGAGGGAAGAATTGAGTAGGAAAAGAAATTCCAAACTTCTATTTAAGAAGTCACAGGCCAAGAAGTAAGAGTGGTTGGTGTGCCATAATGTGAAATCACTAAAGGATGTCAAGGAGAAGGTGAAGGAAGAACAAAGCACAAAGACTTTGCTTCAATAAGTGGTTAGAAAGAAGATTGTATTGGTACATCAAGCATGAAGACTCAAGGAGAAAAAATTGAAAGGAGGACAAGTTGTCAGAGCTGCAAAGACTAAAAGCCAAGAAAATTGTGAAGAGTTCAATTGTGATCTAAAATCTGCAAGTTAAGTTGTGAGTTGTATCAAGTCAAAAGCCCTTGTTGTTACTCTCTAACAATTGTGCAAGCTAGGGTAAAATCCTATGGAATTAGGTTGGTTTAACAACCATTTGTAAATCCTTTAATAGGGTGACATTCCAAGTGAATGTTCTAAAGTCCTCTATCCAGGTCCACTTCTAACAAGGTGGTTAAATCCTTTAACCGGGTCATATTTAACAGTGTGTTGTATCCTTTAACAGGGACGGCCTTTCACAGGTCATCACTTTAGAAGAGCAAGAAATGAGTAACATGTTACTGGTATTTTTTGCCAAATTGGATTTCCATGTAAATCACTATGTTATGTGTTGATATTTCATGTGTTATGCTCACATGTTGATTTATAGTAACTTGCTAAGTAGGAAAGATTAAGCGTGGATGAATGAATAGTTGTATAGGCTCACTTTACTTGATGAAAAAGTTTTAATTGGACATTATGACCTTGAATCACTAATTTTTCCCCCTCTCAATTATTCTAAAGAATTTCTAACAAGGGATTTCATCATTTCTCCAAGCTCAAATTTTTCAGTAATCTTAATCCCTTCATCTTCAATAATGCCTAAGTCCACCACCACTTTCTTATTTTGAGGAAACTGAGTTCCATCATCAGTTTCTTATGCTTCTACATCAAGATTAGCTTCATTATAGAAAAAAATCTAGCTTTCTCCATCTTTTTCTCAACTTCTATATCTTCTACCTTGTCTTCAATTTGGGAATTGTGAGATTCCTCATTGCTTTCTTCCCTATAACACTTCCCTTTTTATGTTTTTCAAGCTCGTAAATATTCTCTCCCCATTCCTAGAGTTCCTCTTTTACCTTTTGAAGTTCATAGCTCTCTCCTCCTCATTAGCATAATTTCTCTCCCCTTCATTTTTATCTATATCAATAATTTATTCCATCATTTTCCTTTTTTATAGGTACTAGCAAGGTTGGATTTTGCGAATACATTTTTTTGCTAGTTGGGGGCTGCAATAAAAAATCTTAGATTTAGTGTGATAATGGTTATCCAAAATTTGAGGTGACTCCAATTAGTTCTTATCAACACATATTTCTTTGATAAACACTAATGAATTAGGATCTCTATAGGTTATGGGGTTATCTATGAGTGGGAGACATCTACCAAAACTTGGGTGGTGGGCATAATATGGTAATAAAGGACAAAAATGAGCCCTTGGTGAATATGATGGTTTTCTCCCAGGTCAATACTATTGACTAGACAGGAAAATGGGAAGAACAAAATGTTAAATTTTTTCCCATGTCTAACCATACTAAGAAATGGAAAATGATAGCCATGATAGGTCATGTAACAACCTTCAAGAGTAAAATAATTGATTAACTAGTAGAAAATGACACAAAAAGGGTTAGGCAGAGAGAGCTTATCATACCCATTTCTAGAACTCAGAACAAGATCTTTCGTTCCTTATAAGAACTTATACCTATATTTGACCATATTCTAATGTACATTTCCTTTCCACTCTAATGCCAACACATTCTAGGCTTGTCACTTCTCCAATCAGTTATGGCATCACCACAAATTTTATATTACCAATCTCCACCAATCCTTTGTTACAAGAATTAGCAAACTTAGTGGAGAGAGAAGTGTTGTGGGATTTCATCACATTGATATACAAATGTAGACCCTCCTTAAAAAAAATCCCCATATTTCTTTATTCTACTCCATCTTTTTAAAGCCTTTGGGTTCAACATGTTTTGGTAGGACTCCCATGGTGTTCTCCTTCTCTAACAACTACTTGGAATTCTGAGGACTGAAGATTATGGATATTATTAAGGAACTTAGAGGGCATAGTAGGAAATTATGTTTCCAAATAATTCTGACACAAAAAAAAAAAAAACCATACTCATTAATAGGTATAAAATCTTGTCACAAATCTTACTGTCAATTCTTGTATCGTATTGTGTCACATAGCTAGGTCTTTTTCTATCGTTGATGTGACGAATGCAATAAATCATGATGACATGCCGCATGTAAAGCCTATGTTGGGTAGAAAAATTTACAACCCTCCTCCATAAATAGCTGACATCAGTATTATTAATCACCTTGGAAAATAACAAGTAAAGATATGAGGTAGGATTCTCACAACAAAGCTTGATTCATGAAATGATATGGGAAGTACTTTTCAGCTTCACGGGATTAAAACCATTATTGATGCATTTATTGAGCTTGAAACTCAACAAAGGCCCATTCAAATTATATCTTTTAATACTCTTAGAAAATAAACCCTAATAACTCAATAGATTAAATATCCACCTATCTCTTGAGGCTCTCAGGGAAGTAAGCACAATTTATACTATCTATAATGATTTTTTTGATGATTTGGAAAGTGGAGGCAACATCCTTCTTATTGTCTCTAAAGATCATGTTGTTTCTTTCTTTCCAAACACCCCAGCTAACAATAGAAGGAATTAATTCCCAAGTATTAATAGAGATAGGGTGACAAAAAGAAGAAATCATCCATTGAATCATTAGATCATTAACAGAGTGAGGCTAAGAGAAAGAAGAAATCATCCATTAAGCCATTAGATCATTAATGATTTTAGGTAACACCATGGATAGTTGACAATCCTTGAGCACCAAATTCTAGATCTGAACAGTGAAAGAGAAATGTAACAATAGATGATTGATAGACTTGGCATCCTTCTCACAAAGAGCACATATGTTAGCTAGCTTCATTACACATTTAGATAGATTGTCAATTGTAAGGATTTTTTTGTGATCCACTACCCACAAGAAGAAATTTATTTGAGGCTCTAGATTATGAATCCAAATGTTCTTCTAGAGATTGTCTCCCATAAGATTGTCTTTGTACACCCTTTAGGTAGAGCTACCCAAGAATAGGTCATTGATGTTATATCTCTAGATTTATTTATCTTCTTGGAATTGGTTAAAGAGACTAGGATCAGGGAGCATATCCATAAGAGATGTGACCACTTCCTTAATAATATTCCTAATTCTTCTAGCATCTCTTTGGACTATCCTAGCACAATGCAAGGCAAGAGCCTCCCTAAAGAAGATGTCCTAGCCCCCATAAAATAACCACACAATGGAAGAAAGCACAACTTATATTGTCTCCAATGATATTTTTGATGATTTAGAAAGTGGAGGTAGCATCTGGAATTGGTTAAAGAGACTAGGATCATGAAGCATATTTATAAGATATGTGATCACTTCTTTAATAATATTTTTAATTCTTCTAAAGCCTCTTTGGATTGTTTTAGCATAGTGCAAGGTAGGGGACTCCCCAAAGGAGATTTCCTAGCCCATAGAAAATAACCACAAAGTAGAAGCAATACAACAATACAAAATTTGATACCAATCCACAATACTTGATTCAAAAAAATTATTGTTTACATGCAATGTGCCCAGTTGTAAGGTCTTCCAGGTTTTGGCCAAATATAATAGCAATTACAATTATAGTTCTGTAAGATCCCTTAGGATCCAACCCCAAACCTTAGCTAGTCCAAATCCACACTCTAGTAGAAACCTCCAAGGATCAAGGATTTTTTTAGTGGCGATTAGTCGCCAAATGACGAATATGTCCCAATCGAGCTATAGAAATTGGCAAAAAAAAACACCATATACTAGTTGACCAGTTCGCCCAAATTTTATAAAATACTCATATAGTGATCAAAACGTTTGCCACTATTATTACGTAATTTCAATTTGGTAGTCGAGTTCTTTGCCCATATTTCTCTTTAATGTTTACTCTTATTCGCCATGGAATTAATTGAGTGTCTCTTTCGACAATCATCATTCGCCAAATTCCCATTTTCCTATGTGAAATTTTTATTTGTCCTAGGACCCAATTCGCCATGCATCACACAAAATGGGGTCCCAAATTCTCACCCTATTTGCCCACTCGATTACTTGAAATTATGCGAGCTTCACCAAATATTAGTTCTTATCATATGTAACAGTCGGCCCATTCACCAAAATGAAAATAATTTATTTGTAGTTGTCTATTTAAGACATGAGTTTCATTATTGAAACATGCCAAAAGGAGCCTACTTCATAGTATTGCGATCACTAGAGAACCGAAACGACTACGACTACGAGTCCATAGTATTTTATTGTAGCCTTAATTTGATGGAGATGTCACAGTCAAATTTAAATAGGAAGAGGATTAGGACTAATGAACGTGGAGATGTCCAAGAGAGGCCAACGAAATGCAAAAATATATCTTCATACTTTTGCGGGGGTAGACGCAATAGTGTTGGTCAAAGTAAGGAAGGTACATCATCAGAGGAGCCTATACAATCTCAACCTACACAGGAGTCCATTCAACAAATTGGGGAGCCTAATAAATTTGGTGATGGAGTTGCAGAACCTGATATCTCTAATGAAGATGACCTTGAAGAAGAATATCCAGTAAATAACCAGTACTAGGACGAATCAATCAACTTCGGTAATGATGATGGTGCAATTAACAGTAACAGTGACACTAAAGGGAGAGGAAAATTGAAAGAAAAAATTGATCATCAGTGGGAGATGGCCAGGAGATTTAAATTTGATTGGGCAGAAAAGTATCCATTCATTGAGCCTGTGGACAATCCAATTGTAGGTGAGCCACCAGTAGAATATAGATGTGCAATTTGTAGTTGGAAGTATAAAAAGGAAAAGCGGTTGTAGCTTAAACTAGAAACCATAGAGAAACATGTTTGTAAGATTTACAAAACCTCAACTATAGATGGTAAGGAAATAAAAGTGGTAAGATATAAAACAAAGGAGCAATGTCAACATAAAAGGAATGTTGAAGAATATTATATGTTTCAGAAATTTTAGATGAAGCTTGGTGAAGTTCAAGGTTCTATTAATGCTATTTTTGCAAAAGGAAGTGAAGTAGAAGAACGTGGAAAAGATGTTCAATTAAGTAATGTTTCCTATATTTTGAGCAGAGGGCATCCAATGACAGACTATCTAGAAATGAGTGGTTTTTTACACTTTCTAAAAGTTCCTAACTATCCTGTCAATCATTGGTCGATAAATAGTGGATGGGAATGGGCAAGTTGTATTGCGTAGGTTGAAATAGAGGATGTACAAAGAAAAATAAAAGAGTCAAGCTTTATTGCATTTTCCTTAGACGAAGTTACGGCAATAGATAATACGTCATGGGTATGCATGCATGTTTATACTATATAGAATAATGTCCGCCAACCACATCTACTATCTGTTGCTAAATTGAGAGACAATGCGATAGAAAAAACTTTATTTTAGTTAGTAAAGAGCAATTTAATTGAATATGGAGCTATGGATGAATTGACAATAGTGAAGAAGTTGGTCTGTGTTGGAGCAGATGGAGCTTCAGTAATGCAAGGTCAAAGGAATGGTCTTTGCACAAAGATGTAGGCTTCTTGTTCACCATATGTTGTTGCCATTCATTGTATGGCCCATAGGATGAATCTTTCTTTTAGAGTTGTCAAGAAGTTTCCTTCAGTAAACAAGGTTGAAGATTTAGTAAGAGAGTTGTATGCATATTTTCGTCGAAGTCCCAAGCATTTTAGGGAATTTCAACACTTTGCTGATGGAATTATCGATGGAAACAAGCTTCTAAAAGATGTTGATACCAGATGGATCTCTTTGGATGGACCAGTGCATCGAGTATTTTTCGAATATCAATCTTTGATTGGATTAATGTATGAAAATCAGGACAATGCATAAAATCAAAGATGTGGCGACCTGCTTCGGAGGTTAAGCAATATAGAGACACTTTTGACTTTGGCATCTCTTCTTCCCATGCTAGAAGAAATGAGGTTAATTATGAAAAAAGCCCAGCAAAGAGCCATGTATATTGCAGAATATCCTCAGTTGCATAAAATTTCATGCCGAGCCCTCGATAGTCTCTATCGTACTAACCTAAATTTATCCGATGATAGATTTAATCACTGGCAAAAACTAATAGATTTGGACAATCCTAATAATTATTTAAAGATCATTGAAAATGGAGATTTATGTGTTTGTGTAAGGGGATTTCAGATACCAATGTACTACGGTGCCCCAAAGAAGCGAGCTACAAGAGTTACAAGGGAAGAGTTTAGCAAGATCGTTGAGTCTATAGCATCTACTACAAGGGACATAGCCTATAGATTTTCCTCTGAAATAATATCACGATTCCCATATGATCAACTGCTTGAGGCCATGGCAATTGTGTTTCCTCAATATTGGTCCTTCAACAATAAGGAAGATTATCGTAGAAGGTTGTTCATTTTGATAAAGGAATTTTGAAAATCTATAGAATTCAATGGAGTGACTATCAATGGAATATTAGATGAGGGTCTTCTTAGATAGCAATCAGGCACCTTTGCAAGGACCATGAAGCATCAATATCAATTAATGCATAACCCACATCAAGAGGGCTTGGCAACAAAGCTTTGGACAGAACTAAAATAGAGCACATTGTTGCATGAAGAAATTTTAGAGTACTTCAAGCTTGTTGATCTATTTCAAACCATGATATTGGGTTCAGTGGAGGATGAGAGAGTTTTTAGTGCTTTGGGTTTCCTAAAATCAAAGATAAGAAACAAACTAGACAAGAATTTGGAATCATGCTTGAGGGTATACACATCTAGGTATAATGTCAATACTTTTCCTTTTCAAAAAGCAATGGAAATCTGGAAGAAAAGATGCAAAAGAAGAAGGGTGGGACTAGGCAACACCATTAACCAATCTCCTACAGTGACTCCAAGTGGGACAAGTATAGTTGGCAGTGGCACTGGCCATGGGATTGGGAGTCCGAGTCATAGAAGTAGAGGTCAGAGTGAACTTGAAGTTGAAGAAGACACAAACGAAAATGAAGAGAACAATGAAGCAACTGGACTACCAGAACTAGATGATGATGATGACATAGAGATGAATTGGAAAATTTAGGAAATTTCTACTAAATTAGCAGTGGCAACCAATAGGTTTTTTTTGAACTTATTAACTACTATATGATATCCTATCATTCAATGTTCATTTTAGAAAAGCAAGAAATTAGAATGTATTATGTTTCATCATTAAAATTTGAGAACAAAGAGTATTATTACTGTAGAGTGTAGTTTATATCATGTCATCAATGATCATTCATATTTGAATTTGAAATTCCTGAATGAAATTTTGTTTTCTATTTTATTCATTTATTCAACATATACTGAATTGGAAAATATGAAAATTAGATGGAATCATAGATTCAATTCCACAATTAATAATTATTAATGGTTTTCATTTGCAATATTCAGCTAATATGGTAAAATTCTTGTAAGCCAATGACCCTGAATTCCCTTTTATAGAAAAAAGGGAGGAACAACAGCTTCAGGTTGATTTTCCTAATGTATAGTCTCAAAATCTAAATTAGTAAGACATCTACAAGTCTAAAACATCTCTACAACTTTAGTTGTACATTTCTATATTTGATAGGCCAGTTTAGTAAATTAGCAATTTTAACATAGGCAATAGCATCTACAAGACTGCAACACTGATCGTGTTCAAAAAACAAAGTTCAAACTTGTTACTTTAAACTCAATTCTAGAGTCTAGATTGTAGTATGTAGGATAATATGAAAGATATTCATATATAGTAAAGATATAGAGATGATTGAAATTGAAAGTACTTTCACATACAGACTATAAGTTTCTGTAGTATGCTCCATTCTTCTTCAGTTGGAAGGGTAAAATTTTTTATGTTATGGTAAATGACCTGCATTCTTGTCAGCATTCCATACTTGGAAGAGCGAGTTTCAAGCAATGTTCATTCCACTAGTGCATGCAAATTTTTGAATGTTTTGATGCACTTTGCAATGCGTTCATGAGTTCTGTCCTGAGGAAGGTTGCCTAAATCAGAGGTTATTTGGTCCTCCAACTTTTGTTTGTAAACTTCTCTTCCAACGATTTTTTTTGTAAACTTCTCTTCCAACGAAACCCGTTGTTGAGAAATCAGGTCTAGGACTCGGTAAACCAAGAGATATCAATTTTGTTATTTTATTTTTCATCTTGGTGAGCTTTGGCCCAAATAAAGCAAGAACTTCTTTTTCTTCTGTTAGTTTTTGACATTTATGAAATATAGAGGTCGCCTTTATTATTGAACCAATGCAGTCCTGAATTCCCTTGCTTGCCAAATGCCTGTTAGCAATGTTGTTGATTTCTTCCATAATCTGCTTTGCAGTTTTCTGTCTCCGACCAAAACTTTTGTTCTCCTCAAGTTGCTCTGTCAGCTTCCCAAAAACATCTGTAAGAGCTTCGTAGAGTTTTAACCAATTACACAACCTATCAACAGAAGTCTTTATGTGCCCCCAGAAGTAATTTTTTATTTGCTTTAATGTATTATTTACATGGTCATTCAAGCCATTTTCATATTTTTTAATAGTATCATTTTCCTTCTTTAGGTCTTCTTTCATTTTTGAGTACTAGTGTTCACTATGTTTTCTTATTTGCTCTGCTTTATTTTCCCACCCTTTTGCTTTCTCTTCCCACTCTTTTGTTTTTACCCTCTCATTTTCCAATTCTTTATTTAACTTATTGTTTACATTTGTAGCATTCCCCAAGTTTCTGTATAACTTTGTTGAAGATTCTTTTTCATCCTGGTGTTTTTTTCCCATTTTTTCCAAATTTTCCCTTAGAGTTTTCAGTTCTGCGTCCATTTGTTCTTGCTGTTCAATTGCTTCTTTAGAGCTAGAGGATGAATTTTTTATCCTTTTCTCTAATTCTTTGCATCTGTTTACTATAAAGGCAAGTGAGAAAGCAACAGTAAACAGATGCAAAGAATTGGAGAAAAGGATAAAAAATTCATCACTGAATTGTAGATCACTTGGTTGGTCATTTTGGACACATTTATCTTGTCCACATTTTTAATTTTGAATAAATCCATTTGGAGGGTGCTAACTTGAAATTCAGATGGATCTAACTAACTCTCTAGTGGACTGTTATCTCTAGCTAGGGGCATAGCAACCATGAATTCCATCATATCTTTTTCTGGGTCATATGTGGGAAATAGCCTGTTGGTTGCAGGTTTTGCATCATGAGCTGTAGCAATTGCTTCCATCTTCATTGTCTTACTATTTTGTCTATTCTTGTTTTTTGATTTTTCATAGTTAGTTACAAATTCATTGTAATAAAAATCATGATTTTGTGAGACAATTGAATGTTTGAATGGTGAAATAGCAGTAGCACTTTCTCTGATGTATGAGATTCCACCAATACCATGAGGATAACCAACACCTAGACCCATTAGTGGGGTTTGTGAACTGTTCTGAGGGTTTTTTCTTGAAGGATGGGCAATTGTTGGACTCACAATCACCATTGGCATTGTTGTACTACTAGTACTACTAATACTTGTCATAACCTTCTGCTTCTTTACACTTTCTTGATCTTCCAGACAATTTTTTTTTGCATCTATATACAATGTCCTTTTCAGACCACTAGTTGTAGTTGTACCCATGATATCTACAGCTGTGGGAGTGACAGTTGATTTGGATTGAATCTGAGTGCTTGGAATTGGAACTGTAAATGAAGCAGGAACAAATTTAATTAACTGAGATGAATCCAATGTGGATGGAATTGACTGAGTTGATGATTGATCTCCATGCCCAAGGCCTGGTTTCTAACCATGTTTTGGTGCTACAGCTGGTGGTTGAGGTGGTAACCAAACCCCTTCTCCACTGGGACCCAAACCACCAAAACCTTGGTAGCCCATTTTTTTTACAATTTCTGCCCCTTTGCTATATAGAAGTTTGGTGGATGCATCAACTCCTCTCTGAATTTGTGTACTGGATGAGGGATTCAAAGAATCCTGGTCATCGTAATCATCATCACTATCACTGTGATGTGCTTCAGTTGGATGCTCCTTATTCCACAATTCGTCAAATATTCTATCCTCTTCAGCATCATCACGATCTAAAGAGGTCTTTGGCTCACCGAGATTCTTCCTCATTTCCCAAAATTGAGAAATTTTGCTTCAACTCCATCCAACATCTATACAATCATTCATTAGCTCTTTTGGAATAGGTTTTGTAGATGGTTTATCAGCTTTCTTGTAGAAATTGGACGATGTCATGCTTTGCACTTTTCCTTTCTGTTTGTGCAATGCCGTTATTTGTGATGACAATTCCTGTATTGACATATTATTTTCAGCAGCATATTTCTCCATCTATTTTTTGACCTCCTCCCAGGAGTCCATGTTTTTAAAATTTTCAATCAAAGGCATACTTTCATGTTGATATTTTCTTGCAAAAGTCCCAATGCCCTTAAGCCTTGCTCCAATTATGTTCAGTGGATCATACTGCCAGTGACTGTCAACATCAAATCGAAAATTTGAAAAAAAGGATTCTGCCACTTTGAATCCTCTTCTCTCAAATGCGAACCCTCCAAAGGAGAATGGAAAGGAGGGAAATATCATTTTCTTTTGCTGACCATGAAAGAGTACATCTATGCTCTCCATTTGTCATACATATTCCAATGCAAATACCCTGTCTGTTACATGTATTGGAAGTTTGTAGGGTTCTACCCATGAACCGTAAAACCTTAACACATTGTACTCTTTCATTAAGTACCAGTCAACCAATTGTAGTTCACTTTCAAGTTGAATGCAATTTCTACAAGTAACAGGCAATCTAGGCATTGGAGTGCCTGTAATTTTATGGTACATTGGTGCCAAAAAGAAGTCTAAAAAATTGTTGTAGTTCGTTATGTTATCAATCATCCTTATCTGAGGTGTCCACTCATATATTGGATTTTAGCCTTTAGTCTGATTGCAAAGCTTGTTTGCCTCAAATAATGCACGATTATTTGCTAGGAGAAGATAGCACAAGTAGGTTGTGAATCTAAATGTCTTCTCTGGACCTCTTTGAATCAATAGTAATTGATCTTGCATGCAACGAACAATGTGCTCAATAAAATGATATTTTACTAGTTCTTTTTTAAAATGAATATGATAAAGCATTTCAAGAATGCTGGCATCCACTTGTTTGTTACTATCTAATCCCAAACAAAATGCTAGCAAAGAAATACTATCCTGTGCCCATGGCACCAAAAATTCAAAATCATAAGGAGGCATGTGATTTGGACTCAGCCTACAACCGCTTGTTATTCCTCTGATATAAGAATCTCTCTGTTCTGCATCTAATTTTTCATAATCATCTGCCAGCTTTCTCAGGTCAATATGTACGTTTGACTGTTGTTGTTGAAACCCTAGGTTCAACAAACTAGCAAATTCACTCTCAGTTATGGACAAAATTTCCTCCTGAGTAATTTTATTCACAATTTGTTTTCTATTTTCATCATAATTTTTGGCAAAGAGCATAAAAATTTTTGGGCAAGGGAATACTTGAGGTAACGCCATGTGTGCCGACCTAGCTAGCCACGGTGCAATTTTATTTGCAATTGCATTTACACTATGGTTAAATGAACAAAATTTTGAAGCCTTATTTGGATCGTTCCACTTGTTTTCAAGTGCAAATCTTATCTCCATTATACCCTTATTTCCATGAATAACAGGATCATGTATATCATAGAATAAATCACTGAAACCTGGTGTTTTAAGCATATTGTAGAATTATGTTATTTTGCCCATGTTATTCTTGGTATTTGTTTTTCCCATCATGGTAAATATTTAAACACAACTACAAGCCTATAGGGGTGATTCAAAATTAAAACCTTACAGACTTAATTTTTTTATATAATATAAATAGTAAAGTTGTAAAATTTAAAATGCGGGACATAATTTTTTAGGATTTTAGTAGTTACACTTACCTGTTCACGTTTATGTTGCCCTTAGTTTCAATTTTTGCAGAGAGCTGAGAGTCTAGAGATTGCAGTTTGTTGCTTTCCTCGGACCACAATCCTCAACCCAGAAATTAAGAATCCGTAACTTTGTTGTGCTATAACTTTGTAAATTGTAATTTGTAACCCCTTTCTAATTTCTAAATCTATAGACAACGTATAACTGCAAAATTAAAGAAACTTATCACACCAAAATTGTACAATTTGTACTCTATAGTCTATAGTCGATACACTTGTCACACAATACACTTATAGCATAAATGTGAGTGGAATTGTGGACCACTAGTGTTACCTAACCCATCATAATGTATTAATTTCATTCATAACATCACTGTTAACTTCAAGTGGAATGTTATTATGTCAATCTTTGAACTGAGCAGTGACACATGTCATGTTTCTGGGACGTGTTTGAAATGACAGGGTTTCTTTTTCCTTTTCATCCCGAAACTCAACTTCGATCATCGATCTATTAACATCCAACGGCACCGGTGAATGGTGTGGTGGCCCCGTGGGTCATGGGTCCCACTCTCATTAACTATGGTAGTCAAGTATCAGGATAACTCACATCATGAGTCAGACTTGTCAGTGTCACGTCATCACCAAATTGAAACTACATTGTTATTTGTTGGTCGACCGAGAGTTTAGTGACACGTGTCATGTTTCCAGGATGCATTTGAAATGATAGGGTTTCTTTTTCCTTTCATCTTGAAACTCAACTTCAGTCGTTGATCTATAAACATCCAACGGCACCAATGAATGGTGTGGTGGCCCCATGGGTCGTGGGTCCCACTCCCATTAAATTTATATATAAGTTTAAATTAGAATTTAGTTTCTTTTATTTTGACATATCTAAACCAATGCTTTTAATGGATTTATTGTTTATTTTTTATTTTTATATATAATTTTTATTATATTGATATTTTTAATTTATACTTTAAAATACATAATACTAATTTTGTATCAATTTTAATAAAGTTCAAATTGTTTAGCTTTGTATATTATCAACTTTATTTATGATAAGTGTGTTTGATTTTTTTAAAGCATAAATGTTATTTTTAAATTAATTTATGTTTATTTATTTTTATGCATTAGCTTTAAGCTTAAGAATATTGTCCACTTTCTTCAATTGGATGAATTTATTGCTTAAACAAGATATATCAAACAATTTCATCATTAAAATTAATCAATTTAACTCTTTTTTTTAAAAATTATATAATTTTATCTATATCTTATATATAATTAGTTCATAAATATCTTTGGTATCATAAATGTTCTTTACGATGTCATCTAATTTTAATTTACCATGATACTATAATATTTATTTATATATTCTTTTACTATTTTAATTAATATATATCATTGTAGTTATATAATTTAATAATATGCTGACTATACTCTGTAATTTAATTTAGCTTACCACTATAATATTATATTTGTCATTACTATTTATTTGTTATTTTATTAAACTAAATGCATTATTATTTAACCAAAACCTACTTCAATCAACCATAAAATCATGAAGGTAGGAACTTTGGCGCTTGCGCCCCTTGTTATCAAATATTTCTAAAGTTTTTATATAAATTTATTATTCTCATATATTATCTATACTATTTATCTGAATGATAATTGGTTCCTTTTATTTAGTGTTATAAGACCCCTTTTCTCGGAGGCTACCTCCATGTTCATTTATTTTCGGCTAGATTCTCGCATACTTTTAACATAAATTTTCTTTTACATAGATTTCAATATCACAATTTGTAAATTGAATAAGAAATCATTATATTATTAAAAAAATTAATAATTCAAGAAAAAAGAGTTTATTGGGTTAATCCTAAGCTAGGTGATTCTTGATATGCAATAATCTATAAATTGTACAATTTTAAATCTAGAGAAGGATTGGTTAGAACCTTCTTCACTAACTTGGTTATTAAAAATTAAAATTAAATAATTTAGTAAACTATTTTAAATTTATATTTGTATAATTATATATATTCTAATAAAATATTTAAATTATTTTGTACCTAATTAGAATTTATTTTAATTGAAGTTAAAATTAGTAAATTTTTGTATTTATTTTAACCAATATTCGATATGCAAATTAATAAACCTTTTGCAAACATTGGTATATCAATGAAATTTTTAGATTATAGAACTAATATGGAACTAGGTGATTCCATTAGTTTACTAATAATAATATTTTATATTCACATAGGCTTTTATAAACAATTCAATAGAAAATTAAAAAATGCAAAATATTGTAATGTTGCATAAGTAAGCATAAGAAGTTAAAACAATGAAATACAATTTTATATGGAACTAAAACTCGAGAAATTTCATTGATATTTCTTGAAATTTACAAATTTACAAAATCGAGGGAAAACCCTAGACTCTAGAAGTACTGTACTATTCATTGTAGAAACCACCAAAATTGACCATGGTTGTGAATTCTTCTAGCTAGTTGTTGCCATCTTCCACTTCATCCAGGAAAAACCATTTTCAAAGAAAATTCAACCCAATTCTTGTGCATTTCCTATGGTGTTGCAACTGCCCAGCAGTCAAGCCCAGTAAAAATGGTTGCAGGACCACATTCTAGCCAGGTTCCAGAAGCTTGTGGACTTCACCCGCCCAAGGGATCCCCACTCCTGAAACTGCATGAGTGACAATTTCAATGTCATCGCCCAAATATACTACTTTAAAAATCTTCCTCAGGAGCAGCAGAATTTTGGCTCTTGCTTCTCCGAGGTCAAGCGGGGAGGCTAGAAATTGTGACGTAATGTCACTATTGACACAATATTGATTCTCATTCTTCAAAAACTCATGCCCCAAAACCATTTTGACAGCAGCAATAACAAACTTCACACTAGAGCATGGAACAACATCATTGCAAATTGACAAGAGGTTTTCCTCAGGAATGCGACCTAGAAAGGCCTTCTGCTCCTCTTCCAAAATGCACCTCAGGTGAATAGGGTTGTCCATGTTTACTACAAAGTTCAAACTAACACCAAACAATTAACAAACAATTAACAAACCAAACCTATCGACTACCAAAAATGAGATGAGCAATGATGAAAGAATTAGCTCAAACGCCTATAAATAAGCTTGGCAGGTAGGGTGCCAAGGATTATTTGTTTTTTTTCGTCCGACTACCAATTCAATTACATTAAATTAGCAAATATTCTCAAATCTTGAACATAATTGCAAGTACGTGCTAAAAAGGCCAATTGTAATTAAACACTAATACCGTCCATTGTCCTGTAATGCATGTGAAGCCACTTAACCGATGGAAAATGCCAATTGTAATTAAGACTAATAGTAATAGTACTACTGCTAGTGGACTGTGGCATGTCCTGTAATGCGTGCGAAGTCACTTCACCAATGGAAAAGGCCAATTGTAAATTGTAATTAACAGTGACAAGACATCAAACTTAAGTGATACATGTTGGACAAAAACATGTCACCATTTCAGACACTTGAACAAGGTCAAGGCTTCACATACTAGCGAGAGAATGTCGCTATCAGTGACATGGCATTTAATTATTTTTGGGTGCATTGTACTCTGCATACAACTTACCTTGATACGTGTCAACATTCCGATGACTACCTCGACAATTCTTCTTCCTTCAAGAAATGTTGGCCAAAACTAAACCTCAGCCATTGATCTTGGATCATCAGATGGTCTGAGTTCTCAAATAATACATTTAACATAATTACAGTGGTAGTGGCCAATAAGTGATGTAAGTTGGTATGTTAGGTTAGGCTACTTATTTCCCATCTTTTGAAAATAGCCAGACCAACTATAACTTTTTGAAAACCATTCGCCATAACAAATAAATTAATTCAATTATTTGGAAAATAATTTTGCCACCTTTGTATAAAAAAGGTATCGGTTATTAAAATATTTGCCAACCAATATCCTTATTTCAAAACATAATTCACCATCAATATTAATAATTTTATTAAAAACAAAAATTATAATCACCATTATTTTATAAAAAATTTCTAAACTATTAAAATTATCGCCACCAAATATCCATCCATTGACGCATAATTCGCCAACACTATTAATTTTTTTTTCACCCAAATGACATGTGATTTGCCACAATTTTATAAATTTTGGGAGGGGGGTTCCTTAAAGTTATCCCTGCCAAGGATGATCTAAACTTGTGCTCACAAGCCCACTTAGCAATCTTCTTCTTTCCCAAGCCTCAACTACTAGCCCTTCTCAAACTTTACCCAAGATCTAGGTGTAAATTGCCTCACATTTGGTGCTTTCTCCACACTCTTAGGAAAACTTCTCTCACTCAGCTACTCCATCTTCTCCATGTTGTATCCCATACTCAATAATGACTTAGAACTCCAGAAGACCCGCTTATTATACCCAACTAAGCCACAAGATGACCTAGAAAGTTTATAAATTAAGTAAACCCTTGCATTAAATAAAAATTGGAGCCACAAGTTGGCTTATAACATAAATTAAATACAACCAAATCAATTTCCAAAGTCATCTCACACTAGAAACTAAACATGATCAAAACTAGAAAAACTAGAACCAAGACATCATCAAGCATCAAAAAATCACTTCTGAGTATCAGCAACTATCAAGAACACTTTGTTAGCCCTACAAACTTGGTTAACATAATAGGTTAATACTCGATTAACATTTTAACTTAGTTAACATGATAGATTAATAATCAATTAACATTGCAACCAAGCATCATCGAGCTCCTAGTGCATGACGAGTGCCTTCGATGACTGAGCACCTCTTGTTTGATTGAGTAACACTCCATGTACTCTCCAAAACAACAACTAAGAATTTCTCCAAGAACTTCAAATTAGTTACTAAGACAACCCATAATTCTCCTACATCATTTCCAAAATCTAATTAAGTCCTTCCATCTTGCATTGTCATTTCCCCATTCTAGGTAGTTTTCTACCTTCTCACGCACATTCACCCTCAACCAATCCATTAGTCCTTAGTTATCAATAGCCTCCTTGATGGGAAGCTCATCCTTCCATATTTCTTCCCAAAATAAGCTTCTTCTTCCATTTCCTATTTGCATGCTACTTCCTCTTCTAATCAAGCCTTTAGTTTTCAATATGTTCTCCAAAGGATAGAGATTCCATTGGAGTTATTCTTACTAAGATAGAAATAGGAAGTGTAAGGAAACTTGGCGACAAAGAATATAACCGTTTCCACATAACCCATAATAAATCTAAAATAAACACGGACTTAAAATCCACATGCAAGAGAATAGACAACATACCCACAAAATTGTGACACAAGATATACCCTAGGAAACCCTCATTGAGGGAAAAACCTAGCCTCCAAAAGCATCCATCATCATGTATTATTCAGCAAAAAATACCATTGCCATACAACCATGGAAGCCTTCATGGCCATAGCCACAACCGAGCAAACTATGTGAACAAGCATGAATCCACACATCTCATGCCATGCTTTCAACCTTCACAAATGCTCCCTTGGCTAACTTTTCAAGCCTTGTCCCACTCGACTCTTGCCTTTTGTCTTCTCCTTGTCACTCTCTCTCTACAACAACTACCCTTGTGGCTGCTTATATAGTAGCAAGTCCCACAAAACCACTAAGTGGTATTACATAAACAATGTGCTAAAACCATGTGCTACCTAACCCACTAACCCCACATTTAATATTAGGCATTTAATTCTTTTCCCCACTATTAAATAATTACATGAAATATTTTCACAATGTTACAATACAACTCATCAAGAATATTCTATGAGAATCTTTACATGTTGCACGTCCATCTAGGTACAACATTACATAATAAAATAAAATAATAAAATAAAAATATTATGCAATGTGTGCAACACCCATTATCTCAACAATCTCCCACTTGTTGTATACATTGCATAGAGTCAATCCGTAGCCACATAAATGAACAAGGGAACAATCCCTCCCAGCACATCCACCATCATGGATCAAAATACACCAAGTGCTCCATCTTGGTACCCGCAAAAAAATCAAATTATCCAGCATCTCAAACATGAATGATCTCACCTCCTATTATGCCACTCCCACTGGACATACATAGAAGCCATCCAAAGAGAAAGCCACCCAAACTGTCGCATTAGAAGATCATAAAATCTTGTACCAACTGAAATTCCAAGCACAAATAACCTGATCCAAAGGTAATCACATGTATCCGTAGTTGTCAAAATATCCATAGCTGAAATAGCACCCACAGCAAAGTGCCAAACCCATCCAACTATCCATACCTCAAAGGTATAACAAGTGAATCTCATATCACTGACATATCCAATCTATAACCTGTAATCACAAGCTTCAAGAGCAATACCTGCCACATATATACCAAGAAGCTCCCACTGCAAAAAATAATGTCAAATCTATAACCAATCCACTCAACACATCTCAAAGAAGTGAATCCATGTAGTATCAAGGACATCCACAATACATAATCCAATATCTTGCAAGAATAACTCTCATAACAAGTCTCCAATAGTCTCCCAAGTTCTCCACAACCAACAGAGGAAAGAGAAAGAAATAACCATGTCATCTCTCACATGACATACATGAGCACAAACCAGTGATCACAATCTCCAACGAATCTCAAATTTAATGTAAGCAAGACTGAACATCCAGGAAGATAACCAAGACCAGAGAAACCATGCAAATCATAACATGTATCATGTCCTTCTACACACACTTCTAGATGTAAATTGTGCAAGTATGATCTCCTCCATAAAACCCCAACAAGAAGCCTCAACAACACCCAAACCATACCATATAATTAATCATGGATGTAAGCCTCTCACAAGAAAATCAAACTCAATAAACCATTCCTAAACCAAGGAATATGCCCAATATAAAACCATCTCCCAAACTCAACCAGCATAACAACATATGCACATGGAGATAACCAATACTAAACCATCTTTCAAATGAACCTTCCAGAACTAACTCATGTACCATAGCTCAAGATCCATATCCATGAAAGACAAGCATAAATATAATGCAACTGAAAGAAACAATGGGCTATACCTCTCAAGTAGCAAACCACCGAGTAGACCAAGAGTGGGGAATGAGAATGCTCATCAAGATACCCAAGTCTCCAACCAAGACTCATCTAAGAACAATCTCCTCTCAAGTCCATATCAGGTGAATGCCCCTCGGACTTCCTGCTGAAACCATCAACCGTCCCAACAAATACTTCTCTAATCTAAGAGAAATCAGCGTCACCACCGTCTCTAAGTATCCATGAGCACCTGTAACCAATCAATCCATGCCAACTCCAAATGCAACATAGCAATATCATGAAGTATCCAGCTTTTGATCAGTGTACTCAATACCAAGAAACTAAAACAAGATCAATGTCAAAGTTCCAACCATGGCCTCAGGAACATAAACATGACAACATGATCTTACCATCTCAACCAAAGAGATAACATGCTCCATATGAACACACCATAACATGTCACAACTCTAAATGCATATCAAGAGTATACCATGACATAATAAAGAAACCATACTCATACCAAGGATAACATGCCAAATAAAAGCATAAACCACACCTTTGCCAAGAACCCTATGAGTCCTCAAGATGCAATCATCTCCACACACCATGAAGAAAACCATCTCCACATACCAGGAAGAACCATCTCCACACACCATGAAGATAACCAAGAACTCCATGAGTCCTCAAGATCTAACCATCTTCATACACCATGAAGATAACAAGTGCACCATGCAAATGTCAAAGACGCTTCTGCAACAACAGGATCTAAGACAAACCTCCAACATCTGCAAACACTCAATAAATATATCAATGCCAAAAACTCCCACTCAACCGTGGTACCAAGTCACCTATGGCATCATAAAATCTATCCTCTCCAAACCAAAAAGATATTAACCAAACCAGGAACTAATCCTGCACTGTCACCTCATCATTGTCACAAGCTCCCACTAAACCGTGTATCCAAGCTATCCATGACATCATGATGAAAAAAAATCCATCCTCTAACCATGAGAATCAACCAAGGCATCAAACTATTAAAGAACTCAAAGTGCACATCATGAGCTCCTCAAAAGAAAACCAAGTAACTATGATCCTCAACCAAGAAGATATACCACCATAATTGAATCAGAAATCCAAGCTAATGAACATCAAGGATGTACCTGTATAACCAATCATGTCATGCCAAAATCCATGACACCATGATCACATCCATGAACTGAGCATCTGTCTCTCAATATGTCCAACCTGTCAGCATAGTCAACCACAATCCTCCACCACGACTGTACCTGGTAACAACATCTCATCCCTTCTACATGAAGATAAAATCAGCAAATCATGTGACTTAGGGCATAGATAACCCAATTCTAAGCCACCAATCTGAATATGCATCAATAATGAAAGATCAATGGGCAAAGACAACTCATAACCAAGTTATAAATGCAACCTGTAAGTATAGACCACTTACAACACTGCACAACTTGTAGACCCAACAAGTCATCATGCATATCCAAACCAAACACTGATAACCATATCATCATGAGACCAATCTGAATATGAACTGAATATACAATGACATCAAAACTTAAATCTCCAATGTCATAAACTCATAATGTTACCATAGTCAAAATATATCTATAAACTGTTCAGATCAATATATCCACAAATAAATCATGCTAAACCTGTACCAAATCTGAACCAATGTGTAGAGCTCTCCAAGAGTTTTCCATTGACTACTCGAAGTCCAAAATTCGACTCTGTATGCCCAAGTTATGCCCTAATCCGTGCTCAAAATAAATAACATCTAACTTTAGGGCTCTTAAAACCTAACAAAATCTCAAAATCATAGAACCAAACCTATGCCATGTTGTAGTGCTCTAAATTAGCTTTCCAACGCCTATAAAAACTCTGAAATCTGATATTCTGAGAGAAAATTATGGTTGTTTTACTAAGACAGTCTTTTTATCATTTTCAGTACGATTTTTCATTTTTTATTTTTTCAGTGATGAAAATTCCGACAGGATTAAATTTGACGGCCATCATGAGCTGAAACCAAAAAACTCTTTCATTTCCTCTTAACATGGCCAAACTAGGGCATATTATATATCAAATTTTATGGAAATGTTGACCCGGATCCAATGGTGAGGTTTGTTTTTACCCAGGAGGTCATTTTTGCAAGCTACCCCCAAAACCCTCATTTTAAATGAAACATCCAAAAAAATCTTTTTGTCCAACAATTTCACATGCCCAAATATTTTAACATCCCATCATAACAGCAAATCCAAAAACCTCAGATCTGCAATAAATCATTCATATATCTTGCCCTTTTCTTTTATCCTCTCATGCATTCCCATGGATTCAATCTAGGGTTACAAATAATAAAACCATAGCTCTGATACCACTTGTAAGGAAACTTGGCAACAAAGAATATAACTATTTCCACATAACCCATAATAAATCTAAAATAAACATGGAATTAAAATCCACATGCAAGAGAATAGACAACATACCCACAAAATTGTGACACAAGATATACCCTGGGAAACCCTCATTGAGGGAAAAACCCAGCCTCCAAAAGCATCCATCATCATGTATTATTCAGCAAAAAATACCATTGCCATACAACCATGGAAGCCTTCATGGCCATAGCCACAACCGAGCAAACTATGTGAACAACCATGAATCCACACATCCCATGCCATGCTTTCAACCTTCACAAATGCTCCCTTGGCTAACTTGTCAAGCCTTGTCCCACTCGACTCTTGCCTTTTGTCTTCTCCTTGTCACTCTCTCTCTACAACAACTACCCTTGTGGCTGCTTATATAGTAGCAAGTCCCACAAAACCACTAAGTGGTATTACATAAACCATTTGCTAAAACCATGTGCTACCTAACCCACTGACCCCACATTTAATATTAGGCATTTAATTCTTTTCCCCACTATTAAATAATTACATGAAATATTTTCACAATGTTACAATACAACTCATCAAGAATATTCTATGAGAATCTTTACATGTTGCACGTCCATCTAGGTACAACATTACATAATAAAATAATAATATTATGCAATGTGTGCAACACCCATTATCTCAACAGGAAGGGCCATAAGATAAGTATTTGGCCTTTAAGATTTTAGACCAATGTTTAGCTCCTTCTAAGGTTAGCCATCCCAATTTAGAGACTAGAGCTTTATTCATACTTTTAAAATTCCTGATACCAAGGCCTCCATTCTCCTTCAATTTACACATTTGATTCTAGTTGACAAGGGTCATGTTTTTCTTTTCCTCCACTGTAGACCACATGAAGTTATCATGAATTTTTTCTATGGAATTTATAACCTTCACAAGAATAAGGAAAAGGACATTAGGTACACTAGAATGCTTTGGAGACAATCTTTAAGGAGGAGAAGCTTTCCCTCAAAACTTAATAGTTTTTTTTCCATCCAGCAAATTTCTTTTGTAATTTCTCAATGATACTATTCTAGTATAGGAGACTAGGCTTCTCTAGCAAAAAGGTTAGGACAAGATACATGTCTAGTAAACATTGGATTTGGCATTCCAACACAGTAGAAATGTTTTTTTGAATTTTTTGTGGGGTATTGAAAAAGAAATGTTTACTCTTGTGAAAGTTGATAGATTGACTAGATAACTTGCCATAGATAGCTAACAACAACTTCCAAGCATTAGCTTCAGATAAGATTGCTTCTTTGAAAAAGATAGTATCATCCATGAATTTCTCATGAGTAGAGGGAGGAATGTTAGAGGCAGCTATGACACCACAAATAAAGTTTGAGATCTTGAGTCTATCTAGGTTCCTACTTAGGATATCCACCATAATAATAAATAAATAGGGAGAGAGAGGGTCTCCTTGCCTAAGTCCAATACCTATAGTAAACAAACCCCAAGGAAGCACTTGTTGACACTTCACTCACACTTCTTATAAATGACAACATTCATCAAATTGGGAGTTACACATGCAACTCCTCTCCTCTTCTCTATTTAAGAAATAGTCTTCTCTCTCATTCTCCAACACTACACAAATTTATGTCTTCTCTCTCATTCTCCAACAGAACACAAATGGATCTCTCTCTCTCTCTCTCTCTCTCTCTCTCTCTCTCTCTCTCTCTCTCTCTCTCTCTCTCTCTCACACACACACACACACACACACACACACACACACACACACACAGTTTGCATCATTCATAATCTCACAAGGGGATTGAATTTTCTTTAATCCTTTCAAATTCTTGTGTCTCTTTGTTGGCTCTTTTAGTAAATCTAAAATTTATTACATTTCTCATGGTAGCATTTTAATTCAATATTAGATTAAGTTATTTTAAATTTGCATACTTATCCTTTTTATGAGGTTCTAAATTATTTTTAATTTCATATTAGATTATTTCATGTTGAATATTCTTTTAAATTTTAAATCTCTTAACTTTTTTTTGTGTAAACACATGGTTATAGATTTTTCTTCTCTCGCAAATTTTGATTAAAGAGCTCTTACATTTTCAAATATACTCTATGAATTTTAGTTTTTCTTTCTTGCAACTTATATTATATTTGTTTCTCAAAGTCATTTCATGTCTATATTATATTTATTTATTGTATATTTTTTAATATATCTTACAAGGTTTTGACAAATATTTTGGCTTCCAAACTGTCCTCCAATCTACCCAATATTATTAGTCCCACACGGACTAGATTTGTCAAAGGTAGGTATATTTCTGGAAAACTTGATCACCTGCTAGGAAACTATGGATTGGGCAAGATCTTCAGGATAGGATGCTGGGATGTTTTTGATTGATTATGAAAAGCCATTTGATAGGATTGAGTGGGACTTTTTCTACATGATGTTGAATGCCTTGGGGTTTCTTGGTTTCTTTTTCTCTATAATGAAAACTTTGATGAAGGATGCCAATGCATTTGTGGAGGTCAATGGGCTCAAGTCACAATATTTTGGGCTTTCTAGGTCCATCAAGCAAGGATGTCCCCTAGCCCTAGCACTCTCCATCATTACAATCGAGGCACTACACTATCTTCTCCATTATGATTCCCTTTCTCCAAGGGTCCATGGTCCCCACCTTCCTAATGGCCAAGAAATCTCTAATGTTTAGTTTGTAGATGTTGTTGCTATTTTATTTATATTGGAGGAGGATAATATGAGATGGTTGATGATAAAATTGGACTTCTTTGTATGGTCTCTAGTAGAAAAATCTCAGTGGCTAAGTCTATACTTTTTGGGCTAGGATCCATCTCCTCTTGGGTGGTATGGCAAGTATAGCATCAGTTGGGGAGGTCCTAGCCATATTGTAAGATACCTTGGCATCCCTTTTTCCATTAACCCAAATATAAGTGACATGTGGGGCTGGCTGAAAGATAGGATCAATGTCAAACTTTGTAAATAGTATAAAAGGTATCTATCTTTAGTAGGAAGGGTACGAGTTTGTCAAAAAAATCTTTCTTCTTACCCCACATATTTCTCCTTAGCTTGGTTGTTTAATGTAAATCAGATTTCCTACATTTAGAAAATCATTAGAGATTTCTTGTGGTCTAATGCTAAGGGGACTTATAAGACTCATGTAGTTAGATGAGAGTGGTGTATTAAAGAGAAGGCTAGGGAGGTCTTGGTCTAAACGACCTGAGATTATAGGGCATTTCTTTAGCAGCTAAGCAGATTACTAAAGCCATTCTTAGGGAGGAGCAATGGAAGGTTCTCATATGGCATAACCTAAGTATTGGTTATCCTTGTGGTAGCTCTTAGTCCTATTTTTATTGATCATTTGATCTTTGAAGCTATGTAATTGTTTTTGGGTTGTCCCTTTGACATTCAAAATACTTTTGACTGGTTCATGATAGCCATAATGGCTTTTTTTATACTCTTCATTGGTTGTTGTTCTTTTGTTTTCTTGATATGCAATATATGTGTGTGTGTGTGTGTGTGCATATATATATATATATATATATATATATATATATATATATATATATATGTATGTATGTATGTATGTATGTCTATATGTATATATATATATATATATATATAAGTCATTTTAATCTACATATTAAATTTTGTTTGTAAGATTTAACAAAAAGAATTTAACAATTTTATTTTACTTAAAATGTAAAAAAATATTCTATTTTTATTCAAAATATGTGTGCAAATTTGTCTCTCCATTTTTCTCTTCAAAGAAATGAAATTAAGATCATTTCTGTCTTGCCTCTGTGTGTTTCAACGCATGCCTATGAGTGTAGATTTTGTGGGTAATTTGGTTATGTTGGTAATTGGTGAGAAGTTTTTTTTTTACATTTATTCAATGATTATAAATTTGTGAGTTGCATATTTTTTTCTCTTTCCTTCTTTTTTTTTTGGCCTAATAGTCAACTCATAGACAAGCGTCTTTTAGTTTAAATTAGACTAGTCACAATTATAAACCAAGACATTCTTTGTGCATGTTGGGAGTTACTTCAAGATCTCCCAAAAGCTCTTCTTTATCGACAATGAGGCAAACATGCTTAACTAGTTGATTTTTTAAACATAAATGAACATCCAATGGTTGAACATATAAAAATATTGATTGAGCCCCAATGTTCACAAACTAAATATGAATGATAAAGGAGTGATTAATCTAGTATTTGGTTGCATTCACTAACATGTAGATGTGGTAATTGCATGCCCCACCAAGAAAAGAACAAATCTCAACCAATCATTACAAATAATGATACCTTAGAAACTAAATAAAGAAAGGCTACCAAAATTTTAAAATAAAATAAAATAAAAAATAGCATCAATGATTTAATGGAGAGGCGACCTAATTTTAGAAATATCAACAACTACTTAAGAAATATTCATAGAGGGCCAATTGGATTAGTCAAGAAATTATTAATTAACCAATGCACCCCATTCAAAGGTGATAGTTTCCATAAAAATGTATGACTTCCTCTAGATAGGAGATGTCTATGTGTTTGTTTCAGGCTTGGAGTCTGGTAGCACCAATTACATTTGGGAATAGATAGTTGGTTGCCCTTAAAAAATAGTCCATCTTGCATAATGAATTCAACAAAACCAAAATGAAAACTTTCCAAAAATAAGATTCTTAGTCCATTTCTTTAGACACTTTGTAAATGGAGGAAACAACCACCCCCTATTCAAAACCAATAACTTTAGTTTTGAATTGTTTATTAAGATTTTAAAATTTTTGATTATTGATGCATTTATTGAGCTTGACACTCAACAAAGGCTAATTCAAATTATATCATTTAATAGTCTTAGAAAATGAACCTTGATGACTCACTAGCTTAATGATCCACCTATCACCTTTGGTATTCATATTACATGCCAATATGATTTTTATTATTATTTTAAAAAATTAGACTTAACTCTTGCCTACATTCCATCTAATTCACCATCTTCCACTCCTCGTAGTTCATTCCCCATGTGGCCAAATAGACGACAACTTTATTCCCTTATCTAAGGGTGTGTTTAATAGTAACTTTGTTAAAGGACAAGATTCATCTTCTATAATTACTAATAACCAAGGAAATTCTCCAAGGACACTTAATTTTTTTTAGAAGTAAATCAATAATTAGCTTTGAGTCACCTTTTAACTCAATGTTATCAACTTCTAAGTCCTATAGATTTTTGATGCCAAACCACATTGTAATAGCCTCAGCATAGTTGTTAAACCTTTTTCCTAGAAACTTTGCAAAGCCAAGGATCATTTCACATTTCCAATCTTTGTTAATTCCTCTGGCTCTTATGAGACCAGGGTTAGGCAACTTAGAACATCTATCCACATTACATTTCATTCATCCCCTTTTAGGCAAGATCCAATAGCACTTTTCCCTTTCCATATCTTTTTCCAAATAATATCTATCAAACCTTGATTAATGTTCTAATTTTGTTTTAACCTTAGGTCTAGAAAACTAGAGAACTTGAGGATCTTAGGGAAGTAAGTACAACTTATACTATCTCTAATGATATTTTTGATGATTTAGAAAGTGGAGGAAACATCCTTCTTCTTATCTTTGAAGATCATTTTTTTCTTTCTTTCCAAAGACCTCCCAAGTAGTAATAGAGATAGGGTGAGAGAAATGAGAAATCATCCATTGAGTCATCAAATCATTAACAAATTTAGGGTGAGAGAAAGGAGAAATTGTTCATTGAATCATTAGACCATTAATAGTTTCGAGGAACACCCTGGATAAGTAACAATCCTTGAGCACCAGATTTCAGATCTCAACAAGGAAAGAGCAATGTAACAATAGATGATTGATAGACTCAACATCCTTCTCACAAATAACACATCTATTAGCTAGCTTCATACCACATTTAGAGAGACTGCCAAGCATAAGGATTTTTCTATGAGCCCCTACCCACCAAAAGAAATTTATTTTAGGTTTGTACATTATAAATCCAAATGTTCTTCCAGAATTTGTCTCCCACATGATTGTCTTCTTGCACCCTATAGGTAGAGCTAATCGAGAAAAAGGTCATTTATGTTATATATCCAATCCATTTATCTTCTTGGAATTGGTTAAAGAGACTAGGATCAAGGAGCATATCCATAAGATATGTGACCACTTCCTTACTGATATTCATGACTCTTTTAGCATCACTTTGGACTTTATTGGCCATAAGGCCTTTCAATTTTTAGCCAAATATAAGGCCTTGAAGGTTTTAGCCAAATATAATAACAATTACAATAATAGTTCTATAAGATCCCTCAAGATCCAACCCCAAACCTTAGCTAGTCTAGATCCACACTCTGGTAGAAACCTCCAAGGAAGATCTAAACTAGTGCTCACAAGAAAACTAAGAAATCTCCTTTTTCCCAAGCCTCAGTTACTAGCCCTTCTCAAACTTTACCCAAGATCCAAGTATAAATTGCCTCACATTTGGCACTCTATCTACACACTTAGAAAAAAATTTCTCACGCAGCTACTCCATCTTCTCTATGTTGGATTCCACACTTAATAATGACTCAAGACTCCACAAGACCCCCTACTTATACCCAACTAAGCCACAAATTGGCCTAGAAAGATTAAAAATTAAATTAACCCTTGCATTAAATGAATATTTAAGCCATAAGTCAACTTACAAAAGAAATTAAATACAACCAAATTAATTGCCAAGGTCAGCTCACCCTAGAAATTGAACATAGACAACTTAGGCAAAGCTAGAACAAAGACCTAATTGAGCATCTAGAAAACCACTTCTAAGTGTTAGCAACTATTAGAAACACTTGGTTAACATTGTGAACTCAGTTAATACTACAAACTCAATTAACACTGAGCTCAGTTAACATGATAGGTTAATACTTCGTTAACACTATAACTTGGTTAACACTACAACCAAGCATTTTTTATCTCCCAGTGTATGTCAATTTCCTTTGATGACTAAGAACCTCCAAGATCATTAGGCACCTCTTCTTTGACCAACACTTCAAGTACTCTCCACAACAACTACTGATCATTCCTCCAAGTACTCTAAAGTGGTTACTATACAAACTCTCTCTCTCTCTCTCTCTCTCTCTCTCTCTCTCTCTCTCTCTCTCTCTCTCTCTCTCTCTCTCTCTCTCTCTCTCTCTCTCTCTCTCTCTCTCTCACTCACACACACACACACACACACACACACACTCACTTACTCACTCACCCACTCAGTTTGTATCATTCATAATTTCTTTCAATTTATATTATATTTATTTATTAAAGTCATTTCAATCTAGATATTATTTTTTGTTTGTAAGATTTGATTAAAAAAATTAGCAATTTTATTTTATTTAAAATCTAAAAAAGCCTTCTATTTTTATTCAAAATATGTGTGCAAATTTTTCTCTGCATTTTTCTCTTCAAAGAAATGAAATTTAGATCATTTTCATCTCCCTTCTGTGTGCATCAACATCTACCTACAAGTGTAGATTTTTTAGATACTTTGGTTATGTTGGTAATTGGTGACAAGCTTTTTTTTATAAATTTATTCAATGATTATAAATTTGTGTGTTTCATGTTTTTTTTAACTTTCCTTTTTCTTTTTTCTTTTTTCTTTTCCTATTTTTTTGGCATGATAGTTAACTCTTAGCCAAGTGTCTATTAGGTTATATCAGACTAGTCATGGTTCTAAATCAAGACATTCTTTGTGCATGTTGGGATTTACTTGAAGATCTCCCATATGCTCTTCTTAATTTACAATGAGGAAAAAATGCTTAACTAGTTGATCTTTTAAGCATAAATGAACCTCTAATGGTTGAACATGTAAAAATATTGGTTAAGCCCCAATGGTCACAACCTAAATATCAATGATAAAGGAGTGATTAAGACAGTATATGATTGCATTAACATTACATGTAAATGTGGTAATTATATGCCCCACCAAACTAAGAACAAATCTCAACCGACCATTACAACTAATGATACCTTAAACACTAAATAAAAAAAGGCAACCAAAATTTAAAAATAGAATAAAATAATAAATAACATCAATGATTTAATGTAGAGGTGACCTAATTTTAGAAAGATCAACAACTACTTAAGAAATATTCACAGAGGGCTGACTTGATTAGTAAAGAAACTATTAATTAACCAATGCACCCCATTCAAAGGTGATAGTTTCCATAAAAACATACGACTCCCTCTAGATAGGAGATATCCGTGTGTATGTTTTTGGATCAGAGTTTGGTTGCACAAATTGCAATTGTTCAATTTTTAATGAATCTCTCCCTAATTCATCAAAAAAAAATTAAAAACTTTAACATCCTTATGTTTTAACCAATATCATTCATTTAGTAGTGTTCTTCTCTAACCTTTTTTTGGTTAGAATGTCAGATGATTTTTATTTTTATTTGATTTTTTCAATCTATCTCTAGCCACTTTTATTCCCTTCATTTCACCTCTTGCTTCTTTTATTTTAATATATTTTTCATTTAGCTCAATCACTCGTCATCCTATTTTTATATTGATATCATCCCTCTTAAATTTGTTTTCAACAAAACTACTTATTCGAGGATCAAATGTGTTCAAAATGTGGTCACCCAATTGAATGACAAATATCTCTTAATATTCCTTCGCAATGTAATTTAAGTAAATATTTATAATTGAAATTGTCTAATAATGTAGCAAATAGGTCGGTTTAGCCTACATTTAGTTCTCCTTTTCTTCTAGTAGCACTATTTCTTATGATTTCATCAAAGGCTTTTGAAATAATTTTTAATCAAGAGATTTTTTTTATGATTAATTTTCTTATAATATCTTATGTTAATTTATGTCTTCAATTCAAAAAAGTCTTTAAGTTTGACAACAAAAGTCTTGCATTTATTTTCTAGAAAATTTTTCATGTATCACAAAACATTTATTTTACTTTAAATTTTTTTCAACCTCTCCAAGGTGGTGCCTTATTCACTAACTTACTAGATGGGATGTGCATCCATCTACATGATTTAACCTTAGACACAAACCTTGCAAGGTTCGCTAACATGTTGGTTAGTAAGTTTGGCAAGTTGAAACTAGATACAGTGTTTGTCAGGAAATGGGTCATATCCTCTTAGGCATTGAAAGACTTAGTTATAGTGTCTATGTTGCCCAAAGGTTTCTTATATTTCTCTTTTTCCCTTAAGGAAGACTTTCTATTTATCTTCATTGGTGTTCCTTGATTTCTGGGTGAGTTGCCCCTACAAGTATGTAAATGGTGCCAAAGGTTTGACTTGGTGACCCATCTTGCTAGTGTTATTTCCACCTAGGTCTACCTCCATGGGATTCCTCTTGAATTTTGGGATGAAGAGGTTCTGGGAGGCATATAAAACTCATTTTGTGAGTCCCTCAGTGTTGATTTTGTGACTTAAAATCGATCCTTCTTTATCTATGCAAGATTTTTCATTTTGGTTGTCTAAGGGACTGTGCTTCTTATTTCAATGGTCCTCAAGTGTAGGTTGGGTTTTGTTTCCCAACCTCTAGAGTATGAGATCTCTATGTCATTCTGTCAACTTTTGTCTACAATTGGCCACCTTTCAAACACTTGCCCCAAGAATCCTTTTGTTGGGCCTTCTCCTAAGCTAACTGTAGAGGATTATGGTCCCTCTATTGGGCCTCAACCTGGATCACCATGTATTGGTCTATAGTTGGTTCTCTATGCCCCCTATCAAGTCCCTATCACCCCCCTTCCCCCATGACTTCTTCCCTGACCATCCTCCCTTCCCCCTCCCCCACTTAGGAGTTATTTTGTCCCCCTTGAGGACCCTTCCCTTTTCCTCCCTACCCCCTCCCCTCCTTTTCTCACTTTTTCCCCCTTGTAGGTGGTAGCCCCCTTGCCTCCATTTCCCCCTTTCCCCCAAACCCTCTTAGTATTCTCCCCTATGGTATGATTCTTGTCCCAAAAGATTGGGAGCCATCCTAGAAGAGATCTAAGAAATCAATTTGCAAAGAAGGAAATCGCCAATGGGAGCCAGAGAACTCTCAAGCACCACCTGTGTTCTAATAGATCTCAATGATTATTCTCTCCTGGCATATGAGAGTTATTAACAATCTGCAAAAGAAAATTCTTGTTACGTTCATTATTAAATATTTGAACTTGGATAGTGTTTTGTTACAAGAAAATAAAATTAAAAACCAAAATATCAAATTAGAAGCATTGCTAGGAGGTTATAAATATTAGTTCAATCAAATCCTAAAAGGGCACAACTTGAATAATCTCTTGAAACAATCTTGATCCATATAGATTTGATTAGTGGGCAACTTGACATCTAGAATAATAAAAGAGAACAAAATTATTATTATGAAAATAAATTATCATGAGTATGTTAAAAAGTAAAGGATTACAAAAGATGACATTTGCAAGTTTTTTAAGAAACTAAGTGAAAATGACACAATTTAAACTACCACTAGAAGATTCTCTATTAATTGGTGCATCAATGATAACATAAAAAATAACTTATGAGAAATATAGTGGATGGTATTTGATTTTTTTCCATGTAACAACAATTAGGTTTCTATTTATTTCTCAATGAAATTGTATTAAGAGTTCATCCTTGGGGAGGTGCCTAAGTATTTTAATATTCTAGAGTCTCAAGGTAGAGGTGAAAAGTCTTCATTTGATAACTAGGGGAAACCTTGTGACCCTAATGAATGTAGGGCACCTATGAGACAATGATATGTGGGTCATGTTAGTGTTTCTTTCATTGTGAAGGAACGTGTAGAGGCAACATCCTAGGCATGAGTAGTGCTCTAACATGGAATTTCATTCACTTTACCACTCCTTTACTCGAGGGTCGACATGGCCAGTCTAGATGACCCCATATCTATTGGCCATGTGGATCTCTTTGCTCATTTGGCGATGTTTATTGAGACAAGGATGAAGAAATTGGCAAGATGACTAATGTAAATCTCAACGAACAATTTGCATTGATACATAGGTAAATATTTATAATTATATTTACTGGTTTTGATCATATGTCATATATAAATGATAAATATTAAATTATTACTTATTTATTATGTTCAAAATCAAAGGTTAGCTTTTTGTTGGCACTGGTAATGATCTGTCAGCTCCATTTTACTCTACCTCAATGACTCCAAATGTATGTATTAAATTTACATTTGAAATTGTTTTGTAATTATATTAATGACTATCTCATGGGATATTATGCATGTGCATTAGTTCTTAGCTAGACCATTGATGTTCACATTAGATAGTGAGCATGGACATTGTACCACTCATGTAGAGGTATTTTTATTCACATATTAATTTTATTGAACTCATAAATTTTATTTAAGAAGTAAACAAAGAGTTAAAAGAGTTGACTTCATTATGATCAATATCTAGAATCAGAGTGGTCATGACAAGGTTGACACGGGATCATGTTGGATTTTCATGACATCATTGTATCTTTTTTTTGCATCTTCTTGACTAGGATTTATGTACAAAGTATTCAATTATTTAGGGAATCAAATATAACCTTTCAAAATAACCACAACTAATAGGAAACTTTAATGAATGAAAGAGAAATTTCCAACTATCTCTGTCACTATTTATGATAGCTTTGACAGTGACTTTTGTGATCAAACATTAGGAACAATATAAGACCTTTATCCAATGAGTGGGGATGAATATTTGAACCTCTCACAACCATATTCAACCTTATCTACCACTAGTAACCTTCACATGGATCTAGTTTTAACAAAAAAAGGTGATTTATCATCACAACTAATAGGAATTGGACATAATAGTTCTCTAGGGCATCAATTTTCCCTTTATAGACACAACCAATCCAATTGAAATAAGAACAATTAGAAATAGATTTTGAAATACTAAAGAACTCCAAATTTTGATATTTTTCTAGCAATGCATATGTGAGTTATAGATCAATATTCTACAAAACCCCTGGAATGGATGGTTTAAAGACTATTTTGCAAGATCTCATTCAATCTTCCTCCATCTTTCACTAGAAACCTTCAAATAGCTCGTAAACACATTTAATGCCCATTTAGTTTGTTTTATCTAGCTATGGAGTCTTGGTTGCAATGTCTATTGGGGTCATTTCTCACATGTTTCCTCAAAATAAATGGTACTACATGTTAATAGCTTATGTCCTAGCCCCCACTTAGTCATTTTGTAATGCATATGGAGTAGGGCTGACAGATCATAACTTGGTGCATAATTATGTCATGGGTCAGGAAGGATCATAGCGACATAATGGTTGGCTTAGTATCCTATGGAGTTAGTGAATCCATTCTCTCCACATGTTCAGATATAATGCATGACTTCAAAACAAGCTATCTCACTCTTTCATATCCCAAAATCATGTTTGCAAGCCAATTGGTTTGAACTATAATGGGATGCATTGTGGGTCCTCTAGTTTTTGTGGTTGTTCTACAGGGCCAAGCCTTTTGTGTGGGGAACTTGATGGAGAATAAAAAGTTCCATATGCTCTCATTTACAAAAATATGGCCATTTTATTGGTGGAAGACTTCTCTAACTTCCAATTGTTTAAAGATGTGTTGTGGTGCATTTGCTTTGGCAATTATGATCAATGTTGTTCGAGATTAGTTGTAAAGAGTGCTTCTTAGTACATTCCTCTACTAATGGTTGTGGTTTTGGGACATGGCTATCCCCCCTAAAAATCACATGATTGGCTAAATTTCAAAAAAATGAAAACATAATGATTTTTTTTTGAAATTTTCAATATTTGATCTTTATGATCTGTATATTTTGTGATAAAAAACAACAAAAGTTTTGAGAAAATTTCACTATGTTTTTGTGAATCTAAAAAAGAATCATGCTTGACTCTTTTTTTCTTTGGTGTATTTTTTTGGACATTAGCCAACATCATGGTTGTGGGGGCTATTTTCCATTAATATGTGTGTGGGAATAGTGATTGTATATGCATGGCAATTCTTGAATCATAAGAAGGTGGATATGCTTGTTCTTGCCATGGAGTCTTGGCTTATATGTGGCAATAGTCTTTGGCTTTTCCCTTCCTTTATTTTAGCCCTACCAAAAGTGCAGATAAAGAGGAAGAATATGGCTACCTATGAACTATTTCCTTGTTAGTGCAATTGAGTAAATTCTTCATGTACCATGTTTGTATGAATACATGCAGCTATTTTAGTATTTGAACATGAATGAAAAGAAAATTTTACATTTCAAATAAAATTATAGAATTTAATAATGAATCCAAAGAAATAGAAAAATCACATTTATCAATTATTAAAAATAAATGTTAATAACTAGGTATAATCCTTTTTTGCGACTCCCAAAAAATCAAACGAAACACTTACTGAGTCCATGTGGATTGGGGTTCCTTGGTGGGTGGGTTTAAGCATCTGTTACAAATTGGAAGGGCTTGCACTATAAAGTTGATTGAAAGGGAACTAAGATGCAAAATGACATTCAACTCTACAAGATGTCATAAATGACAATGCAACAATGTGTCCACACTGGACGTAGGCTGAGGATACCACGAGCTTTATACCATTTGAAATAGTAATATGTGGGGATAAAGAATCTTTAGACTATACTATTTGTGAAATCCTCTTGAATAGTATTCATATGTTATATTAAAAAATTATGTAAAAGATGTTCACAGTCACATAATATCTACAATTAAAATAATTTAGTACAATAATTCCTTTGTACAATTCTAATCTACAATATACACTTTCTCACACCAATAAAGTCAAACAAAAAACTAAATTATTTGAATTGCTCTAACCATAATGCATTTGAACACTAGATTTTACATACAACTGTAAACACAAAATCCCAACCATCTAACAATCTAACATACATTTGAAATATTGAAAATCACAAAACCTATTAGGGTATATGCAAGATCATGGTCAACCAAACCATGTTCTTGAGTGGCAATAAAAAATAGCAAATTAAGGTTATGTCAACTTGACGTGCAATTTTCTACTTGTTATAAACTTTATATCAAAAAGTTGAGAGAAAAGAATCTCTAGGGAATTGAATTAAGTTTCTAAACTACTAGTCCTTATCTATAAAAAAAAAAAATTGATTGGTCAAAATTTTAAATTTTAATGCAATAGTGAAAACATTTAGGACAAAAATAAGAAGTAGTACCACCTTAATCCAAATCAAATGATAATATATTTTAATAATACTCTAGATATAAGAAGTAGACTCACGCCTATATGTGACACATATTTTTGGGTATTTTTATTCTAAATAAATAATTAATTATTAATTTTCTACTTTAATATTTTTTGAATAAAAAATTCTCATATCCGACCACCTTAACTAATTCAAAAATCTCCAAAATTTAATTTAATTTATTTTTGGATTTCAAAAATGTTGTACCATTTGAAGGTTATAGTTATTTTTCAAGTAGTGTGCCAATCAACACTTTATATGTAACTCAATTAGAAAATAAGTAATAATTACTTACTTGATATCATAATTTGACAAACCTTACATTTATGGAAAGCTAAGAACATTCTTAAGAAACTCTTTTCATTTCGTCAAATTTTGGTTTTAAAAAAGTCGTCAGCTACATGTTTGAAGTAGAAAATACACAAATAGGCCAGAAATGCATTTTTGGGATATTTTTAAGTTGGCAATATAGGTTTGGAATCAAAAGATATAGTAGGCCTTATAAAGGCACTAATTATTTTCTTTTAGTATCAAGATGGGTGGGAAAAAACTTGGAATAGATTTTGAAATGCTTTGAGGCATTTCAAAACTACATATTTTTTAGATTGCCACTTTTTGGCACACCATGATCATGCACATACCCATTATGGTCATATTTTCCTATCAATATACCACACATATCACTCAACAGATTTCATCCATGTGAATAATCAAAGTATGCATATAGTCATGTCAGTATACACTTTGAATATTAGTATAGTGTAAGAATTTTATAATTATAAGAAATATTTTTTAGGTGATTTAGTAATCTCTCATTGTTTCTTTTGCTAAATAGTAAGTTACGGTCAATGATTATGTTAGAAAATTAAACATTTCTTAGATGTATTAAATAAAGGGACATTTCAAGGATTCCAATAACTAGTTCATTATTTTATGAGGATATTTCATATTTTTGCCCTCTTTTACAAGTGCGATGACATGTCATATTTTGTAATTCCTTTTATAAGGAATTTAGCTTACTTTCCTTAAGAGGATTTTTAAATTAAAAAATGTAGTAAGAGGGTCTTGAACCCAAATAATAGAAAAGTAATCAAACCATCTCTGCCTTGGGCCCCAAGCTGTAGAGAAGCACACTCTAACCCCAATGCTTAGTGTTAGGATTAAACCACGAACAAAAAATAACAATTACATGCTAATATAACCAATAATAGAAAATAATAGATCACATAGAAAAGAACATAAGGCACCATGATTTAACATGGTTCACCTAATCCTTGGGCTACGTCCACCAAATAGAAAGTCCATTATTATTATGATCTAGTAATTACAACCTGATTACAAACTAACAATCTCCTACTTGGGGACTGATTAGCCTCCACATTAAATAACACTTAGAGTCTCACCTAGAATTTACAAAAGGGAAAAATTAATCAAAACCATCCATGTTCTTTGAATAGTTTAAACCATCCACACTTAACACTAGCCTAAGTCTAAACTTTAAACTACTAATCTTACCAACCATGTTCAAAGACTTACTAACCCAACAACAGTGGGGATAAATAGAGTAAATAGATAACATAAACCTCGCCATGATTGAGATTTTATAGAAATTTTTGGTGAACCCAAAAATAGTACCAAAAACATGGTAAAATGAATGAATCTTGTTTGATGTTCTCCCAATCTTCATTGAGTTACTTGATCTCTTCAATCCAATTCTTGATCTGGGTGGCACTCGTTATCTCCTTGCAATTATTTTTCTTGGCTTGGCTCGCTGTTTTCAATTTTTTCTTCCCATTAATGACCCCAAACATGGTCTTTCTCATCATTTCTTTCTACACTTTGTAAATGGAGGAAATAAGCATCCCCAATTCAACACCAATAATCACAGTTTTGAACTATTTGTAGAGCTTTTCAACTTTCTCATTTATTTGTTCAAATTTATTATCATGGTCCTTCATTAAGACTTCTAGATTCCTTTAAATATTTGAAAGAGATTCATCATTTCCCCAACCTTAATTTTTTCACTAATCTTAATCCCTCCATCTTCAATAATGCCTAAGTCCACCACCACTTTCTTCTCTTGAGGAAAGTGAATTCCATCATTAGTTTTTTTTGCTTGTACATTAAGATCAGCTTCATTAGAGGAGAAAAATCCATCTTTCTCTTGTTTTTCCTCCACTTATGTATTTTTTTCCTTCTCCTCCATTTGGGAATTATGGGAGTCGTCCTTTCTTTCTTCCTTATAACTCTTCCCTTTTTGTATTTTTCAACCTCAAGAATCTTCTCTCCCTAGAGTTAGAGTTCCCCTTTTACCTTTTAAAGTCCATAGAACTCTCCTCCTCCTCATTATCAAAATTTCCTCCCTATGATTTTTATCTATATCAATATTTTCTTCCATCCTTTTCCTTTTTCCGAGGTACTAGCAGGTTTGGATTTTGTGGATGCATTGTTCCACTACTTAGGGGCTTCAATTAAAAGGGATTGTTCCAAAGATATTAAAAAATATTAGATTTAGTGCAATGAGGGTTATCCCAAATTTGAGGTGACTCCAAGTATGGCTTATCAGCACAAATTTCTTTGATAACGAGTGAGGAATTAGGAGCTCTAGGGGTTTTGGGGCCATGAGTTAGAGACATCTACCAAAACCAAAGTAGTGAGAACAAATATGGTGATAAAGGACAAAAATGAGCCCTTGGTAAATAGGAGGACTTCGAGGATAACTTTAGTGGCTAATATTCGCCAATTGGATAATCTCACTCATCAAGGAATATTTGCCAATTGGATAATCTCAGTCATCAAGGACCCCAAATTTGGCTTTTTTTTTGCACTTTTGGGGTGGCCATGTCACCTTCACTTTACAAAAACTGGATCCCATTCTTAGGTCAATCGCCAATAATAATATAGAAGTATTTATATTTTAGTGATGCCTTCGGCATTACAATCTATTTTTTCTGCACGATAATATATATATATATATATATATATATACCTACAAGTTCTAATTCTTATTTTAATTGATGTCATATTAGCCAATATTTGGTATAAATTGAAGTTAGGTTACAGAATAAGTATGTAGATTTGACATGCATCTCTGTTCCATATAATTTCTATGAAACTTCTTATTATTTCTCACTTTGGCCCAAAATAGATTTGATTGGGAATGTGTGTCTTTTGGGATTTTCTTTAAAACTTGGTATCCTTTTAAAAGTTTGGCTCAAGATAGGATTTAGGCCATTGATTTAGGATCCTCCAAAGATTATAAATAATAGGGATGTTACCTGCATAACACCAGTCAATAATTTTGAGGGAAACTATAATGATAAAAGTGGGATAAATTTAACCTTCAACCTTGATGATCAATTAGAATCCATATTATAATTGTAGATACCCAAAAATTGGCAAAGATCTAAATTACACAATTTCAATCAATCAACAAGGAGAAAATTAGAAGAACACAATAGAATTTCAAATCAAAAATCACATCAGGTCATTAATAATCTATCAAATCAACAAGACCTAAATCAACTTTTAAAAGAGGAGAAAAACAATTCAAAATTATTAAATGAAATTCAAAAAGGGAGGAAGAAAAAGATAAAATGTTGAAAATAAATAGAACATTCATTAAATCAATAAAGTAATTTATCCTCACAAAAGTGAAAATCTCCCTTTTACATTTAAAAGAATTTGAAAAATCCTCATTTATCATCAAAACCAAGTCTATTGGACTCTTCCTCCTAGCCTCTTATGAGATATTTTTAATTTCACCTCTATCCACCAGTCAAAGGTAAAAATCCTTATTCTTACCCCAACCCCTTCTAAAATCCTACAAATAGGAAGGAAATCCAAGAGCTGAAGGACCCAAGTTTTAGGCATCTACACTATAGGCACACTCTAAGTTATCATTTTAGCACTGTTTTCATGTTTTTAAGTATAATTTATTATATGTTTAGCTCATTGCATGTCCATTTTGATAGCATTCTAAAAGTTTTTACTTTCATATAATTTGCATTATTATCATAGATCTTGCATGCATTCTTGTAAATATGCATTTTAAGCATACTTCCATTCTAGAATTGTCACTGAGGTGCTAGTTTGAGAGCTTTCTTAGCAATTGTAGTTAGGGAAACATGAGACACTCATAGAATTTATGTTTTGATGATGATTTACTAGGTTTAGTCTAGTTTGTTGTCATTTTATCTACATTTTATATTCTACATTAAAGTCTCGTGAATATGCGATTATACCGTGTACAAATTGGCACCCACTGTGGGGCTTGAATGCAAAGTCTCTATGTTTTTCAATATTTCTATCTAATCTTTTATTTATAGTATAGATCTATGTTTCTTGCTATTTTCTTGTGTAGATTTGATCGATTGTAGGTTCTACAGCATTCTGGAGGCTTTGTAGTAGTGATAGTAAACTCTCAAAGTCTTCTCCAAATGCACAAGGGCCAGATCTAAATCTTCTGACACTTTTGAACTCTATTTTAATGCTTCCAAGAAACATTTTAACTCTTTTGAACTCTATTTTAATGCATTTAAAACTTTCTTTCACACTTTTGAAAAGTTTTGCAATGTATTTAAGCATTTTTGCAGCACATTTAAAGTTCCTTATAGTGCATTTTCTACTTATTTTAGCACATTTTCTGGATTAAATAGCGTGTATAAAACTTTCTACAATGCATATGCTTATTCTTGTAGTTTATTTGATAAAGGTTATAATTTGTTGAATCTAACTTCCAGATCTAAATATCAGTTGCTTACAAGTCTCTTCCAAGCTAACAAAAACTTCCAGATTACATACAGTATGTGACAAGAATGAAGACCCTCATAAATGTGCCTAGCCTTTGCTAGCTCTAAATTAGGTAAGTGGACCTCGCCCCTTTTTAATTCAAAGTGTGGCATTTCTAAGTTCCAGACCTGGTTTAATAGGAGCGTTTAATCTTGCTGATTTAAAATAGAAGTAGGCCTATGCTCAACTCCTTTGAGTTGATCAGAATGCTTGACCTTCTACAAATATTGGTTACAATTGAATGAGGAAAGAACCTATACATATTTTATCTAGGAATCCCTTTGTCTTCAATAGTATAAGGGCCGGTGATTGAACATTTGTGTCTATTGTGTTTCAGAAGTGAAGATAGTAGGGATATGCTCTCACTCTTCTCGAGTGATCAAATTTCTAAAAATATTTTTGATTTCCATTTTCCTTCTTTTCACTAGGTAGGATTATCTAGCCATAGAAAGGCTACTTCTTGAGTTGCCTTAGTAGGGCTAGTGAGAGAGAACACCTCCCAACCTTGTATTCTCAATCAAATGCAAGCCACCTATGTTTAGAATATGGCCTTCCTCTAGTAGTCCTAGGAGGAATTGTGCCAAACCTCCTTAGCATTGGTGGGAATCTCTCTGTCACAAGAGAGACAAATCTAAACATTGCTGGTTAAAAATTAAAACCCACTAGTCATTAGCTCTAGATAACCTTCTTAGGAAGCTCTTTTCTTCCATTTTCTAGGTGTGTATAGTTTTATATTTTATTTTGGTTTCCACTACTATTGTTCTTGGATGTGTTTTAAAACTTAATAACAAACATCAGTATGGATCACTATCCTTTCAAAAGATGCAACTATAAACCGGTATTGAGAAACCAAGTCCAAAATGAGAAGGCTACTAAAAGGCCTTAAATAGCACATTTATTGCCTAAAAAAACAGATTTGGCTTACTTTGTGATGCATTTGAACTCTATTATAGTGCATATGATAGCAAAATAGTGCATCTAAAACTTTAAATAGTGCATTTACCCTTCATAACAATGCATTTAAAGCCTGTAATGATGCATACAACAAATAGAACAACACATTTGAGTATTTAAATAGCATATATAATCAATGAAATAGCACATTTGATCAATCCTGTGATGCATTTGAGCAAAACCCTAAAATAGAGGCTATCTACATACATTATACTTGTGAACAAACAAAAAATTTTGATACCCTTTTTCTCAGTAATATTTTACAAGACCAAGAAGTCCCAAAATTGACGGAAACCATTTTTTTTTTGAAACAAGAAAAGCTAAAAATGTCATTATTAGTCCAACAATTATTATTGCTCCATTTCATACATCAAGACAAAGATGTTCAGAGAAACACATTCGTTCCCTCCCTCACTTTGCAAAAGAGAATTCATCCTATCAACATTGCCAAACACCTTGTCCAACCTAGCTTGTTACTCCAGATGAATCATGGTCAACGAAAACCCTCATATTTCAAAAATGCATAAGAACTAAAGGAATCCTACTCACATTTCATGCCACCACATAGAACCAATACAACCATGAAGATGAAGCGATCACCTATATGGGTGAGTGCTAGAATAGCCAGCCAAACCATCAAATGCATGAAACCTTTGAATATTATTGAACCCTATCACACCAATGGATTTCTCAACAAATGCAGTTACGCACAAGTCACCCTTGTTCAACCAAAATTCTAAATCCTTTGCCAAAATGGTTTCATCTAACATATGGGATGACAAGAACATTCCAACTAAAATTGAAGATTTTCAATAAAATCTCAAACTCATCAACATCATGAACAAGATTCTCAAGAAACACAAAGAACGTTATTTATTAGCATTAGCACAACAAGGTGCAAAATTGTCATTTGATTTTGATGTGACCAATCTGAAATGAGACAAAGAAGAATCATCCCTAGATATTGTCACATAGAAATTACAAGACTTGCAATTGGAAATGGAGAGAATGAAGCGAGGAAAAATACTACACGTTGAATTCAGTCTCAAAAAGGTGTGTCCTCTTCCATTTAATAAAATTATTACCTTCACACCATTCCCTCAAAATGTGTAGATCCCAAAATATGATAAATATTTTGGTACATTAGATCCACAAGATCACCTTAGACAATTCTATACCCTAAGTGTGAATTTTTTTGTGATACAATTTACCTAATGTGTCTATTCCCTAGTAGCCTCAGAGGGCATGCCATCGAGTGATTCCAAGTTATCCTCTGACATCAAAACCTTTAACCAATTGGCTTTTATGTTCATCACGCAATATTACTATAATATTGAAAAGGAAGTTACAATGATTTATTTGTGCAAAATAGGGGTGGGGTACGATGAACAAGACAAGACAAAAACTTGTTTCAAGTCTCATCCCAAGCATAGTGATTCCTCCTCTTCCACCTTGGTGTGGGTTCCTAAACAAAAGGATTGTAATACCTAGAAAATAACTAACATAATAAATGTAAATTTATCACTCCGAGGTTCACATCATGCAAGGGAACCACCCATAGACACCTTTGATAATGAAGATGATGATGATTCCACTAAGTAGGAATTCAAATCATTATCTCAGGAGTCTCTTCATGAAAAAGAATGTGATGTTATTCACATGCATGCATCTAATAGTTTCACTACACAAGGATCAACCTCTCATCTAGGTTCTACTTCATTAAGAGTCAGAGTACAACATAGCAACTTAGGAGATGATGAATGTTATGAAGGGTTTCAGTTTCAGACCCTATTTCCTGACTTCTTTCCAACAGATGTTAAAGATGACTATTATGAACTGCTTGCAAGCTCTACTTTTCTTGACACTTTAGAGGAAGCACATATCATATACCTAACTAATACATCGTCTGAGCCATCTAATCAAATCATGTCTTTAAATCTCACTAAACCTTTTCCATATTATGAATCACTCTCCCTAGTCCATCCCAAACTCATTAGCTAGGATACAACTGAGCCTCACCATATCCCCCATTTTAACACTAACCATGATGTCTTCATTTACCATAAAATGGTTGAACCATCTCATCCATGAAGAATGGAAGAAATGTACATAGCTGGGTTTGATATCAATCACCTCAATCACACTAGAACAAGTCAAGCATTGCATAGCCTTGACTATAACTACCAAGTTGTAGCTGATCTTGAGGAAAAAATAGAAACAAATAGAAGTCACACATCCCAAGGTGAAAACTTAATCATAGTACCCACAAATGAGGTGATTGATACCTTACCCAAGCACTCCGAGGAAGGATCTTCTATCTTTATTGAACCAACAGAACAAGTCAACATTGATACATAGTAGGAACTAAGGATCATCTATTTGGCATAGTCCTCAAGCACAGAAGAAAGAAGCACATTCATTCACTTCTTGAAAGACAAGAAAATAAAATTTTCATGGTATTATGTACACATGACAAGATTAGATCCAACTTTAATCCTCCATCACCTCAACATTTCTCTAGAGGTCAAGCCAATCAAGAAAAAGCTTAGGAAAATGCATCCCCACATAGCTCTATTAGTAAAAGAAGAATTAGAGAAATCGATTAGCACCATCTTCATCTTTCCCTTGGCATATGCATCATGGATATCCAACGTTATGCCTATATTAAAGAAGAATGGTAGAATATGCATCTACATTGATTTTTAGGATGTAAATAAAGCATGTCCTAAAGATGATTTCCCCCTTCCCAACATTGACACCATTGTAGATTTGACAGTGGGCCACTCCATGTTTTCACTCATGGATGGATTTTTAAGGTATAATCAAATTAGGATAGCATAAGAGGACCAAGAGAAAATAGACTTTACTTGTGCATGGGGCATATTTTGTTGGAATGTGATGCCCTTTGGGCTAAAGAACACTAGGGCCACCTATCAGCAGGTCATGATCACTATCTTTCACAATATGATGCACATCTTTATGGAAGATTATTTGGATGATATCCTTGCCAAATATCATACTTGAGAAGAACATCTCCCCATCTTGGACAAGATATTTACCTACCTAGAAGCATTCAAGGTTAGGCTCAATCCAAAGAAATATGCTTTTGGCATCAAATTGGGCAAGCTTCTAGGATACATTATCTTAGCTAAAGGGATAGAAGTTGATCCTAAAAAGGTGCAGGCCATAGTTAGCATGCAACCTCTGAAGAACCTAAGCTAGCTACATTCTCTTTAAGGCATACATCAATCAGGTCATCATTTCATTTCCCAATTAGTAGAAAAGTGTGTATATTTCACCCACTTACTACACAAGGACATAATTTTTAAATGGGATGATGAGTGTCAGAAGGCTTTTAATTTGCTCAAAACCTACTTGATGAATCCACTGGTGTTGGTAGCTCTAGTATCACACAATTTTTTTTTGCTATACATTTCCCTAATGGATAAATCAATCGGGGCGCTCTTAGCTCAACAAAATGACCAAGGAAAAGAAAAGGCCATTTACTACATTAGTCACACCCTAGTCAAGTATGAGCTTAATTACTCCTTTATTGAAAAGGCTTGTTTAGCTATAGTTTTTGCTTTTTAAAAAACTACACCATTATCTTCTGACACGTAAGGTCAAGCTCATCTCCAAGACTGATCCCCTCAAATATCTTCTTAGCAAAACAACATTAATAGGTAGATTGGCCAAGTGGGTGATGATCCTAAGTGAGTTTGCTATTGAGTATGTCGATAGGAAAGTAATAAAAGGATAGGCCATTGCCAATCAATTGGCAGATGCACCTATAAAGAGCTCAAATGATATCTTAGCTAATTTTCTAGATATGCACATTCTTTAGATAGAGCTGATAATTTGGAAGTTTTATTTTGATGGTTCCTACACACACCATATATTAGGCACTAGTATTTTGTTCATCACACCATTGGCTTTTACCATCCCCAAATCTTACAAACTACTTTTCCCTTGCACCAACAACATGATAGAATATGAAGCTTTGGTCTTAGGCCTCAAACTAGCTTTAGAATGGAAACTAACTCTGCTAGAGGTTTACAAAGATTCCTAGTTGATCATCAACCAAGTTACCAACACATATCAAACCAAGGATGAAAATTTGTTGCTTTAAAAAGATATGGTTGACATAATTAAGGCATGCTTTGTTCATATTACTTTTGAACAAATTCCTAGAGATAAGAATAGAGTAGTAGATGCTATGGCCACCCTAGCCTCCTTACTCCAGTTACCAGAGCAACATGAGTGGTATGAGTTCTTAGTAGAAGAGGTGGTTCAACCTGTGTTTACTCAACCTGATTCCCTAATTATTTTTTATTTAGATGGTCCTAATTCCCTTTGGTATAACCCTATCATCACTTACCTCCATGATAACACCATCCCCTCTGACCTCTCATGCAACCAAAGACATAATTTCATTCAAAAAATGTCATGCTACATGTTGGTAGCTAATACATTGTATAGGGAGGATCTTGATGGTAGTTTATTTAGATATCTTGAAAAGGATGAGTCGAGAGTTGCTCTGCAGGAAGTCCATGTAGGGATTTGTGGGTCACACTCTAGTGGGTTTGCACTAGCAAAGAAAATTCTTAGGAGGGGTTATTTTTGGACAACCATGGTAAAAGATTCTATTGACTATGTTAAAACTTGCAAAAAATGTCAAATCCATGGTAACCTTGTTCATGCACTAGCCCAAGAGCTCAACCCTTTGGACACACCATGGCCTTTTTATTAGTGGCATTTTGATTTTATTGGAGCCATCCATCCACCTTCCTCTAGAGGACATAAATGGATTATCACTACCATAGAATACTTCACCAAGTGGGTCAAAGTGGCACCCCTTTCCAACTCTACAGGAAAAAAATTCTCTTCATTCATTTTAAACCATATCATTTGTCAGTTTGCTTGTGCCATGTCATTCTCATGGACAATGCCTTGTACATTGAAAATCAAATAATCGATGAATTACATTAAAAAAATCACATTATACACCACTCCTCATCAATTTATTATCCTCAAGGAAATGGCCAAGAAAAGACCACAAATAAAAAACACTATCAACATTCTCAAAAAAAATGCCAACAATATTGGTAGAGATTGGCATTTACAACTAAACCCGACCCTCTAGGCCTACAGGACAAGTGTTAGGACACCTATAGGCACAACAACCTTCTCCTTGGTTTATGGTTGTGAAGCTATTCTTCCTCTAGAGGTTGAGATCCCATCCTTGAGAGTTACACTTTGTGACATTCTATTAGATGAGGAATATAGAGTGGCCTGTCTAGAGCAGCTAGAATTATTATAAGAACATCAATGTGTAGCACATGAACACATCAAAGTGTACTAGAATAGGTTATCAAGACATCACAACAAAAAGGTCAAACCCCATTTTTTTCAGATTAGTGACCTGTTACTCTGAGAAAACCCTAAGAACCAAGCTGCAGTTAAGACAAATGGTGAAATAATGTATTGATAATCTACTTGAAGATACAAAGGTTGGCTACACTTAGAAACTCTAGAAGAACAAGTAATACTAAGACTATTAGCAAAACTTGACTAAATTTGATAGTAGGTGCCAAACAAAGTTAATTCAAGCTGAGCAGAAAATTAGTTGGTGTTGAGCAAAAAAAAATTCTAGTGTGTGTCGAGTAACATAGTTGGTATCGAGAAAAATTCAATAGATGTTGAGCAATGTAGTATGTGTCGAGCATCACTAGATTAATAATGTCGAGCTGCTACATTATTTTAGAAGTCAAAGATTCAACAAATTTGAGTTGACAAGTTTTTTTCTTGAAGTCTATGAACTAGGTGGAAGATAAGGATTATGATGGTACAAATTTTGAGGTTAACTATTTTTAGGTGATTTCAAATGGATTCTAGGAGAAGTTTCTAGAAGAGACAAGATAAGGGGTAGATACATTGTATCCTACCTAATCCATATAAACCCTAAAATGGATGATGAAAAATAGAGCAAGAAAAGTATTCTATTTTCTTATTTAAGTAATGCCTAGTCATGAAGCAAATAAGTCTGAGAGTGTGGTGTCAAGGAGGAGACATTGAGAAGGTCATAGAAGACCAAGGAAGAACAAAGACAAAGAATCTGCTTTGTCAAGTGACCACAGAAGTGACTGCATTGGCACAATAAGAAAAAGGCTTATGGAGACAAAAGCTTGAAGAGTAAACAAGCTATCAAAACTATAGAAATTGAAAGCCAAGCAGAATTGAGGACTGAATTGTGATTTGAGATTTGCAAGATAAGTTGTAAGTTATATCAGATCAAAGCTCTATTATTACTCTCTTACAATTGTGTAGTTAGGGTAAAATCCTTTGGACTAAGGTTGACTTAACAGTCATTATAAAATCCTTTAATAGGGTGGTATTCCAAGTGAATGGCCTAAAGTCCTTTAATCAGGCTCACTTCTAATAGGGTGATTGAAATTCCTCAATCGGGTCACATTTAACAGTGTGTTTTGTAACCTTTAACATGGTTGGCCTTTCATAGGGCATCACTTTAGAGGAGTGAAAAAGGAGTAGCATGTTACTGGCAATTTTTCCCAAATTGGGTTTCCATGTTAAATCATTGTGTTATGTGTGTTGATGTTTCATGTTTTATTGTTGCATGTTAATTTAATAGTAACCCACAAGTTTGAGTGATTAGCTTTGATACATGCATAGATATGAATGTTTAATGGGTTGACCAAGCTAAGTGAAATTTTTTATTGGTACATCTGGACCTTGAATAACGGATTCACCCCCCCTAGTTATTCTAAAGAATTCTAACAATTCAAACCCATTTGACGTCCCAAATTTCCCTTTTGCCTCCTGCATCTCAAACATAGCTATCTAAGCCCACTTTTTTTTTCTCTTGGCCCCTTTTTGGTCTCCTTGACTCTTTAGGTGCCTCCACATGGTCCTGGTTATCCCCATATTCCAAAAAATCTCACTAGCGTCCTCATCCCACTCCCAAAGATCAAAAAATTGTCCAAAACTTATTTTAAAAAATTCAAAAATTGTCAAAATTTATCAAAAACAAATAAATCCAAAAATTATCAACAAAAATTCAAAAATGGTCAAAAATTATCAAAAAAAATCAAAAAAGGTCAAAATTTAACAACAAAATTCAAAAATGGTCAAAATTTATCAAAAAAATAATTAAAAATATTCAAAAAAATCTAAATAATTGTTAAAAATTATCAAAAAAATTCAAAAATACTCAAAAATTACTAAGAAAACTAAAAAATTGACAAAAATTACCAAAAAAATTCAAAAAATGCCAAAAACATTCAAAAATTGCCAAAAACATTCAAAAGGAGGTAATAATTGCCACACATAACCAAAAAATCCTTAAAATTAACAACATCCCAAAATTCCAGTCAAACATGGCCCACTTCAGCTCAAATAGGCTATTTAACTATGCATAAATTATTGATGTATTTTTCAAAACAATGATCCATTGATTTCATGTCTAACTATTGTCCGTCTATAATTGTTGCTCCTTCGGGACAAGTTTGTGTACATTGACCGATTTTGTATGGAATCAATGGTGAGGCCCACTAATTGAAAAATATTTAAATATTTCTATGACATATTTTATGGCTCCATTACCTCTGGCAAAACAATAAGAGCTCCTCAACAGTATTAAGAAACAGTGTAGTTATGTCCTAAAACATCTTACTAGGCTTTAGAAAATCTGGCGCAATGTGAATAGCACAAGAGGCTCTAGTAGCATCCCCTCTTCTTTCCTCTTGTCAAGAACAACAATTCCCAATGGATTATTAGTCTTATTTATGTTGCAATGGCCACGATTGATCTAGACCTTTTCAATAAATATATCAATGTTATCCTGAATGCCCAAATATATGTTAGACTCTTTGATCATCATCTAATAGGGGGCACAAAATAAGAAAGCATAAGTTTAAGAGACCACCATAACCATCTCTCCTTTTTAAGCTTTGAAGCACCTTTTCAAGCCCCTCAAACGCCTTTTTCAAACTCCTCAAGCACCTTTTTAGGCCCAAACACCTTTTTTAGGTCCCTCAAGTGCCTTTTCAGGCTCGTCAAACATCTTGTCAGGCCCCTCAAGCACCTTTTTAGGCTAAAGCACCTTTTTCAAGGCCTTATATCACCATTTACAAGGCTCACATGTCCTCTTTGGGCCCTCAATCACCTTTTTAGGCCAAAGTGAAATTTTCAATGCTTTATTTCGCCATTTTCACAACTCAAATGTCCTTTTTGGGCCCCCAAAGTGCCTTTTTAGGGCAAAACACCTTCTTCAAAGCTCCCTAGCACCTTTTTAGGTCCTTAAAAGGCCTTGACACCTTTTCATAGGCCTCATAAGTGTTTGTCTCGACACACACCTAAAGAAAAAAAATCCTAACTTTGGTCTTTTAATTGTCTATAGAGGTTATTAATATACACATAATTATGACTTAAAACATCATGACTCTCCAAATGTTAGGCAAATATATACTCATCTTTCATTAGGATACCCCAAAGACATTCAATTCACTGCATACCAGTAAAGGATTTTCTTACTCTATAGATCGTATTGTTCCCACTTTTACGGAGATTGAAACCTTTCCAAATATCTATCACAAATCCCAAAAACATTCAAATATTTATCAAAAATCCCAAAAACATTCAAATATCTATTAAAAATCCCAAAAATATTCACATATTCCTCAAAAATCTAAAACAAACATCCAAATGCATTTTTGAAAATACCAAAAACAAACACAACGATGTTTATCCAATGCATTACAAACAACATTAGTTGTCCTTTTGCTTGCCACAAAACAAAACACAACTTTTATTCTACTACGATGACAATGACAACATTACATTCAAATAGCATCTAGCAGATTATTTATTCTAGCCTCCCTAGGGGAGGTGGCAAGAAAAGGTGTCCAATCAATGGTGTTTCTTCTAACCTAGCTCTAGAAGATGAAGCCCCTAACGTCAGTCCTCTATGTACCCACACCGCATCCATGGGAATAAAAAATCTCCCATTGTATAATTGCACATTCAATAGTTGTGTAAATTACCTATCCACAAACTATGTCTCTCATTGGTCCTCATTCAGGAACACATGATGATAACATCCCATATAATAAGCAGCTTCTTAGTGTACCTTCATCATTTGATGCATTTACACGAACAAATTCTCCACCAACTTGTTTACTCCTGGTGCAATGATTTCTCATTAGGCCATATCCCTCTCCTACTACATTTGATCAATCGCCATTCGCCAATGCTTTGCATCTACTTTTGCCTCACCCAACTATTGTTACAACTATCTCACCTTCACCCCACTGAATGCTAATCACTCCTACAACTTCAATGACAAGGAATTCAATTTTGTAATTGCCTCCCTAAATGACTCAGACTATGACTGTAGTAACACCAACTCATTTTGTGCACTCTCTCAATCCACTTGTGCCATCTTTAGAGATTCGTACAACCTCTGAGCTCGTGACCACTCTACCCACATCCCTGTGTCATTTCCCTTTTCTCATGACTACTCTACATGTAGTTCCACTTCTAGTGATTGCACCCATGCCCACTCTACATCCACCACTGCTTGAAGTCATCTTGCCTCCATTTGTGCTCCATCTTCCTATGCCTTCTCCATCAATCCTGGCAAAAATGCAACTTCATGTTCTGCATTCTCCACTTGGACTCTCTTAATGGCTAACAGTCTCCATAATTCTTCCACACCCCTTGATGATTGATCTCCACCCCCCAACTCTAACCATGGCTCCTCTGTATTTACACCCCTCACTTCCCCTTCCATTGACCCTTGTTCCAGAATCCTAAGGCTAATCAACCAAAGTGCTCCACTCATCACCTCGCCCACACTAACATCTCCTACATCCCTTATAGCTTCTCCTATAGACTTTTTAGGAGATTTTCTCTCTGCTACCTCATCCTCTGCTCTTGACATACTCTTTGTCATCACAAGAAAACTATTCTTCACTTGCATCATTAGCTTATCATCTAACATGACCTGCAATGCTTGATGCACTGTAGCCCCTAACAACATCATTAATGTTGACAAGCATGTTTCTTTCATCCTGATCCTTTTATCTCTAGGTTGTGTCAACCCCCATCCCACATGACAATTCACCTTGATCTAGAACAAACACTTGAAGTTTAGACTGATACACCAGCTCCTCAAAGGTTCACTGAATCAACTAAACTCTTTGCCCTTACCTAATCCACCCTGCTTGGCTAGCATTACCCTCCTATTGCAACTAATCTAGTCATCCCAACATGCTTTCACTTATACACTCCCTCAAACTTCTCAATAAACCTGATGGCCACATTGTACTCTTCACCTTGCTTTATTCCATCCCCATGATATTCACTTATTTATAGTTTTTTCTCACTCAAGACTCATTCTTTACTGGTCTTACCACCTATCCACTCTCTGCATCTTTCCACACTAGTACCAAGTAGACTTGACTCTCAGCTCTAACACCTAGACACCCTAATTCTCGTCGACGCACATTGTACTATAAAATCTATTGCTAAATTGCTACTGACACATCCCACAATTTATTATCTGGCTCGTACAATAGTTGCTCCTAGATAGAATTGAACAAACTTGACACCATTACACACAACTACCAGCATGCCTAGTCTGAATGGGTTTTTCCACTGTTATGTACTTCTAGTACCTCGATGATGTGCTTGACTAGAGGTACTGGGATGAAGTCATGATATTTTATTTTCCCTTGGTTTTTCAATGTTTAACTCCAATGATCCTTTGATTTCATGCATTATTTGTGTCTACTTGTAAGTGACTCCTCTCATTTGGGAAGCCATGTGTACCTCAACCAATTTTGTACAATATCTTAGGTGAGGTCTTTTATCTAACATGTGACTATTTGCATGCTTATTTTTATTCTTCTACAGTTGTAACTTTTTCCAATAGTTGTCATATTTTTCATATACATTGTTCATGTTTTTTGGTACTTCTTGGCCTGACATAGTAGTCATATCACCATAGTTGAGCTAGCATTGGTTGTAATTAGTCATTTTTTACTAAACGCTCTATGATGATAGTTAATTTGCATCTCTTTACAAAAAAAATGGTGATGGGTAGTTGCATTCATTTAGTTTGCATTTTCATCTTGGGTTCCTTGAAAAAAAAAACTTGGCACATAAATTAGGATTACACAAGAAAGCCTTCACAACATCATTTGACAAATTTAGGATTGGTTATCCAATAATAGACAACAACATCAACATCAAGGTGAGCTTTTAACACTCAACTATTATGGACTTTGTCTCCTCACAACATTGCCATCATGCATCACACTTCATTGTCTCATATTTTCATTCCACTTATTGTATTATGTGGCTTTTGAATCTCAAACAATTTCATTTCATCTTCCTTTCTTTCATTCATCACAATTCACTGCATCACATTTCATTACATCCAATTTCATTTTATTACATACCACAATTCATTTCATGTCTTTATATTTCATTTCCCCCATCTCATTACATTCCATTTTTTCCCATCACATTGCATTTCATCTTTTTAGTTTGTGGTTTTTGAATCTCAAAGGTTGAGTCCCATCCCATGTCTTTTCATCTCTAGCACATTCATTTCCTTCCATTTTCACTTTCATTCACCTCATTTTCACATCTCCTTTACACATTTCATTGCATCCCCTTTTCTCACACCTCCTTGCCACAATTGTCAATAGTTCTCTATTCACTTAGAACTGGGGCATCTGCAGTAAATAAGTGAACCCACATCTATCTATCACCTGGCTATCTAGGGCCGACAATCTGCCTACTACCTCTAAGGGCCATGGATACAACCCTCATAACATGAGCTTTTTCCCATGTACCTATTTTGCAAAAAATAAATAAACAACATTTGTTTTCATCCCAAATGATCATCATACATCAATCTACTATCTATATCTAGCTACTCAGCTACTGGTTCTATCTTGGACCTGTTACTTGTCCTTCTTTATCTTGATCCAAACTTGTTTGTTTTTCCTACTCTGTATCCTGAGTTGGGACATTAATCTTTACCTATCTATCATTAGATTGATCCTAAAACATCACTTCATGACTGCCTAATTACTATTGTTTACTCGTTATGATGAATCCTTGGCCAACAAACCTAGAATCTAGTTTTTTGCATTATCTTATGCTCGATTAAGGCTTTACAATTTGTTTCTGCTCGTCAATGTTCATTTGTTCTATTTCCTAGGAAATATGCGCTACCACATTAATCAGATGCACTAGAACTATCATATGCACTACTAAAATGGAATGTGCTATTTCCTATATCAGATGCACCATAACATACATAAGCATTATAGAAATGATCATTTCCATTGTTTCATACTGCATCAGCACTATTTAACAAAAATGTGCTACAAAATCATCCATATGTGCTATAAGATCAATAAAATGCACTAAAATATGCAAATGTGCTATGAAAAACACTATATGTGCCACTTTTTCACTATATACGCTAATTGACTTCAAAACTAGGCTTTCATATGCATTGTTTTGCCCCATGTATGTGTTAAAAGATTGTTCAAATGTGCTAAAAGAAAAGCTAAATGTGCTAAAATACCTAAACTATCAATTCTACCACAAAAATTCGCATGAAATTCAAAAAAAAACTTAGGTACACATGCAAAAAATTTAAAATTGAAGATCTCAATGGCTTATAGGGGCATCGTAGTCTGTTGGATGCTCATACCTACAACCCCTCTCAAATCTATACTCTTGTAAAGGGACCACCATCCTCACTAGCTTAGAGCTCTAAAGTGTCAAATGTGGGGAGGGTGAAAATGACAAGGATAAAAGGTCTTTTGACCTATTTAACCCTCCATAAGGGCATTTATATCCCTTTTTCACTGTATTTACCCAACATTGGAACCATTTTGTTCACTTTCACGAATTGGTTATTATATTAAACCACCTTGATCACCTTTATCTATCAGTTATCAAACCTTTCAAAAATAAAATTGGAACCTCCTTAATTTTTGCATATTCATTTTATTTTCCAATTTCATTTATGAGGGGGCAATATATCCATATCAAACTGGGGCATCAAATTTTTTTGAAAAATCAAAATGTCCTACCCCAACCAAAATTTCAAACAAAAAACTAGGGTATCCAAGTAAAAACATCGCAACATCAAAATCAATGATCAAACATCAAGTCATCAACAATCAGACACCATGACCACTATGAAATGTCAAAATATCATCGATCAGACATTCAATCATTGGAACTTGACCTCAAATTAGAGAATCAAGATAATCTTTGAACTAATATTTTTTGCATATTAGCTCAAAGAGGGGCATTTGAAGACACCCAAAAATTGGCAAAGACCTAAATTACGCAATTTCAATCAATCAACACAAATAAATGAGAAAATTAGATGAACACAACAAACTTTCAAATCAAAAATCACATCAGGTCATTAATCATCTATCAAATCAACAAGACCTAAATCAACTTTAAAAAGAGGAAAAAAGTAATTCAAAATCATAAAATGAAATTCAAAAAGGCAAGGAGAATAAGAAAAAATGTTGAAAATAAATAGAACATTTATTAAATCAATAAAGTCATTTATCCTCACAAAAGTGAAAATCCCCCTTTTACATTTAAAAGAATTGGAAAAATCCTCATTTATCCTCAAAACCAAGTCTGTTGGACTCTTCCTCCTAGTCTCTTATGAGTGTAGAAACTTAAAATTGTCCTAAAGACTATATTAATTTAACCCCCATATCCCATTAATTCTTCTAAACCTATGATTAAATTAAATTCTATTTAATTTAATCTTAAGCCTAGAGCCTAGCCTATAACCATCATTTTCATCTTCTTAAGCCTACTTCTTCTCTAATCCCACTTAATCATTCTTAATCTCCTTCCTAATTCCTCTCATTAGCCTAAGAGTGTGCTCACACATGTGTGAGATGGCATGCCTACACACTCCCCTTTGCACTCTTGTCTCCCACTCTTCTTCTAAAGTTTGCTCACACATGTATGCACAAACTTTGAATTTTTGACCACTTGCATGGCTTGCATGTGACTTTATGTGGCATCTACATTGATTTCACCTCACCAATCCCTCCCTCAAGCCTATAAATAGAGACCTTGTCTCAAGCATTTGCATCTCTCATTATTGCATTGTTACCATGTTGGTTTGAGATTTGAGCTTTCATCATAGTTTTAGCTTTCATTGTAGTTGATTTTGCATATTAGTTTGAGCTTTCATAGTAGTTTTCATGGTAGTTTTAATAGTGATTTTTAGGTGCATACTAACCATTTGGTAGCTGGTTTAGTTTTGCATTTGCATGGTTTAGCTAGTTTGCTTTTGCATTTGCATGTCCTTTGCACTTACTTGTTAGTGTAGCTTGCATACTTAGTTTGCTTGGTTACATTTCATATCATCATCATTGAATACCTTCAAGTATTTCTTTCTCCGTAGCCATTTTTTGAGATGTTTTTCATCTCATGTAGCTTAGGTTCATCTTTTATCATCACTCACATTTGTACATCCACTCAAGAGATTCACTACATTGTTGTGTTTGGGAGAGCACACCAAACATGCCCCTCGTCTTAACACACCAACAAGGCCTCTCATGGGTGCCCTTGTTGAGCTGTAGAGGTGGCTAGAAGATTTGGTATATTGGCTTCTTAGAGTTGCAAAACTCAAGCAAGCATTAGTTAGTTAATGTTCTTTCATTTTGATGAGTCTTTGATGCATATTTGAGGTTTTTAACTAATGTTTGTTTGTTGATTTGTGCTCCTAATAGGTCACATTTTCTAGCACACAATGAGATATTTTCAATTTCACCTCCATCCACCAGTCAAAGGTAAAAATCTTGATTCTTACCCCAACTCCTTCTGAAATCCTAGAAATAGGAGGGAAATCCAAGAGCTAAAGGACCCAAGTTTTAGGCATCTACACTATAGGCACATTCTAAGTTATCATTTTAGCATTATCATTATAGCAAGTTCATAGCATTTTAGCATCACTTTCATGTTTTTTAGTAACATTTATTACATGTTTAGCTCATTGCATGTCCATTTTGATAGCATTCTAAAAGTTGTTACTCTCATATAATCTACATTATAATTATAGATCTTGCACGCATTCTTGTAGATTTGCATTTTAAGCATATTTCCATTCTAGAATTGTCACTGAGATGTTGGTCTGAGAGCTTTCTTAGTATTTGTAGTTAGAGAAACATGATACATTCATAGAATTTACATTTTGACAATGATTTCTTGGGTTTAGTCTAGTTTGTTGTCATTTTATCTGCATTTTGCATTAAAGTCTCATGAATATGCAGTTATATTGTGTACAACAATAATAATAATAAATCATGGTTTATAGGTATGTGTACTTATGTCTATGATTTTTGTCAATAATGAAAGATTTGCCAGGATTTTATAAAATTTTCATATAGTTCAAAAATATTGCTAATGAAATTAATTTTTTTCCTACTCAAAAATAATAATTCACCAATAGTAATCAATTTTTGTTCTCATGAACTAATGTTTGATTCACCAAAATTCTATACATTTTCCCAAAGGGGGGTTTCCTAAAGTTATCCCTAGAGGATTTTATACCAGGATAATATTGTTGACCATAGAGGAAAATAGGAAGAACATAATGTTAACTTTTTCCCCATGTCTAAGCAAATTAAGCAATAGAAAATGATAGCCATGATAGGTCATGTAACAACCTTTAAGAGTAAAATACTTGATTAACCAGTAGAAAATAGAACCAAAAGGGCTAGGGAGAGAGAGCTTATCATTCTGATTTCTAGAACTCACATGAATAGGTTATTTCGTTCCTTCAAAGAACATATACCCAAATTTATTGTAGTCCAGCATACCTTTCCTTTCCACTCCAATGACAACACGTTCTAGGCTTGTCACTTCTCCAATTAGTTATGGTGTCACCACAAGTTTGATACTGCCAATCTCCACTCATCTTTTGTTCCAAGAATTAGGAAACTTAGTGGAGAGAACACGGTGAGACCACAATAGTAGGTGCCACTTTTGTGGCATGAATGAAATTGACAATGGTGGAAAAAACTTGACTTTCAATTATTTGCATGAACTCTACATGTTCGTGCAAACACGTAAATTATGTTTGCGCAAACATAATTATATATATTTGTATAGACATATAATGAAATAATGTTCACATGAATGTTCAAAATCTAGAATTTTATTTTTATTTGCACTTTTTCAATTTCATTTTCACTTTTACAGTGATCAGAAAAGCGCTCTGGGGGTTGGAGCGAATGTGTTGTGGGTGTGAGTGAGCTAAATCATTTTCATCATGTTTTTGGTTGTTGCACTATTTTGAGTATGTTTATATGTGATCATTTGAATATTTTAAATATTTTTTTAATTTTCAATAAATATTTTAGTGTTAATTTAATATTTTGATTGCTTATTAATGTTAGTTAACTATATTAATTTTTTCTTTATAATTAATTTTTATTGATTAATTATGTGTTAGTGTTATTAGAAAAACATTAGAAAATATTTTTAAAAATTAGAAAATATCAAAAAATTGCATTTTCCTTTGAAAATTCACATTTGCCTTAAAATTAGCCTTCACCTTCAAAAAATTTCCTTCAATTTGAAAAAAAAATTAAAATTATATGGTTTAATTACATGTTCGAGCAAATATAAAAAAATAAAAATTTGGTCACCGAATTTTTCAGAAGATATGTTTTCACAAACATGTGTTTGTATAGATATATAATACATGTCCAAATATGAGTTTAGCTCATTATAGGTTGATTAATGATTGAACATCTACTAACTTCAACATTTTGGGAAAAATTGTAAATTAGGTCAATTTTTTTTTTTCAAAAATCTCGAGATAGGTTACTGAATTAGATTTCTATTAAAAAAGATAAATTGATTTATGATATATTGAGTTCAAGTTATTCTTGTCAAAATGAATGTATGTGTGAATTACGATTGATGTCACTTTAAAACTTCATAAACTATACAATATTCAACCAAATTGAATAAAACCAAATGGATCCTTTAGATATTGATGTTACAAATCTAAAAAAAATAGAGTTACCTCATTATCATTTGTAGAAAAAAGAGTCAGGCTTCTCAAAATGACTGTCACTCTTTAAAAATATTGATTTCTCATATGTACCACTTTTTGGGGTAGAAGAAAAATTTGACTTGAATAGTTTGTTTTCTTAAATATGGTTACAAAGTAAGAACAAAGTACTATAAATTAGTAGTTTGTGTCATCTTCAAATTCTTAATAGTTTTAGAGTAGAGTCATTGGAATGTGAGATTTGTTTCAAAAATGTTGATATCAGTGTCAAAATTGGTCAAAAAGTAGCACCCACTATTGTGGGCTCACCCAACAGTACTGTGGGATTTCATCACATGGAAATACAAATGTAGACTCTCCTTAAGAAAATATCCCCAAATTTCTTTGACCTGATCTAACTCTTTACAATATTTAGGCTTAACATGTTTTAGCAGGCCTCCCATGGTGTTCTACTTCTCAAACAACTACTTGGAATTATGAGGGCCCAAGTTCAAATCAGCAATACTTTTCTCTACAATATCACTCATCATGGCACCTTCCTCTAAAAATTGAAGATTATGGATATTATTGAGGAAATTAGAGGGCATAGAAGGAAATTGTGTTTAGAAATAAGGGTGATGCAAAAAATAAACCATACTTATTAATAGGTCTAAAATCTTGTCACAAATCTTACTCTCAATCCTTGTGTCACATCACTTCACATAGCTAGGTCTTTTTCTACCATCGATGTGAGAGATGTAATAAATCATGATGACATGCCTCACATAAAGCCTCAGTTGAGTAAAGAACTTTCCAACTCACATAAATACCTTAAATTGGTATTATTAACCACCTTGCAAAATAACAGGTTAAGATATGGGGTAGGAATCGCACAACAAAGCTTGATAAATGAAACGATATTGGAAGTACTTTTTGACTTCATGGGATTAAAACCATTAGTGATGCATTTATTGAGATTGATACTCAACAAAGGCCCAATTAGATTATATCTTTTAATACTCTTAGAAAATGAACCTTGATGACTCAACAGCTTAACAATCCACCTATCACCTTTGATATTTCTATTACATGCCATTATATTTTCTTGCTATCATTTAAAATAATTAGACTTAACTCTTGCATGCACTCCATCTGAGTCACCATCTTCCACTCCTCATAGTTCATTCTCCACATCACCAAATAGCCAACACCATTATTCCCTTCCCTAAGGGTGTGTTTAATAGTAATTCTGTTAAAGGATACAGGTCATCTTCTACAATCATGTATAATAGTGGAAATTCTCCTGGGCACTTATATTTTTTTAGAATTAAATTAATAATTAGCTTTGAGTCATCTTTCAACTCATTGTTATCAACATCTAAGTCCTATAGAGTTTTGATGCCAAACTATATTGCAATAGCCCAAAAATCCAAATATAATTGCATTTTGCATTTTCATATCAATATCCAAAACATCTTCATATCAAATTAAAAAACATTCTCCAAAGATCAAAAGCCTCCAACATCCAAGGAGTATTTCCAAACACCAACTTTGTCCAAGTCCATAAACATTTCAAAAGCAACATTGTTTTGCATAGTCAACCTTTGCATAACTCCCATTTTTCACTTGAAACCTTTCATATCCTAAAGTTTTATTAACCCCTTTACATACTTGCATACATATATCCTTAGTCTCATTTTCATAATCCAAGAATCCAAAACATCTTCGCATAGTTTCATTTGCATAATTCAAAATTTTGAAAACATTTTCTATACACCCCCTTATAGTGCATTTTCAGACTTATATTCCAAAAAAATCCAAAAATACTTGCATTTCCATACCTTAGTCAAGAATCCAATCAACACTTGTGTTTGCATTCCATACCTTGCTTTCATTTGCATCCCTTAAGCAATCTTTTTTTTTTAAAGTGTATTTTGCATACATCCCTCACACTTAGGTGCATTTGCATACATCCTTAGACATAATTTCAATCCTTTCAAGTTCACAAACTCTTCCAAGTCAAAAAGACTCATACCAATCCATGTACATTTGAAGTGACAACAACACACAAACATCCATTTGAACAACAAGACTTTGACCCAAACATCATGGATACTTCACAAACATTTTTCGATTCAACACAAGATTTTGACCCAAACATGACATACGCCTCTCATGGTGTTACCCCTTTTGATAAAAAATAGATGAATCCTACATCTTATGATCAATCACTTGAACATCACATGCTCCTTATTGAAAAATTGCAAAAGAAACTAGAGGAGTCCGAAAAGGTTCAAGAGCAAATGGAATCCATTATAAATTGAGGCTATGACATGGCTAAACTTTATAACTATCCATTACAAAAATTTCCTGAAGCTCATGTAAAATATCTCATGGATAGATAAAAAATGCCAAAACGTATTGCAAACTCATAGAGGCAAAGGAAAAATTCAACCAAATACTTCTAAACGAAGACCTTAAATATGATCAATCCAATCCTATTGCATTTGAATCAAGTAAACCTCAAGAAATGTCACAACCTTTGATCAAAAGAATTCAATCACAAACAAACTGGTCTTCAACAATATCTAATCAACAACACTTTGCATTGAAAAATCCAATAAGTTTTTCTCAAATAAGTGCAAACACAAACATGTCAACTTTTGGACATCAAACAAACATGATCAATGAGATTCCTTTTGAGAAAATATTTTAACCAAAAAAACTTGTACAACATGTAAATATCAATTCTACATCAACAATGTTAAAATTAGAGCCCATGAATCTATGAAGATAACCAGCAATAAGAAAGAGAGAAACATGAAACAAAGAACACCAAAATTATCCTGGGAAAACCCTTCGAGAATGAAGGGAATAACCCAACCACACAACACAAATATATCTTTGTTGATAATGAAATGTTCAAGTGTACAATATCCTTTGCTTGATGTGAATATATAACAATGGGAGAGACTCTTCACATTATAACTCAAAGTCTCTTGAGATTTTCATAACTCCTATAATTAATTGTGACTGTTCAAATATTCATGCCTCAATGCATGTGAATTACACATGTCATTTAAATTTAATATTAATCTTAAGTGTCCTATTCAGCTAAAGATTACAATAATGGTAATAACATCCAGATTCCAGCATAAAGATCTCTCTCACAACTACACAATTTACACTCCCTCTTAGCAAGAGAGAGATCTTTAGCTGAATAGTCACACAAAGCTACAACTAAAAATGTCAATGATAAATTCTGGTAATATTAATTTAAAACATAATTCATGGAGTTACTCAACATGAAAAACTTGTAACAATGAGTCATATTCATAGAATCACTCAACATGAAAACCCATAACAATGAGTCATATTCATGGAAACATTCAACATGAAAACCTGTAACAATGAGTCTTATTCATGGAATCACTCAACATGAAAAGATTTATACGACTCATAGCTAAGCCTTTATTCATGGACTCTATCAATGTGAAATATCATGGAATCTCTCAACATGACATCCAACCCCCATCACAGAATCTCTTAACGTGATGACATTATGGACTCTCTCAACATGATGTTCACTATCGCATAGTGAAAGAGTTATCATAGCTGATCTTACAATCTCATTTATTCACACAAGAATAAAATAGACAATAACAAACTAAGACTTGATTCTATTTAAATCTCAAATTTTATAAATACCACAAGCATCTATAAGAGTGATGGGGATTCTATAAATACTCACTCTTAATTATGAAGCCTTCCTTTCAAGCTAAAATCTCCCTCTCAAGCTCAACATCTCCCTTAGGAGCTATATTCCTTATCTTGTTACATCTTGCAAGTAACCAAGAGAGATTAATAAAACTAATTTATCAATACATACATACATACATACATACATACATAAATGCATACATACATACATACATACATACATACATAAATACATACATACATACATACATACATACATACATACATACATACATATAGATATATATATTCCAACTTTTTTGCATGCTCATGCAATTATCCCATGTGCAGAGTAAAACACAACTCAATGCTATAAATTCTCAAATAGCTCTACCCATGAAATATATATGTCTGAAGGTATATCAAATGAACATATCCAATACACAAGGATGATGCCTACAAGAATTTGATCCACCAGTGTGAATATCATAATTCTCTAGCCAAAGGCATACGCTAGGCAATCTATATAACTCTAGCAAAAGATGAATATGTTGGGACAATCTGTATATCTTTAGTCAAGAAGAATGATAGCCACCATTCAGCTATATAAAAATTATAAATAAAACCTAACCTCAAAATTTTTGATTTTGGTGATGGAGTTGATCTAGCCCAAATATCTATAGTATAAATAGCTCTTTTATAGTCACATGCATAGCATGAATCCAACATTCTCTCCTCTTTTCTATCAGACAACACAATTCCTTCTTGACTATATCTAGCTCTAGATGTACATAACATTCAAAGGGAAAGAGTCCTCTGAATTTTCCAATGCCAGGTGCCAATTTTGAGATCCTTTTCACCAACTCTGTGCTAGCATCTATGTCAACACTTGCATCTTTGTACATGAGCCCAACAACACCTCTTCCTACCTTGACTCTTAGACTTCTCTGACTCTACTTATGATTAAGGGAAAATAGCCCACTGCCCTTGTTATTGTAGCAAACAATATCACTTTTGAATTTATTGAAAACAACATGGATGCTTGAGGAAGCCATTAAACCCTATAGATAGATGAGTGTCCCTAATTTAGGGCTAATAAATATTTGATTCACTACAACATACAGCCAAAGATTTTTTAGAGATGCCTAGATTTTTCTATATTTCTTTGTATGTAAAATGGTGCAAAAGAAATGCTATATATTTTTTTATTACTCCAAAGATTTCTTCATAATAGAACTCTCAATTATTCAATAGCCCTTTTTTCATTCCTGATGCTAATGTGATAAACATGTCATAGCCCAAGCATCACCCATGCATTACCCTTGCTCGACAAACAACAAACAAAAAAAGGAGGGATTGCGATGATTTAATTTGACAATTAAGATGCAACATGTGCAAGAAAAAATAGAGAAATATCAAGATTCATGCAATATTGAACATGAACCAACACACTTGGATGAACAATTGTAGAATCACTATCCATAGATCATACAGATATCTTCTTGTATCTCGCTGCCAAAACAAAACTATGCAAAAATATATATGTGACTCATGATGATGATCACTGTTTGAAGAAAACACAAGATGAATTGGAAATCTAGACACATGTAATGATTCAATACTACAAGAGCACCGACAAATGATCCATAAAACTCCAACTGCACAAGCATTAATATCTCAGATAATAATCTATGTCTTAAAAAAATTGTATGTTGTGACACTTGCGATGAACATACTTGCACACTACCTGATGATAAGCACCACAACAATAGAAGTAATTAGCCCCAAAAAGAAGAGCCTAAACACATGCAGGAAATCAACTAACTATAACAAAGATGAATCGACATATAATGCTAAAATCCAATGAAGAGAACCGAAGAAGAAAATCATAGAATAAAAAATATTTGATCAACTTATTATCTCTAAGTGCTACAAATCTACAACTAGTGGATCAAAACTGAAGGCTCATTATAAAAAAAAATGCCCAAAGAAAATAAATTATTAATGCATAATCACTTAAATTTAATAGACATGAAGACATATACAAAAGTATTAATTTATCATTGCAATCTCATGCATGGATCTACATCGAGGATCATAGGGAAAGATGAAGACATATCTAATGTCCTCTTTTATATACATATATACATACATACATACATACATATATATATATATATGTTGGTGTCAATAAGTATTTACTTATTACACTTAATTTTTACTTAGGTTAATGCATTATTTAATTATTTTGCATTATTTTATTATTATTTTAGGTGAGACACTTAAGAGTTTGTGTACTCTCATTGAGTTACGCAACTCTAATTATGCACATGGTGTCTACAACACAGGAGTATGCATCAATCACTGAATTGTCATGATGACAACATAGTTATCCACGCTCCTTATTTAGCACATGTTGTCTACTCCATTGATTTGCATGCTACACCATTGTAGGCTTATCCTCACATCATCACACTTAATCCCATCCTCAATGGAGGATAATCCATATCTAGTGGACATGTGCCTGGTTGTATGACATATCATGATGCTAACTTCTATGCATTCTAGAAGCTCTCCTGAGGCCTTTATATTCAGGCACTCCTAGTGTACTCTTGAATACAATTATTGAATGAATATCATCATTCTGATCATACTCTATCTATTTTGGTCTACTGTGTGCTTGTGTTGAGTTCTTTAGTTCTTGGGTGAATTCTGGCCTAAGCCAAATTCTTACATGGTATTAGAGCTAAGGAGGATTCTCATCACAAAGTCATTCGAGACCGTTCATGCTTCAGCACCTTAACACAAATTCGAAGGATCTACATAAATTGGGAGCATCTAGAGCCAGATCTGACCTCCTCGTTGCATTCAGAGCATTGATTCGGTGAAGATCGACTATAAATTTGCCTATATTGGGTGAAAGTGGATCGTGAGGCAAAAAATTTTGCAAATCAGAACTCGGAGGCCCAATTTACTATTCAGGTATGGTCATTTTCGGATCTATTTCATTAAATTTTTAGATTTGAATTATTTTATCTCTATCACTATTGGGTATTTATTCAAAATTATTTTCGCAAATTATTGCCATTCAAAATTATTTTTGCAAATTATTACCCTATCCGAGAAAATATTTTTGCAAATTATTACCCTATTTGGGAAAATATTTTTGCGGTATTGGGTAGTCACACCCCAGCCTGCAGATTATTTAATTTATTTCGCAAAGTATTATTTAGCCTTCATATATATCTCTACTGTACAACTCTGTGAAATTGGAGAATTGGCCCTTGCTTGGCTAGGCACACATCCTAAACCGGTGGTCATTACTTTCGTTTCAAGCGATCCCACAGGCTACATTATAAACAGTGCTAGAAGTGCAATACCCATCAATATGGGATTATTCCCACTAACTTTCAGCGAATAACAGTCATCTCTCTAGCACTAGGGGTCAAAGTCCCGGCGGGTCTAAGGAATCCCACGTCTCTGGCATTGGTGACGAACTTCAAAATTTGGCAGCAGCCATCACTTCCTGTCTGCTTTACCCAGTGACATGCAGCATCTTGTGTATCACTCTCACTTGGTCATAAGCTCAATTAGCATACACAGTGGACAGAGACACCGTCAACACTATCCAGTGTGGAGGCCACATCGATAGTTGACTATACAAACTAGCCCACGAACATAGTCAACAGTCTTAGTTAGCAATTTGACATGTCACATTGCCACGCGATCTTTTTTGTACATTGTACGGATTCGTACAGTACGAAAATCTGCGTTAGCAGCCACATCATCCAATGGGCCTAATTTTTGCTGACATCATCTGAATACGACCTTAAAATTGATGCCCGTCTGGAAGTGATTCTAGGGCAATATTGAACTGCTGTGATGGTCGTATGACCGTCAAATTTAACCTCGTGATTCACTGATGCAACCCCTCTCCAAATCAATTTTGGTTTTGGTAGTCCGACTTCAAGAGGCCATAACTCGCTCATCCGAACTCCAAATTAGGTGCAATTTTTTTTTAAAATTGGATAAAATTTTCTAAATTTTTTAGTGGTGCAACTATTTTTTGGTTTTGGTGCACGGATTGTTCAAAATTTTCATTTTTTGGTGACTGTACCTAGATAATCTTGCATTGTGCAACTTCAAACGCTCTGTACGGGCACATCTGGAGTTGAAAATAGGTTCTATTTTTTTTTGAAAGTGTGTATTTTTTCATCTACTTTCCAGATCTAGCATCAGATTGTAGTGTTGTGTGGACAAAATTGTCACTTTCAGCAATAGGGCCTTTCTTTGCATTGTAATGCTTCATAATTGTAGCACATTGTAAACTTCCAGATTTGTACTCCATTAAGAGGTTGTAACAAGCAAAATCAAAAGTCCACAAAGGCCAAAATTGGCAAGTGGCCCATTGTAATTGCACTAATAATAAAGTGCCCAAAGCATCTGTTTTGGGGGGGTTTCTTGATTTAGTGAAAAGGGGGGGTGTTCTTGGTGTTGTGTTCTCTCTTTTCTATAATTTTCTTTCATTGTCTGCATTATGGAAAACTTTAAGTTTCCTAAATTAACTCCTCATAACTATGCTTTGTGGTCAATCAAAATGTTGTATCACTTAATGCATAATGGAGTTTCACAATATGTAGATGGTACTCTTCCTAAACCAACAGGTGATAATGTATCAATAAGTGAAATTTCAAATTAGGTAGCCATGGATAGAAAAGCCCTAGGGGATATATGTTGGGGGTAGATGATAAGATCATGTATCAAATCAAGAAATGTGCTACATCCAAGGAAGCTTGGGATACCCTCGAAAGCCTTTATGGTAAAGTGTCTGAAGAGGATGTGTTCAAAATAGAAGATGAGCTTGTATCCTTAGATCCTAAGTCGTATGACTCAATACAGGACTTCATCATGAAGGTGAATGAATTAAGGAAAAAGCTTACTGATTGTGGAAATTCTATAAAAGATGACAGACTAATCTATCTCATACATAACAAGCTGTCATCCGAATATTCCACATTTGTATCTTCTTTTAACACTTCAAAGACTACCTTAGGGTCTGCCTAGAAGAAAGTCACTTTTGATGAATATGCTAAACTATTGGATGATGAAGAAAAGAAGTTGAAAATAGTGGGGATTCTCAAATCACCTCAGTCCAAAGCATTGGTGGCCAATGAGGGTTCTCAACATTCAGCTGGACAATCTTCAAACAAAGGAAAGGGTAAGAAAAAATGGAAGAGTAAATCTGAGGATGCAGAAAATTCAACACCACAATCCAATCAACAAGGAAAGTCCTCAAATTCCAACAAGAAAGGGGACAACAATAAGGAGAAGAAGAAGTGTGCTTATTGCAAAAAATTGGGTCATGAAGAGCATGATTGTTATCTTAAAAATATTGATGAGTTAACCAACATCATGAAGAAACATAATGTTCCATTGCCTAATGCTTACAAGGAGAAGGGATCTTCTTCAGATTCCAAGGGAAAAGGGCAAGCACTCATGGCAAATTCAAACTGTTCAAAGGAATGGATATTTGACTCAGGTGCCTCATATCACATGGGTTCTTCAAAGGAGGATTTTTCTTCATTGAATCACTCAAGGGTACTGCAGATCTTCATGGGGAATGATAACAAAATGGAAGTTGAAGGAAAAGGAAACATGGAGATGAAAAATGGAGAGTTTCAAGAGGTTCTCTATGTTCCAAACCTAAGTTCAAATCTCCTTTCAATCTACCAAATCACTCACCTTGGAGATGGACATAGAGTTGAGTTCCTTCCAGACTCAATTCAAGTGCACAATCTTAAAGATGATTCCTTGGTTGCAGTGCGCAAAGTGAATGATCACAAGAGGTTGTACTCTTTCTTGCATTTTGTACCCAAGTCTTCTTCAAAAGCCTTGTTTTCAAAATCAAATTCAAACATGCAATTATAGCATGAGCGGTATGGTCATCTCGACTATCGCTATCTTTAGCAACTTTGCACATACCACATGGTGAAAGGTCTACCTCAAATCAACTTTTCTAAGGGTGAATGTTCAACAGATTTAGTGGATATGCATCCAGAGGGGAAGTTATAGAGAGGGAAGTCTTCAAGATCAATGAGTGTTCTATAGATGGTTTACATGGTATTAGTAGGTCCTTTTGCATCTAGCCAGGGTCGCTATATACTCACCTTAGTTGATGACTTTTCAAGGTTCACTTGGGTCTACTTTCTGCATAGTAAGGGTGAAGTGTTGGACACATTTCTAGCCTTCAATACTCATGTAGAATGGAAATCCAGAAAGGCCATCAAAGTACTCCACATGGACAATGGAAACATGGATGTGAACAGAAGACTTAGGGACTTTTCTAGACATGAGGGCATTGATCTTTAGACTCCTTCAGCATTCAGTCCACATAAGATAGATGTTGTAGCATTGAGGATTAGGACTCTCAAATCTATGGCAAGTTGCATGATTCATGCCAAGTCTCTAGATCCATCATTAGAAGTTGAAGCAATCTCCAGTGCCACTCACATTCTTAATCTTTCTCCTCATCCAAACTTAGATGGAAAAACTCCTTTTGAGGCATGGTGCAGTAGAAAACCTATTGTGACACACTTCAGAGTCTTCGATTGTCCTACATGGGTAAAGAGATCTTCCAGGGGATGCAAGGCACATCCATCTCAGCCTTGTACCTTTATTGGTTATGAAGATGGTGTAAAGGCATATAGACTTCTAGATCCTAAGACACATCAGATTTTTGTGGAGACAGATGTATACTTTGAGGAGAGTTCATCAAGCTTGTCCTCTACTCCTCTTTGCAGATCATACAGTGTGGATACTGAAAGTGATTTCAGCGATAGTGCTTCAAAAAATTCAAACACATGGAGTTCTATTGACAGATACAGTGAGAGGTCACTTCATCAGTTCAGTTCACATGCATACATTGCCATAGTGATAGGTCCAAGATAGCAGGGTACATCTAGTCTTCTAGATACAAGTTCAGTAATAGATTTGGGGGACAGTATTGATGATCTGCCTCTTCTTCTTGATGTAGAAGTTCCTTCTTCAGTTGTCATGAGGGCTCCATCAGACTCTCTTTTTCATTCTCTACATGATCAATCCTTCCAAGTTGAAGTGATTGTGCATACTTATGATCAACAGTTGCAGCAGGGTTCTTCATCAGTTGTAGAGATAGACAGTTCTTTGAGACAAGTTCTTCATCCAGTTGAGCAGGTTTCAGAGACATCACTTATCCATGGGATTCTTTCCACACACAGTGGAAGCATCTCATTTTTACCCTTGGCATTGTTTCTTCCTAAGGGGAGGAGCACCATTCTACAATCTTGGATCAACTTCTTCATCGGAGCAATCACTGTTCGGCATTCTTCTTTGGGAGGGGGAGCCCATCCTGTCTCTCTTCCTCTTCTCATCATTCTCTTATGTATATACTAGATGTATGTCATAATGGGGGGGTCTTGATTACTCCATCCATCCATGCATCCTTCTTTATCTCTCTTTTTGAGGGAGGGTTTTTCCCATGAGGTTTTCCCTCTTTCCCCACTTTATGGGAGATTGCATATCATTATGTACATGGGTACCTAACACGGCCTATTAGCTGGGACCCATCCTACATTTCATCCTAGATTTTGTAAGCTTAAGGGAATTCCCCTAAGTTGCACTTAAGGGGGGGTGTTGGTGTAAATAAGTATTTACTTATTAAATTTACTTAAGTTTTACTTAGGTTAATGCATTATTTAATTATTTTGCATTATTTTATTATTATTTTAGGTGAGACACTTAGGAGTTTGTGTACTCTCATTGAGTTACGCAACTCTAATTATGCACATGGTGTCTACAACATAGGAGTATGCATCATTCACTGAGTTGTCATGATGACAACACAATTATCTGCACTCCTTATTTAGCACATGTTGTCTACTCCACTGATTTGCGTGCTACACCATTGCAGGCTTATCCTCACATTATTGCAGTTAATCCCATGCTCAATGGAGGATAATCCATATCTGGTGGACATGTGCCTGGTTGTATGACATATCATGATGCTAACTTCTATGCATTCTAGAAGTTCTCCTGAGGCCTTTATATTCAGGCACTCCTAGTGTACTCCTTAATCCAGTTATTGAATGAATATCGTCATTCTGATCATACTCTGTCTATTTTGGTCTATTGTGTGCTTGTGTTGAGTTCTTTAGTTCTTGGGTGAATTCTAGCCTAAACCAAATTCTTACATGGTATCAGAGCTGAGGAGGATTCTCATCACGAAGCCGTTCGAGACTGTTCATGCTTCAGCACCTTGACATAAATTTGGAGGATCCATAGAAATTGGGAGCATCTAGAGCCAGATCTGACCTCACTGTTGTGTCTAGAGCGTCAATTCAGTGAAGATCGACTATAAATTTGCCTGTATTGGGTGAAAGTGGATTGTGAGGCAAATTTTTTTTGCAAATCAGAACCCGGAGGCCCGATTTGATGTTCGAGTATGGTCATTTTTGGATCTATTTCATTGAATTTTTAGATCTAAATTATTTATCTCTATCACAATTGGGTATTTATTCGAAATTATTTTCACAAATTATTTCCATTCAAAATTATTTTCGCAAATTATTACCCTATCTGGGAAAATATTTTTGCAAATTATTACCCTATCTGGGAAAATATTTTTGCGGTACTGGGTAGTCACAGCCCAGCCCACAGATTATTTAATTTATTTTGCAGAGTATTATTTAGTAGGCATATATATCTCTGTCGTACAACTCTGCGAAATTGGAGAATTGGCCCTTGCTTGGTTGGGCACACAATCTAAACCGGTGGCCATTACTTTCGTTTAAAATGATCCCATGGGCTACATTATAAACAGTGCTAGAAGTGCAATACCCATCAATGTGGGATCATTCCCACTAACTTCTAATGAATAATAGTCATCTCTCTAGCATTAGGGGTTGAAGTCCCAACAGGTCTGAGGAATCCCACGTCTCTGGCTTTGGCGGTGAACTTCAAAATATGGTAGCAGCCACCACTTCCTGTCTGCTTTACCCAATGACATGCAACATCTTGTGTATCGCTCTCACTTGGTCATAAGCTCAGTCAGCATACATGGTGGACAGAAGCTAGCATCCAAAATTTCTATCCCTCCATCAAAATGCCTTCCACTTTCCAAATCTATTTTGGGTCCTTGTGTCCCAAAGTCTACATCCTTTCCTCCATCAAATAAAAAATCTTATTTTCCTCTATCATTCCATTACCCTTCAAGGTGTGTGCTAATGTTGTTCTTGCATCCACTTCCATCCACTAAACATCAATCCTTCTTTCACTCCCTACATCCTCCTACACATTTTTCATACCCTTTCATTGTTCCTATCTAATCCCTTTCCTAAATCCCTTTTATCTCCATTTTCATTACCCTACCAATGTCTCTAAACCTACCACCATAGTCATGGTCTAATATTCCATACCTTTCTAGATAATTTTTCAAAGAACCAGGTGCTTGAGCCCTTCATCAATGTCATGTAATGTATCCATTATCTTCTAAAAAGTGTCAAAAATTTAAAAAAAATAGTCGCCTTGATGAAAACCTAGCAAACAGGCATCTTGACACGAAACATAATAATAATAAAGAAAAAATATTTCTTTCAATAGTGAAAACCTATCAAATAAGTGCTTTGGGCAAGTACTATGATGAAAACTTGGCAAACAAGCATCATGTGTAGTTTATGAACATCTTGCATTCGATACTTGGGGGTAGGTTCACTCATTTTATCCCCTATCATTTCCTTCATTTTACCAGATGTCCATCAGACCCCTTGTCCTATTAGCATTCCACATTTTCTATTTTCCCAACTTTGATCTTGACAAGGATACAGATCCCCTAGAAGATCCTCATTTCCTATCTTCTTCACACCATCCTATCCCCTTGGTCCAAATTTTCCTATCTTATTGTAACCTCCAATCCATATCCCCTTGTCCATTATTGATCTTCCTTGTCCTACCCATATCCTATCATTTTCCTATCATGATCCCTATCTTGGTCTTGATAAAAATAAGGAAACACAAAATGCGCAACATATTTTCAACCTCTTCACATGTCCATCCCCATGCATCACATGCCATCCCTTCCCATAATTTCAATAGCATATAATTATCATGTCCATTCCTTGAGCTTTCATAAACATGTCCTCATATTCTATAGATAGTCCTTATCCTTTGTCCTTTGTCCCTCTGCATTTTCCACTCATCCATCCACAATACCCTTTCCTTGCTAGACACAAGGGGCAATTCTTTCTCTGTACATACTTCAAAGACTTGAAAAAATCTAAAAAATCAAATATGATCCTAAAAAGAAAACTCAATAAAAATCATAAAATATCCTGAACAAAACACTAAAAATCAAATATGAACCTAGAAAAAAAAAAAAACTAATTTTTTTTAAAGTCTTGAAAAAACTTGCAACGTAAAAAAAAATTAAATATTTTTCAAAAACCCCAAAAATATGAAAAATCACCAAAAGAACTTGCAATAAACCTTGTAAATAATCATTGTAAATAATCATTGCTTTTGTTAAACACTCTCACATGCAAACTCAGACTTAAACATTGTGCTTCAATGAAATCATGCTTTGACAAAACACACACTAAACTACTTGTACCAATAATCAATCTGATTTCAAGGTTTGATCAAAACACCTTGAAAAATCATCCTATTAAAACCTCAATCAAAAACACTTGAAATCCCAAACAACACTTCATAAAGGAAGTAATAATGGATTGAAATGGTTGTTGGCTCACGTTGTTTAGTGAGTGTTTTATTTTTTCTTTTTTTTATTTTGATCATGTTCTTATGCTACTCGATGATATAAAATGATTTATGAGAGTAGTTAGGATGATTCATGATCATTTATTTTATTTTATTTTTCGAATGCCTTTGATATTGTGGGGCATGACTCTATGCCTTTGGGTGGATAAGGTCATCCTCTATCTACATTATGTTTGTTTATGCAAAATGCTTGCATTTTTTCTCTGGCATTCTTTATCATGATGTGTTGCATTCTATTTTCCATATAAAAATAAAGCTCTTATGACATAAAGCACACCTATGAAAGAAAGCTTCATCACTCTTCTTAGTCTCATTTCCTTCTTCTACTAATGTTTATTTAATTAATCTCTTTCTCTCATCATCTTTTCTTTTTGAAATTTTTTCCTCGAGTCAATTTTTTGAGGGGTCATCCTACCTCCTTTTATTTGATTGTGGCATTGATCTTTTTCATTATTATTCTTTGACACAGTGCTCATAATCACATTGTATCAAAGAGGGGCAAAATGTAGATGCTCAAAAATGGTTCATGCCTACTCTTTCATCACATTCGCATCCCAACTTGTCCCATTTTCTCATTTCAGTAACTTTTATCTTTTAGCCAATTTGATCATCATTCAATCAAAATGCAGATCATCTCAAAAGAAATTCAAAACCATTCCAATGTCATTGTCTTATCATCATTGATCCTTTAGGCATTGTTACAACCTTCAGTGCCTTATCAACATTCATTAATACATGTCATGTGTCCTTGGCATATCATCAATTCAATCCTCGACATTCTTGAGTCCTTCAGTGTCTAACCATGTCCTTATTTAATCAATTTAATATAATTGACTATGTTTGTTGATGTTATTGCGATCAATCCTTTCAATTAATTTCAATCAATCTTCCGGTATTTATAATGTTCATTAAATATCATATGTCATCAACCCTTGTCATGTGTCCTTGACAAGCCATAATTTTATGCCATTTATCTAGTGTCATTTATTTCATTCGGTCATGGATTTAATCCATCCAATATCATCACACTTGACTTACATTTTCATCATGATCCTTTAATCGGGTTATCTTGCATTTATTTCATCATTTTGGCCAATCGATTTGTTAATTTCTCCTGTAGGATTAGATAACCAATAAACTATCCCTATTTCTTAATAATTTGATTTCATCCCCTCTTATTAATTATTCCTCTTTACTAACATTTATCAATTAATTAATCTTTGTTAATTAATTGACTCTATTTTCATGAATTATGGGAATTCCTAATTTCCTAAATTCTAATTCTAATTTCCTATTTCCCATTTTCTATTTCCTAATTTCTATTTTTCTAATTCTATAATTTTTAATTTCCATTTTAGAGGGAATTATGAGTTTTTAAAATTCAAAATTTCCCACCCTTACACATTCCTAATTTTTAGCTTACACCTCTTACTTCTTCCTATGCATTTTTCTTACACTTTCTTCTTCCATTTCTCTTACACATTTCTATGCACAATTCTTACAATTTGTCATATTTTTCCATATTGTGCCATAATTTTCCAATTTCACCTCTTTGTCATAGAAAATGTCCAAATTTTACACATGATTATGACATCTTTTTCTATTGCATTCTTTCTTTCTATTTCTTGCATTTGGCTTCAAAATCCTATAAATTGAGCCATTATGCACTTGTTATAGCTAATCATGATCTAAATATTGTCGCTATCATATCATCTTGCTATCACATCATCATCTTACTTCCAATTCTAGGTGTTTCTTGGCAATTGAAGCCACATCAACATCAACTCTATTGAGAAGAAAGGATAACATTGGAGCATCATGTGAAGGGGGTTTTTTTCATGTTTATTTGTGCACCTTCATTTCATTTGCTTCAATGGTAGATTAGATTACTTTGCATTTATTTGAAAGTTTGTAGTTGTTTTAATTATGAAAATAGTTCTTTTAATTATGCAAATTTACCTATTTTCTAGTCTTACAGTTATATTTGGGGCAATGGAGTTATAGTTGATGTAACTGAAAGTTTATTATAGATGCTGAGTTGATGAATGTGAAGATTTGAACTAATTTAAGTGTTTGTTTGTTCAATTTGTACATTTGGACCTTGGATAATTGGTTCACCCACCTCCCCCCCCCCCAACCCCCACCTTCAATTATTCTAAATATTCTAACAATTAGTATTAGAGAATTAATGCTTGCAAGATAAAAGTTTGAAGATACTTAAAGCTAACGATCATGATGTACAAAAAGCAAGTGCCAATGTTGAATAAAGAGAACTTCCCTACATGGAAAATTTTGATGAGGCTACATCTAGCAGGAATTGGTGATGGTGCTATACATTTTTTGGACAATGCATATGTCAAGATAACAACAGTCCCTCTAACAGTCCAACAACTAAAAGAGAAACAAGAACACAATCAACCTATGTTAGAGATTGCATCAGCTCTGAGTTATGCTGAGTTTGATGAGATAAAATATTGCAAGACTACTAAAGAAATGTGGCACACACTAAAGAACATCTATGGAGGAGACAACAATATCCTAAGAGAAAAATCAGAGAGCTTGAGTGGTAAGTTTGATGAAATGAGAATAGTAGAAGGAGATAATAGAGTCCAGTATTGTGCAAGAATCAAAGAGGTTGTTAATGCTATAAGAGAAGGAGCTAGAAAGATTAATGATGAAACATGATCAGCAAGGTATTGATAACTCTACTTCCTAATTATGCTATTAGGGTTTCTACAATACAAGAAGTAAGATGTACTCCAGGTAATGACCTAACTCTGGAAGATTTGATTGGTAGACTTGCTACTTTTGAGATGTCAAATTTTGATAACTTCACTCCTACCATTGTTGAATCTACTTCAAGTCACAATTGGTTCTTAATAAGAAAGGAAAATGAAAATATGTGAAAAGTGACAGTGATACTTTTGATAATGAACTTAATGAGCTTGAAGCACTGATGGCTAGAAGACCTCCAAGAGGCAAAGGGAAATACAAAAGTAAACTTCCTATAATATTTTTTGCATGTAACAAAGTTGGTCATATTGCTACAAGATGGTTTGAAAGAAAAGACAAATATGAAACGAAGGAATTCAAGTACAAAGGAAGAAGAGATGACCAAGAAAATAGGAGAAACAAGGAGTACAAAGATAAAGTTAAGAAATCTTGTTACATTATTGAAGAAGAAACTAATAATGAATTTGAATGTAATGCTGAAGTAGTTCTCTATATTGTTATGAAAGAAGATTCTAATGAAAATGAGACAAATGCATTAATCTTATATGTGAACAAAAGTGATAGATGGATAATTGATAGTGTTTGTTCAAATCACATGACTAGTGATAGAAATAAATTTGAGAACATTGGACCATACAAGGGTAGATGTGTTAAATTTGGTAATGTTGTACCATGTCTTTTGAAAGTTAAATGATCAATACAATTGATTGACAATATCAAATGTAACAATGTTTATTGGGTTGAAGGACTTAACTATAAGTTGTTGAGTGTTTCACAATTGAAAAACTCAAGTTACAAAGTTGAATTCCATCACAAAAAGACCAAGATATTTGATGTTGATTGTGAACTAATTAGAAGTGGTAATCAAACAAGAGGTAACTTGTTCTATCTAGATTTATTTGATGAGACATGTCTATTTACACAATCAGAAGATATTTGGTTATGGCACAAGAGGTTATGTCATGTAAATTTTGACAATCTTATCAGTGTTGTAAGATGAAAAGAGTAAGAGGTTTTCCAAAATTGAAAAAACTTGACAATGTTATGTGTAAACAATGTCAATTGGGAAAAATGACAAAGTCTAGTTTCAAGAGAAAGACATATTCATCTAGTGATATTTTGGAGTTGGTTTATACTGACTTGTGTTGACCTATTGGTGTTGAAAGCTATTGTGGAGACAAATATTTCATTCTATTTTTTGATGACTATTCTACAAAGATGACTATGATGTTTCTTTTTTTTTTAAATGATGCTTTTTAGTTATTTAGGTGGTATTTGGCTAGAGTTGAAAAGGAGAAAGAAAAGAGTCTAAAATGTTTGAGATATGATAGAGGCGGAGAATTCATTCCCAATGAATTTAACGTCATCTACAATGATAGAGGAATCAAAAGATGGATGTCAGCATCTAGGACCCCTCCTCAAAATGGAATTGTTCAAATGAGAAATAGATCAATCATGGATTGTGCCAGAACACTGATAATGGAGAAAAATGTGTCAAAAAAATATTGGAGAGAAGTTACAAGTAAAGTTATTTATACTTTGAATAGATTGCAAGTCAAGAAAGGTACAAATGTTACACTTTTTGAATTATGGTATGGGTATGCACCTAATTGAACTATTTTTAAAATTTTGGAAGTAAATGTTGTATACTTAAGGATAATAAAAAAAGAAAACTTGATACTAAAAGTGATGAAGACATATTCCTAGGTTATTCCACTAAGATCAAATCTTGTAAGTGCTTAAACTCTAACACTAAAAAATCGTGGAAAGTGCAAATGTGAAAGTTGGTGAATATGCAAAAAAAAATGAAAAATCTTGAAGACTACAATACATTCATATATGTGAATGAAGGTTCTCCCAGCATCCCACTTGAACAAGAGAACAAACTTGCAAGTCAATAGCAAACTGGGAATGTCGAGTTGCAACAACCAATTGTCGAGCAGTAGATTGTGGGTGTCGTGCAATAACAAAATGATGTTGAGTCATAGACAAAAGGAACCAACATAAGGAAGAAAATACCAAGCAAGAAGAACATGAACCAAAACCTAGACAAGAGAGAGAAAATAAGCTCAAAATCACATTTCAAGATGAACCTATACAAGAAGAGCGAAGAAATAAACCTACAATAGAAAAATATATAAGAAGACATCATGCACATGAGAAAATTATTGAAGATAAGGAATCTAGTGTCATGAGAAGAAAGAGACTCAGAAGTGAGATATGTTTACTTTGTGAGTTTGAGCCTAAATTGATGAAAGATGCTTTGGAGAATGAAGATTGGATTCTAGCAATGAATGAAGAAATTGAGAGGATGGAGAAGAAAAAAACATGGACACTGGTACCTAGACCTAAAGAAAAAAAATGTTATTGGAACAAAATGGGTATTCAAGAATAAATTGAATGAAAAAGGTGAAGTGACAAGGAGAAAGGCTAGATTGGTATGCAAAGGATATGCACAAGAAGAATGAATTAACCATGGGGAGACATATGCCCCTATTGCAAGACTAGAAGGATTTAAAACACCACTTGCATATTCTTCTTAGAAAGGATTTAAGGTATATCAGATGGAAATCAAATCTGGATTTCTGAATGGGATACTTGAAGAAGAAGTGTATATAGAGAAAACTAAAGGATTTTTTGACCCCAACAAGAAGAATATGGTATGTAAGCTACACAAGGCTTTATATGGTTTGAACCAAGTCCCTAGAGCATGGTATGAAAGACTATACAATTATTTGGTGAAGATTGGATTTGCAAGAACTAATGATAATAGTGATCTATACTTGAAGACTAGTAATAAAAATGAGGCATTGTTATCTAAAATCTTTGTTGATGATATCAAATTTGGAGGCAAGGAAGCATTATGCATATCATTTTCTGATGAGATGAAGAAGAAATTGAAATATCTATTTTTGGTAAGATAAAAAAATTTGTTAGATTACAAGTATATCAAATGAAACAAGGTAATTTCATTACTCAATCCAAATTCATCAAGGAGATACAGAAAACTTTTGGAATGGAAAATTCAAGACTAGTTATTACACATGTCCACTGGACATAAGTTATCTAAGAATGATGATTCTACTAATGTGAACCAAAAATAGTATAGATCAATGACTAGAATACTATTATATGTTGCTCACAACAAACCTAATATAGCATTATTAGTTGGGATAGTTGCAAGATTTTTTGCAAGTCCTAAGGAGAATCATATGATGGTAGCGAAAAAGATTCTAAGATGTCTAAAAGGAATAGAAGACTATGGATTGTATTACAAGAAGAATGATAAGTTTGAATTGAAGGTGTTCACCGATTTAGATTGGGCAGGAAATGTTGATGAAAAAAAGAGCATAAGTGGAGGTGCATTCTTTCTAGGAAAGAGACTAGTTTCATGGACAAGCAAGAAGCATAACTACATTTCTCAATCAACAGTTGAAGTTGAATGTGTGGTAGCAGTAGTGAATTGTTCAAATATCATATGGATCAAACAATTATTTAAAGAAATCAAGGAAGAGATCACTGATCTAGTTGTTATCTATTGTGATAACACTAGTGCTATTAACATATCAAAGAACCTTGTAATGCACACAAAGACTAAGTAGATTGCTATCAAGTATCATTACTTGGGAGAGCTAGTTTAAGAAAAAAAAGTGAGATTGGAGTATGTAAACACTAAGGAGAAAATAGTTGATATATTCACTAAATCTTTACCTAAAGATGTTCATGAATATCTAAGAGGTAAATTAAGGGTGATTCCCTTAAACAAGGCTACTTAAGATGTAATGGTGTTTTGCATCAAATGTGTTGATCAAAATATCTTACAAGTTTATACAGACAATCCTACTTTAGGAGTTGCATAAAGTAGTAATGAGGAAGAAGGAAAAAATGTTGTATTAGTCATACACAGATGAAAAAGGATGAATTCTGAATTGACATGAAGATATCTACATGGAAGAGATGCATGAGATAGATAAATTATCTTCAGCATTTTTGTCAAACAGGGAGATGATGAAAGATAATTACCCATGTAGTAAGAGGAAGATATCTTAAGAAAGAGGGAGAGATTACCATGAAGAGGTAAGTTACCATAAGATAGACAGAGGACACGAAGTAATTGATAAGAGGGAGAGTTTTTAAAAAGAAAGGAGTTCATAGAACTAAAGGCATTGCATGGATGAGAATCAAAATGAAACTGAGGATAATACTAAAGATTTGAGACTGTACATAGAGGGAGTTTTCTTGATGCACTACAAGTTTTGGATCACATGGTAACTAGAGGTGTTGCCACCAATGCCAAAGAGGGAGATTGTTAGAAACTACAATTGAAATAATTGTTATGTTGTCATTGATGTCAAACCTTATTGGTGAGATAGTTTGATATCTAATTTGAGTCTCATATCTATATGATTGATGAAGAGGATTTGAGAAGTTAGCCATGACAAAAGTACATAGAGGAAAGGTTGAGTTATGAAGAAGAAACTAAAAATGGGTACTTTATTAGTTAGACTTTCACAAGAGAAAGTGATTGTTTAATCACACTACAAGTGAAGAAGACAGTTGTAGTGAAGCCTTAAAGAAGTGATCAAAGATAGACCAAATGCACAAGCTTGATTGAGCAATAGAGAAGAAGATTAAGGAACATGCAATACATACCAAGTTATGCTAATGTCAGCCAAGCCAAGGTAAGTGCCTAGCAGAAATAGTGCTAATCGAGCATCAATATTAACCAAGTGACAATATATGTTCTGAACAAGAAAATTAGTAGTGACCGAGTAATCTAGGGATGATCGAGCATTAGAACACAGTGTTGGCTGAGGGACAATATTTTAAAAATTTGTGAGAAATCATAATTTCCAGCCAACAGACTTGATTTCTTGGGATATGTAAAGCATGTTGAAGATAAAGATGGATGATCGAGAACATATAAATCAAGGGAAACTGTGTTTGTGCATTTCTATACAAGGATTCATGAAGAAGTTTAGAGAAGTTTCTACAATAGAAAGGAGGAGATGAAATGTTGCAGTTCCATGTTTAAGAGAAAAAAATTAAAATTAACTATTTAAGGAGGTACAAGGGCTAACCTAATAATGTTAGAGTAGTTGTTGATGCTATTAATTGGAAAACTTAAGTAGAAGGCTAACAAGAGCTGAGAAAGGTGAAGAGTGATTTCTTGAAGGGTTGTCAAGCGAATAAGAGAATGAGATAATAATGAAGGCTAGTTAGTGGATCAACATTTGAGTTGAACTGAGATCTATAATTGCAAAGTGAGTTGTATTTTCCATATCGAAACTTCTTGTTACTTTCTAACCATTGTATTAGTTTGAAATCCTTTAATAAAAAGATGACCTAACAGTCTTATGTAAATGATCTAATCAAGGTCTCCTTGCCTAAAGCCAATACCGGTAGTAAAAAACTCCTGAGGGAGCACCTATTGACACTTTGCGCACACTTATTATAAATGGAAACATTCATAAAATTTGCAGCTACATGTGCAACTCCTCTCCCCATATCTATTTAAGAAATAGCTCTCTCTCTCTCTCTCTCTCTCTCTCTCTCTCTCTCTCTCTCTCTCTCTCTCTCTCTCTCTCTCTCTCTCTCTCTCTCTCTATGGCTTTGCACCATTCATAATGTCACAAGGGTGTTGCCTTTGTTTTTATCCTTTCAAATTCTTATGTCTCTTTGTTGGCTCTTTTAGTACATCTAAAATTTCTTGCATTTCTCATGGTAACATTTTAATTTCATATTAAATTAATTTATGTTAAATTTTCATACTTATCCTTTTAATGAGGTTCTAAATTATCTTAATTTCATATTAGATTAGTTTATGTTAAATTTTCTTTTAAATTTTAAATATCTTAACATGTGTCATGTAAACACATGGTTATAGATTTTTCTTCTCTCACAAATTTTGATTAAAGAGCTCTAACATTTTCAAATATACTCTATGAATTTTAGTTTTTCCTTTCTCGGAACTTATATTATATTTATTTCTCAAAGTCATTTCAATCTACATATTAGATTTTGTTTGTAACATTTAATAAAAAGAATTTGATTATTTTATTTTATTTTAAAACTAAAAAAATCTTGTATTTTTATTCAAAATCTGAGTGCAAATTCAAAGGTGATAGTTTCCATAAAAATGTACGACTCCCTCTAGATAGGAGATATCTATGTGTATTTTGGGCTCGGAGTCTGGTCACACCAACTACAATTGCCCAATTTTTAATGAATCTCTCCCTAATTCATCAATAGTTTTTTTTTTTAAAGAAATTTATCATCATTATATTCTAACTAATATTTTTCATTTAGTAATGTTCTTTGCTACCTATTTTTTTGTTGGAATGTCAAATGAATTTTTTTTTTTCAATCTATCTCCAAGAACATTGCTTCCCTTCATTTCACCTCTTCCTTCTTTTATTTTTAATATATTTATTATTTACCTCAATCACTCATTATCCTATTTTTATATCAATATCATCCCTCTAAAATTTGTTTTCAACAAAACTACTTAATCTAGGATCAAATGTGTTCAAAATATGGTCACTTGGTTGAATGACTCTCATATCTTCATATTCCTTCACAAAAGGATGTAATTTAAGTAAATCTTCTTAATTGAGATCATGTAATTTTGCAGCAAATAGTCTGGCTTAGCCTACATTTACTTCTCCTTTTCTTCTAGCAGCACCATTTCTTATCATTTCATCAAAGGCATTTGAAATAATTTTCAATCGAGAGACATTTCTTTATGATTAAGTTTCTTATAATATCCTATGTTAATTATTGTCTTCAAGTCAAAAGTCTTAAGTCTGACAACAAAGTTTTAATGACACTCAGCTCATAATGTTATTCATCCTTTCTTGTTATTAAGTTTTTTAAGCTTATCCTTTTTTACCCTTTTATTGTTGGTATTAAGCTTTAACTTAAGATTACACACATTTGGATGAAATAACTATTAATTTTTCCAAATTTTGTGCTCTACAACTATTGAGTGAGAGATAGCTAGATGAGGAGCTAAAGAGATTTAATAAGCGTGTGGATAAATAGATGGAGGGGCTCAATACAACAAAATAAAGTTTTGATGAATCTCTAGATGATGAAGGTAAGAGGCCCATTGGTGAGTTTTCCCGATTCCTTATATTTTAGCTCTTATTTTCCCTAAAATTGTTGGGGATTTGGGTGAGAAGACCTCGATGCATGTTTCCTTGAGGTTAGTGGTTTTCAATCCTAGTCCCATGGGGACTAGAAATCACTTTTTGATTCTAGTGTTGCACCTAAGCCACTCCATGGTGGTGTCTCGATCACTAAATTGGTAGATGGGATATGCATCTATCTACAGGATTTAACCTTATACATAAACCTTGCAAGATTCCCTAACATATTGATTGGTAAGTTTGGCAGGCTGAGACTAGATATAGTGTTTGTTAGGAAATGGGCTATGTCCTCTTAGGCATTAAAAGGCTCGGTATAGTGTCTGCATAGGCCAAAGGTTACTTATGGTTCTTTTTTTTCCCTCAAGGAAGGCTTTCTCTTTATCTTCATTGGTGTTCCTTGGTTTCTGGGCAAGTTGCTCGTGCAACTATGTAAATGCCACACGAGGTTTTACCTGGTGGCTCATCTTGCTGGTGTTGTTTCCACCTAGGTCCATCTGCTTAGGCTTCCTCTTGAATTTTCGGATGAAGAGGTGTTGGAAGGCATATAAAGCTCATTTTGTGAGTTGCTTGGTGTTGATGTTGTGACTCAAAGTTGGGCCTTCTTTATCTGTGCAAGATTTTACATTTTGATGGTCCCAGGGACTATGTTTCCCATTTCAGTGGTCCTCAAGTCTAGGTTGGGTTATGTTTTTCAAGCTCTAGAGTACGAGAACTCTATGCCATTTTGTCAACTTTTGTTTGCAATTGGCCACCTTTTGAACGCTTGCCCCAAGAATCCTCCTATTATGCCTTCTCCTAAGGTGGCTATATAGGGTTCTACTCCCTCTGTTGGGCCTCAACTTGGATCATCATGTATTAGTCTAGAGCTAGCTCTCTTCTCTATGCCCCCTCTCAGGTTCTTGCCACCCCCTTCCCCTGTGGCTTCTTCCTCGATCATCTTCCCTTCCCCCTGCCCCACTCAAGAGTTGTTTCCTACCCCTGGAGAGCCCTTCCCTTTTCCTCCCCAACCCTACCCTCTATTTGCAACTCTCCCTCCCCACCTTTTCACGCTTTCTCCTCCTTATAGACGATAGCCCCCATGCCTCATTTTTCCCCTTTCCCCCAACCCCTCTTAGTACTCTCCCACATGGTCTCTCTTATGAATCTTGCAAGTCTACAAATGTTGGTTGTCCCAAAAGACTGGGAGACATTCTAGAAGAGATTTGAGAAATCAATTTGCAAAGAAGGACATCGCTAATGGGAGCCAGAACACTCTCAATCACCACTTGTGCTCTAATAGATCTCAATGATTATTGTCTCCTGGCATGTGAGAGTTCTAAACAGTCTGCAAAAGAAAATTCTTGTTAAGAACCTTATTAAATATTTGAACTTGGATAGTGTTCTATTACAAGAAAATAAAATTGAAAACCAGAATACCAAATTAGAAGCATTGGTTAGGAGGTTAAAAAATTCAGTTCAATCAAATCTTGAAAGGGCACAACTTGAAGAATCTCTTGAAACAAGTTTGACCCATATATGTTCGATTAGTGGGCAACTTGATATCTGGAATAATAAAAGAGAACAAGAATGTTATTATGCAAATAAATTATCATCTGAGTATGTCAAAAAGTAAAGGACTAAAAAAGATGACATTTGCAAGTTTTTTAAGAAACCAATTGAAAGTGACACACTTTAAACTACCACCAGAAGGTTATCTATTAGTTGGTGCATCAATGATAACATAGAAAACAACTTATGGGAAATATAGTGGATGGTATTTGTTGTTTTTCCCTATAACAATAATGAGGTTCCTATTTATTTTTTAATGAAACTATATTAAGAGTTCATCCTTGGGGAGGTGCCTAAGTATTTTTATATTCTAGAGTCTCAAGGTAGAGGTAGCAAGTCTTCATTTGATAACCAGGGGGAACATCGTGACCCTAATGAACCTAGGACACCTATTAGACAATAATATGTGGGTCATGTGAGTGTTTCTTTCATTGTGAAGGAACATGTAGAGGTGACTTCATAGGCATGATCAATGCTCTAACTTAGACTTTCATTCACTGTATCACTCATTTACTCAAGGGTCAACATGGTCAGTCTAGATGACCCCATATCTATCGGTCATATGGGTCTCTCTGCTTATTTGGCGATGATGATTAACATGAGGACAAGGATACTAGCATGATGACTGATGCAAATCTCAATGAACATTTGGCAATGATACATAGGTAAATATTTATAATTATATTTACTGGTTTTGATTGCATGTCAATAATAAATGATGAATATTAAATTAGTATTTATTGATTATGTTCAAAATCCAAGGCAGGTTGTTGGTCGCACCGGTAATGATCTGTCAGCTCCATTTTACCCTTCTTCGATGACTCCAAAAGTATGCATGGGTCAGGAAGGATCATGGAGGCGTAAGGGTGGGCTTAGTGGGCTGTGGAGTTGGCAAATCCATAAAATAGGTAGGAGCTTACTAGGGGTTCTAAGCTCCAACTAAGGAACAAAGGAGATGGCCCTCCAAAAAAAACTTCTAGCTGAAACTTCCATAAAAGAAAGAACTTCCGGACTTTAATTCGCTCAAACTTGTAGGCTTCAATTTATTTATTTTAAAGCTTTCATTATGTGAAGCTTTTTCTATTTTTTTTAAAGAAAAAATGATTTTACTCGTTGCTTTGACCAATCAAAAAATAGGAAAATCACACTTATTAATTACTAAAAATAAATGTTAATAATTAGGTGTAATCTTTTTGTTAAAAAATAAATAATAATAGTTTGCATTCATTGGTTGATTCAGTAATTAGTCGAGTAGTCAAATATAAACAATTGGAAGAAACGGATCCATAAATTACCAGCGTAGGGCGCAAATTTTGCGGTGACCGGAGTATGTGTTTGCTAACTACACGTAAATCCCCGCCATAGATGACAGGGAACTTGACGCGACGAGGTTCCACAGCAGCATCGCGAGACAATAAAGTTAATTGAAAGGGACCTTGACGCGACGAGGTTCCACAAAATCTTACTCGGCCTCTTTCTGTGATATTTCGTTGCCCACAATTTAAAAGCAGAGGATCTATGTCTGAAGTCCACGTAGACCTTGACTCCAGGGAAAGGAACGAAGACGCTGTAAACGACAATACAGTTGCACAGTTGTCCAGTCGAGCGTGGAGGCAATAGTCCGACATGGACACTCAACTCCATAGACGGTGCTGGCGTGGTACATGGAAGGTGCGGCCTTTGACTATAGGGTGTTTTTCGCCTATATCTTCAGAGAGCCGCTCCCCTCCCTCTTCAGAAATCCGCTCACCTGATACAATCAGAATGGTACTCCTCTCTGGTAATCTGTATCCAACCTTTCTGCAATGTCTTATGTCCAGATTGTTCTTCTCAGGACTCTCTGACGTGGCTGATATCGAAGCAGGACGCACTCTTCCTCCGGCCGATGTGGTTGCAGAGCCTCATGTAGTAGCTCATATAGAGATAAGAATAAGAGAGGTTGCAAAGGCCAAATGGACATATCTCACATACGCATTCACAGTCTTTGGCATGTCTCTCACATTTTTTGCCCTTTATTTCACTTGGCGCCGCAGCCTCTCCACTTTATTTCTTTTCATCATCTGCTTCCTCATTTTCTCCTCAATTTTGGTTGTGCTCTGTTATATTATTTACCACAAAATGAGAAAGGAAGACCAATTAAAATCAGAGCGAAACCCAAATAACCATCAAATTGGTGGCTGCTCAGGCCAGATATGTCTTTTCTTCTTATTTGTAATTTTGATGATCGCTGTCTATGTTGCCGTTGCCATCAGTGCCATAACCAAACTGTATGACGCTCACAAGGCAAATTAAGCTGTTGTTGTTCAAGCAACTCCGTTTGCTTCACCAGCCTTGCTCGCCCTATTTTCATTTCAGATTCTATATTCCGCCCGCTTTGTTGTAATAGCGATGAAATCTTACGTCAGATCTGTAATAGCGGTGAAATCTTACGTCAGATCTGTGAAAGACAATGGAGGCTCTAGATCTTACGTCATATTTTGGGAATTTCAAAATAAGATGAAAAGCTAGTTTATGTAAAACTCTGATCTAAAAATAACTTTTATTGTGTGGATTAAGTTTCGTCAAACGTATTTGCATTGGTGTGGAAGTATATGCACTTAATATGGTTTTTAAATATTTCATTTTGTTATTATTATTAAAATAATATTTTGATATAACATCAAATTGGTATTGTTTATAGTCAATTGTGTGGGGATATTGTTGAGTGTAATTATTCTTTCTTTCAAGTAGAGACACCAACATGATAACAAAGCTAGGGTAAAAGATGCAAAATCATAATAAATAAATAAATGCATATGTAAACAATGCAAGATCTTATGGGTTTTAGTCTTTTTATAAGGGATCCAAGTCAAAGGAATATAAATGACAGTTTTTTTGTGAAATAAAGATATATTTCCTTCTAATAGGATCATAGTTAATGACTAGAATATTTTTTTAAAAAGAAAAATCAAATACTATCTAAAAATAATGCAAGATACTAGAGGCTTCTCTTAGTTTTATAATTTCTACTCTTTCCTTTTAGCCCTAGTTGCACTTCTATGAAAATTTAGACCCATATTGAAAATTAGTAATCTGTGGGGATAAAGAATCTTTAGACTACAGTATTTGTGACATCCTCTTAATGTGTAAAATGTTAGATGGAATAATATGCATATGTAATATTTTAAAAAATTCGTAAAAGATGCATTTTTTCCTTGCTTGGGGGCCTTGATAAAAAGGGATTGTCCCAAAGATTTAAAAAAATCTTAGATGTAGTGTGATGAGGGTTATCCAAAATTCGTGGGAACTCCAGTTGGGGCTTATCAACACAGATTTTCTTGATAACCACTAAGGAATTAGGAGCTCTAGGGGTTCTGGGTTTATCTATGGTCGGGATAAATCTACCAAAACCTGGGCAATGAGCACAAATATGGTGATAAAGGACAAAAATGAGCCCTTGGTGGATAGCAGGATTTTCTCCCAGGATAATACTATTGACCAAAGAGGAAAATAAGAAGAATAGAATGTTAAATTTTTCCCCATGTCTAAGCATATTAAGCAACAAAAAATGATAACCATGATAGGTCGTGTAACGACCTTCAAGAGTAAAATAGTTAATTAACCAGTACAAAATGACACCAAAAGGGCTAGGGAGAGATATCCTATCATACTCATTTCCAAAAGTCACACAAACATGTTCTTATGTTCCTTCAAAGAACTTATACCTAAATTTACTATAGTCCAACGTACCTTTCCTTTCCACTCTAACGCCAACACATTCCAAGCCCGTCACTTCTCCAATGATTTATGACATCACCACAAATTTGATACTACCAATCTCCACCAGTCCTTTGTTCCAAGAATCGACAAACATAGTGGAGAGAACAATGTTGTGGGCTTTTATGGTGTGGATATAGAAATGTAGACCCTCCTTAACAAAATATCCCCAAATTTCTTTATTCTACTTCAACTCTTTATAGTCTCTAGGTTCAACATGTTTCAACAGGTCTCTCATGGTATTGTCTGCAATATCACTCATCATGGCACCTTCCTCTAACAACTAAAGATTATGAATATTATTGAGTCCAACTTAGAGGACATAGAAGGAAATTATGTTTCCAAATAAGGGTGACACAAAAAATAAACCATAATCATAATCTTACTCTCAATCTTTGTTTCAAACCACTTCACATAGTTGGGTTTTCTTTCTAGCATTGATGTGATAGATGTAATAAATCATGATGACATGCTACCTCTAAAGCCTCAATTGAGTAGACCACTTCCCAACTCACCTCCATAAATACCTGATATTGGTATTACCAACCACATTGGGAAATAACAGGTAAAGATATGGGGTAGGATTCGCACAACAAAGCTTGATTAATGAAATGATATGGGAAGTACTTTTGGCTTCACAAGATTAAAACCATTATTCATGCATTTATTGAGCTTAACACTCAAAAAAAGCCCATTCATATTATATCTTTTAATACTCTTAGAAAATGAGCCATGATACTCAACAACTTAATGATCCACTTGCCACCTATGATATTTCTATTACATGCCATTATATTTTTTATTATCATTTAAAATAATTAGACTTAACTCTTGCATGCACTCCATTCAAGTCACCATCTTCCACTCCTCATAGTTCATTCCCCACATGGCCAAATAGTCAGTAGCTTTCTTCCATTCTCTAAGGGTCCAGATCTAAACAATGAAAGAGAAATGTAACAATAGATGATTGATAAACTCAACATCCTTCTCACAAAGAGCACATCTATTAGCTAGCTTCAAACCGTATTTAGATAGATTGTAAAGCGTGAGCCACTACTCACTAGAAGCAATTTATTTTAGGTTGTAGATTATGAATCCAAATGTTCTTCTAGAATCTCTCTCCCACAAGATTGTCTTCTTGTGCCCTATAGTCAAAGCTAACCGAGAATAGGACATTGATTTTATATCTCCAAATCCATTTATCTACTTGGAATTGGTTAAAGCAACTAGGATCAGGGAGCATATCCATAAGATATGTGATCACTTCCTTACTAATTTTCTTGTTTCTTCTAGCATCTCTTCTAGCATCAGTCCTTGTTTGTCAACTGCCTCCTTGATGGGAACCTTATCCTTCCATATTTCTTCCCAAAATAAGTTTCTTCTTCCATTTCATATTTGCATGTTACTTCCTCTTCTAGTCAAGCCTTTGGTTTTCAATATGTTCTTCCATAGGATAGAGCTTCCATTAGAGTTATTCCCACTAAGATAAAAATAGGAAGGGCCATAAAATAAATATTTGGCCCTTAAGATTTTAGGCCAATATTTAGCTCCTTCTAAGGTTAGCCAACCCAATTTAGAGACTTGAACTTTGTTCATATTTTTAAAATTCCTTATATCGAGGCCTCCAATCTCCTTGGATTTACACACTTGATTCTAGTTGATGAGGGTCATCTTTCTCTTTTCCTCCTCTCCAAACCACATGGAGTTATTTTGAATTTTCTCTAGGGGATTTGTCACCTTCGTAGCCATTAAAAAGAAGGACATAAGGTATACACGAATGCTTTAGAGGCAAGCTTTAAGGAGAAGAAGCTTGCCCCCAAAACTTAATATTTTTCATTTCCATCCAGCTAGTTTCTTTTGGAATTTCTCAATAACACTATTCTAGTATGTGAGACTAGATTTCTTTAGCAAAAAGGGTAGGCCAAGATGCATATTTGGTAAATATTGGATTTGACGTTCCAATACAACAAAAATGTTTCTTTGAATGTCTTATGAGGTATTGAAAAAGAAAAGGTTACTCTTATCAAAGTTGATATATTGACCAGATAACTTGGCATAGTTAGCTAAAAATGGCTTCCAACATTAGCTTTAGATATGAATGCTTCTTCAAAAGGAATAGTATCATCCACAAATTGCTAATTCATAGAGGGAAGAATGTTAGAAGCAACTTTGTCACCACAAAGAGAGTTTGAGATATTGTGTCTATTCAGGTTCCTACTTAGGACATCCACCACAATTATAAATAGATATGAAGAGAGACAGTCTCCTTGCCTAAGGCCAATACTCTTGGTAAGAAACCATGAGGGAACACCTATTGACACTTCGCACAAACTTATTATAAATTAAAACATTCATAAAATTAGCAGTTACACGTGCAACTCCTCTCCTTGTCTCTATTTATGAAATAACCTTCTCTCATTCTCCAATACTACACAAATGGATGTCCCCCCCACCCCCACTCTCTCTTTGACATACACACACATGCACACACATAATTTGCACCATTCATAATGTCACAAAGGGGTTTCCTTTTCTTTTATCCTTTCAAATTCTTATGTCTCTTTGCTGGCTCTCTTAGTACATCTAAAATTTCTTGCATTTCTCATGGTAACAATTTAATTTCATATTGGATTATTTTATGTTAAATTTGCATACTTATCCTTTTAATGAGGTTCTAAATTATTTTTAATTTCATATTAGATTAGTTTATTTTAGTTTTGCTTTTAAATTTTATATATCTTAACTTGTGTCATGTAAACACATGGTTATAGTTTTTTCTTCTCTCACAAATTTTGATCAAAGATCTCTAACATTTTCAAATACACTTTATGAATTTTGGTTTATTCTTTTGTACAACTTATATTATATTTATTTCTCAAAATCATTTCAATCTACATATTAGATTTCATTTGTAAGATTTAATAAAAACAATTTGATAATTTTAGTTTATTTAAAATGTGCAAAAAACCTTCTATTTTTATTCAAAATATGTGTTCAAATTTATCCCTGCATTTTTCTCTTCAAAGACATGAAATTTAGATCATGTTTGTCTCTCCTCTATGTGCATCAATGCATGCTATGCATGTAGATTTTGTAGGTACTTTGGTTATGTTGGTAATTGGTGAGAAGCTCTATTTTTGTATTTATTCAATTATTATAAATTTGTGTATTCCACGTTTTTTTATTCTTTCTGTTTTCATTTTTCTTTCCTCTTTTCCTTTTTTTTTGGCCTGACAGTCAACTCTTAGCCAAGTGTCTTTTAGTTTTTAGTTTAAATTAGACCAGTCACGTGGTTCTAAACCAAGGCATTCCTTGTGCATACTGGGATTTACTCCAAGATCTTCCATATGCTCTTATTTATTGACAAACAGGCAAATGTGCTTAACTAGTTGTACTATAACATTTGGGTTCAAATTGTGACAACGGTGTAATTTTTGGTGATTTAAATTTTTTTTTTGCAATTGTCCCCGACATCATCGTAATATCGACATTGGCATCATAATTGATGCCCTCACGAGCATAAACAAAAAAAAGGAAAACATGACAATCATTTTCTATTTGATTTTGATTATGGAGAGCTGCGCGTGAAAGATGTGTAGTGTTATGAAGTTGTCATGGCCCTTGTAATCAGTGCATTTGGTTGTTGTGCCCTCGTGATCTCTGCATTTCATTGTTGTTCTCTTGCTCTGCGATTTCATTGTCGTGTCATGCACTTGCTATGTGATTTCATTGTTGTGTCATGTCCTTGCTCTACGATTTCATTATCGTGTTGTGACCTTGTGATCTACGTGCCCTTGCTCTATGATTTTCTTCTAGGGAGGGAAGTGGTACATATGTAAATGTTCTTTTTTTGGCCCTTCTAAACATGCATGTCTTTATATATTCAGAGAGATCTTTTTTAAGGTGCTTATTACATATTATCTACACAATAGAAAGAATGTTCGAACTACACACATATTCCAAAATCCAAATAATAAAACAATAAAACTCACTCAACCTATGCTAAGTGACTTACTTCAATATCCTGCACAAAAATAATATAGACCACGAAAAATGGGCAGAGTTCACAAGAAATTTTACAGAAACATATCATAACAGATATTACAAAATACACATAATGCACATAATGATATTTTTACTATACAAACTCTTCCTATTTTGTTGAATAGAAAAATAAATAGAGTTGAAAGCATAAGCTATGCAATATTAGTTCAATTTTATCAACCCTAGACTCTTTTCTTAGCTCCACCAAATGCTAGGTGATCTTCTACTTCTTAGATATACTCCATTTTTTGTTTTCTTAAGCCTTTGATTTCCTCTGTCATTTTTGGGTATGGATGAGTTTTTACTCTCTAGCTTATTGATGTTGATCAAGAAACACATTCAATCCAATAGTTTCCTTTGTGATCATAAAAACTAAATTCCACCATTAATAAAAATAATTGCAATGATCTCAATGTTGAATGTAACTGATTCTTGAAAGGCACGTGGGGATTAAGCCTTTTTTCTAATTTAATCAAAGGAGAAATAGAATGTACTTAGCTGATGTCCAAGATAACATAAGGCTTAGAGTGCTCATAGGTTGAGCACCATAACCCAAATTCTTATATGATTATCTAAAACAAAGAGATCTAATGGTCACATCTTTTGAATTGGGTGTGCATGAATATCCACTGGGTCTATGAATAACAATTCTAGGAGTTATTTGTGCTTGTCCTAATACTACTTGGATAGAAAACATGGTATGCCCAATTCAAGGGGATTACTTCCCAAATTAAAAAAGAAAAAGGTTATTGACTAAAAAAACCATTGTATAGTAAAAACAAGGTTATTGATATTGGTGTGGACTAACAAAATACATAGAATGATATTACATTGTAAACAAGGTTGTATTTGACATTATGTTTAATTCATAATTATAGTTAGATACTATATGACTTCCTATTTGAATTTTTCTCCCTCTATTTTTTGTTGAAATTTTGTGTACCGAGATCTTACTTTGTGCATACTTTGATCATTATAATTATATGATGATTAGCTAGTTTAGTATTTCATTAAATATCATTGGATAGACAAATTATTTATTTAATTGAACTCCTTTTTGAGTTCTTTATTCATATATTTTCAACCACTTTCCTTAGTGTTATCCTAAGATGATATAGGTTTTTCTATGCATCATAAAAACATGGAGAAAGAAATTGAGAATCTATTATAGAATATATAACAATAGAGATACAATATAGCTAGAGAAGCAAGGATTTAGGTTATTTGAAAATGGAGAAATAAATATTCAATTGAAGATAATTGAAACAATCAATTGTTCCTAGCTAGCAGGATCAAATACAATTTTTCAAGGTGATAAAATTGCATATGTAGATGCATCACTTACATGCCAAGCATGAAGTGCATTCCCCAAATTATAACGAATGGTTGGATATAAAGGCTCCATATGATGGCCCAACAATGGAAGCCAAGGATGTAATCATGCATGTATTGGCACAATCTCCTTGTGAGGATCCCAAGCATCTATTGTTGTTGTTTATTTGAGCATCACTATATGATCCAAAAATGTTATGAAGTACCAAATCTGCTAGTAAATTCTCCCATATCTCCAGAAAATGTAGCATAGACCTTTAGGATCCCTTGGCTCCCAAGAATTTGTAGTATCTATTCTCACTGCTAGAAGAATAACTTGAGTCAAGATTTGAGTGAAAGGAGTTGAAGAAAATAGTTTTACTTCTATGTAAATGGCATAATCACGAGGTTCATTCCCTTGTAGAAGCCTCTGCCACAATGACATTACCTCTAAACCATGGAAAGAATGTTGAAGTGGTTGCCAACCTTGAAACACTCTTATAAGCAATGACAAAGAAAATGTACATGCAATACATGAAAAATTCCAAGGTGATCATAGAAAATCCTAATATCTTAAATGCAATAAATTGGAGGGTAATAATCTTGTGAGAAGTGCATATTCTTTAAAGATCCCATGCATGTAAAGTTTTAAAGGAGAAAGCAAATAAAGAACATACAAAGAAAACCAATAAAATATTTCAAACAAACAAATCTGAGAAACTAGCATTTAAGATATTAGGATATGCTAGTTTAAGAAAATGTAGATGCTATTTCCAAGTTGGTCATGACAAAACAAGAAAGAATATAATTCTTGCTATAGTTTGGTTAAACAAAGATGAAGTGTTGAAACAATAATGACTCATGTTTAACACCATTCACTCGCACATGGATAAACCAATAGATGGCTAAGTTGGAGAAAATAATTTGATTAAAATATTAACTAATGAGAAATCATGTGAACAACTCCCCAAATGTTCAAGAAAATAAGAAGAAGAATGGAGGGAGTGACAAGGAGTTACAAACAAGAGGAATAAAGAGGAAGGGATAGAGGACAAGGGGCATAGGTGTTTGATCCTCAATAGCTTTCATTTCAACAGTCAAGTTTTCTATAAAAGGTAAAATATGTAGTATTAAGATTGTTTATACTAATGACTAATATTTTTTCCTATAGATTAATAGGTGACTATTTGTTACCACCATAAAATGTTCTCCCTCACTCGTACTGAGAATTATGTGCCATTATAAGACATATTGGAATGGAGTATCAATCAATATATGCTTGTCCTCAAGATCATGTAATTTATCATAAAGAACATGAAAATGAAACCAAGTGCCATACAAGTAGATATCAAGATGATCAAGTGACAAAAAAAGGTTTCTTGCAAGTTTCTTCATTACATCCCCATTATTCTACATCTTAAATGATTATTTAGGTGTAGTAGCTTGGCACAATTTATGGATTACTATGCATGCAATAGAAGTCAACATAACATTATTGAAATTCCTATGGATGGTTCAACATTTAAGGACATCAAGGAAAACTGGTGACACTTTAAAGAAGAACCTTGAAATCTCAGGCTTTCTCTGGCAACTAACAATGTCAATCATATGGACAGATGAGATCCGTTTACTCAGTCTGGCCTATTTTTGTTATAAAAAATAACCTTCCTCCATGGATGTCAATAAAGAGGGAGAACATTATGTTTGATATAATTTTTCCAAGTATTTAATTATTTTATTGTTACCTACATTTAATTATAAGTCTTGGAGTGAGATGACCACAATAATTAGATGATGTTGTTCATTCAACTAGGTAAGTACCAAGTGAAAGATATGAATGTATATATTGTGCCTCTTATCAATGAGTTATTAGTGTTATGGAATGATTTAACCATGTATGATATCTCTAGACCAATTGGGAAAAAAGAATTTTAATTCCATGTAATGCTTATGTGGACAATTCATGATGCCCTAGGGTTGACACATTTATGTGGTATGTTATGTTGAAATCTAGTTTTACACAATAATACTAATTCCAAAGATGAACATATTTAATCCAATTGTATCATTTTCTTGTAGGTCTTCAAACAAAGGGAAAACTTGCATGTCTAATGTGTGGTCCAAAGATGAAATCTCATCATTCCAAAAGTTTAAGAAAGCAAGTGTTTGATGAGAATGGGCACTTCCTCCACAATAAGCATAAGTTTTGAAGTGTTGAAAAACATATTTTCAATGGGAAAGAAGAGACTACATGAAAGCCATGAAGAATGAAACTTCATCTATGGAAATTAGAATATAATAGAATTTGAGGTCATCAAGGCATTAGTACGAACCACCTTCCAAAGGGACTAAAATGTTATCCCAGAGATTTTATTAGGCTGCCCTACTACGAGTAGCTAAATTTTTTGCATTTGTCTGATACCATGAATATTGAAAATAATGTAATTGAGATAATGTGGAAAATATTAGATGGAAGGCGTGACAAAGAAAAACTTGCCAAAATTTGTAACGGCATTCATGATTCCAATCATGCAATGAAAAATACCATTGAATCAAATAGAAATGGAGACTAGATTAATGCAAGTGCCCTTCCTTGGTTATTTTTTATATTTTTTTCATAATTAATATACTATGAACCACAGAACGGGGGTTTGATTATCATCATTTTTATATAGGTTGATCTCCCTAGGGTAGTATGTGATATGGACCAAAATATCTCAGAGGAACATTGAGGTGGGAATATGGAGGAACATGGAGGTGTGAATATGAAGGAACATGGAGTTGGAAATATAGATGGAGTAACTGAGAGTGGGTGTGAATCAGTTACCACAAAACAAATCCATAGATCCCTTAGATGTCTTAAAACTTAGTTACTGTTGTCACTTGGTAGCCACACAGAAAAATGTTGTAACTTAGTAGATGTTAACTTATTACTAATTCTTTAAGCATTCATAGAAATTTAACATGCATGCATAAAAGAAATAACATCAACACAAGATGACACCAGATTTAACGTGGAAACCCAATATGGAAAAAACCACAAAGTAACTAACTACCAATTTTCACTCTTCTGAAGTGAGCCCTGTTAGGAGCCAACCCTGTTAAAGGTTAAAAAACACACTATTAGGTGTGACCTAGTTAGAGGATTTGATCACCTTGCTAGGAGTGGCCTTGCTAGAGCACTTTAGAACAATTCGATAGAATTGTCCACCTTGTTAGAGGATTTACAAAATGGTTGTTAAACCAACTTTGTTAAGAGACTTAGGAATCACTTCTACAATGATGAAAAAGTAACAATGAAGTGACCTGAATGAGATGCAACTAAACTTTGCTATTACAGATCTCTATTCTGCTTCACTAGATCCTCTCTGATCAAATACAACTTTGCTACTCTTCAAGGATATCTGATCCTTCTTCAAAATTTGCTCACAGTTCCTTCTTCACATAATTAACTCACTTGCATGCTCACTCATTCATTCATCCATACTTTAGAATTCACAACTTGACCTTTTATTTATACCTTACAAGTTGTTAAGTCAGCTCATTTACAAGTTACATTTACCAATAATCATTATGTCAGTCGGCTACAAAATTTACATAAAACAATTAAGCTTTATTTCCCAAAACAATGAAATCCTTCATTGGCTGACCCTGCTCGGTAAACACTGCTCTAGAGATGATTTTCAGTGTTAACCAACTGAAGCTTGGTAAACACTGCGAATTTTGCAAAATTGTTTGGAGATCGAGTGAACTTAATAGACACTAATTTCCCTTCACTGACCTTGTGAGCTCAATAGAAACCAACTTTTGTCACAAAATCCTTCAATGCCCAAGTGAGCTTGGTAGAAACTATCTCCAAAGTCTAACTTCCAAAAATTCTTGGTAGACTATGTAATTCGCTTTGCTGACCATCTGAGCTCGGTAGACTTTTTCTTTTTCTTTGTGACCAACTGAGCTCAGTAGACTCTATCTGATAACTGATATGATATTTGTGTAACATCAAAGACAACACACAATTGAGCAATTGTATCCAACAATCTTTCTCTTTGGCATTGATGGCAACGCAACATGTCACAACAGAATGAAATTCTAGAATAAGTCTTTTCTTCATAGAATATTTATCCCTCTTAGATTTTATGCCACAAACTTTTGTAATACAATAATGTCCCTTTGTGAAGGAATTACATAGCTTCTTTTCAAATAACAAACTCTTCATAAAAAAATTCAAATTTCAAAATATGATAGTATATTCTCCATCTTTGACAACACATGCCAAAGACAACACAAACCAAATGAGTAACAATGTACCTTAATTATTGATTCATATGTAATGTTCCCATAATTATGCTGCATCAACTGATAGATCTTCAACTTGTTACCTATTGATGCATCACTAAAGCTTTATTTTTGTGAGCCTCAAATAGGAGAATGACCCCTAAATTACCTCTTAGATACAAGAATGCATCCTTAGGTAAAGGTTTGGTTAATATGTCAGCAATTTGTTCCTTTGTATGGACAAGTCTCTCCATAGTATATTCCTTCTTCTTGAGAGTAGCCTTTACATACTAGTCTAGCTTTGTTCCTTGACACCTTACCATCTTCATTCAACTTATTTATGAATACCCATTTAGTTCCAATCACATTTTTATCTTTAGGCCTAGGTACAAGAGTCCATGTTTTGTTCTTCTCAAATTTCTCTATATCTTCAGTCATAGCCACAATCCAACTTTCATTTTATAATGCATCTTTGACATTTCTAAGTTCAAAATCAACAAGTAAACAAATACCTTTAGCTTACTTCTTGTCATAGTACCTTCATATTTGTCTCCAATAATTTGATCTGGTGCATGATGTCTCCTGACATACTTGGCTAATACAGGTTCCTTGCCTTTTGAAAGAATTGCATTTTCATCCTCTTACGCTTCAACTTCAGGTTTTGGCTATTCTGGCTTATTTGACTATTGCTCGGGTCCTTCAAACTTGGTTGACATTGGCTTGGCAGCATCTGAATGTGACTTGGGTTCAGTTTGTACTTCTTGCAACTCAGCGACTAAAGACTCGGGAGTAGAAGTTTCTTGATTGATAGATGTATCTAGCACTATATTAGGTTCAATGAAAAAAAATCTCCTATAATATTTTGGTTCCTTTTTGCTTTCTTCTTCAGTCCTTTCTGCAAACTCATCAACTTTCACATGTGCACTTTTTATGACTTTGTGAGTAGACAAATTCAAACATCTATATGCTTTACTCTTGCAAGAATAACCCAAAAATATTCTTTCATCATTCTTCATATCAAATTTACCTTTTCTAGATTCTTAATATAACATTTGCTTCCAAATACTTTTAGGTAACTTACATTAGGTTTATAGCCATACCATAGCTCATAGGGAGTTTTGAATGAGAACTTTTTCAGCTGTACTCGGTTTAAGGTATGAACTGTAGTGTTGATAGCTTCCTTCCAATATTTGATAGCAATGTTCTTTCCAATCATTAAGGTTCTTGCACAATCCATGATAGATATATTCCTCCTTTCAGCTATTCCATTTTCCTCAGGAGTTCTAGGGGCTAATACCTGTCTTTTGATACCCCTTTCAATGCAATATTTATTGAACTCATGGGAGATGAATTTGCCACCTTTGTCTGACCTCAAACATTTCAGTCTTTTCCCTATTTCCTTCTCTACTCTGGCCAAATACCATTTGAACTTCTCAAATGCTTCTAATTTCTCTCTCAGGTACATGACAGTCATCATTCTAGAGCAATCATCAACAAAAAGAATGAATAACTTTTCTCCAGTATAGCTTTCAATTCCAATGGGCCCACACAAATCAGTATGTACAATTTCCAAAACTTCTTTAGACTGATAGTTCTTACTTTTAAAACTAATTTTTCCCATTTTACCAATTTGACAATTCTTACATAGACCAACATCAGGTTTCTTTATACTAGGAATGCCTCTTACTTTCTCGAATTTTCTTATTTTCACCAGGTTATCAAAATTCACATGACATAACCTTCTATTCCATAACCAACTTTCTTCAACTTGAGCAATAAAGCATGAACATTCACCAAGTTCAAGATAGAACAAGTTACCTTTTGTCTGTATGCCTAATCCAATCAACTTTCCTTTGTCATCTAGCATTCTTGCTTTACCATGCATGAATTCCACTTTGAATCCATTATTGATTAGCTATTCCACACTCAACACATTATGTTTTAGTCCTTCAACCCAATAGGCATTATCACATATAAGCTCTTTGGTTAGTGAGATTCTTCCTTTTTCCTTTTATGCAACAAGGTTCATTGTTACCAAACCTCACACTACCACCATCATAGTGTTCAAAATGTTCAAACTTAGTTTTGTCACTAGTCATATGATGTGAACAACCACTATCTATAATCCATGTATCATTTTTGCTCACAGGAGAGATAAGTGCCATTTTATCTTCCTCGTCTTTATCAGATTCAACTTTCACAACAATATAAACAATTTCATCTTCACCATCATCAGAATCATTAGAATCCTTAGCCATGAAACATGTTTTCTTACCTTTGTCCTTGAATGATTTGAAGTATTTCTTTCCATTGCACTTGTGACCTTTCTTCTCATCCTTGTTCTGCTTATTTGGGCACCTAGCAGCAATACGACCAATTTGCTCACATGAAAAACAGATGAGAGGAACCTTACCTTTGTATTTTCCTCTGCCTCTAGAATATTTCCTTGCAAGCAAAGTTTGAACCACCTCAAGATCATTTTCAGAACTCTATTCTGATTCTTCTTCACTTTCTGACTGAGAATCCTTTATCATTTTGCCTTATTCTTTGAGTGAAAGCTTGGCTTCAAATATTGATTCAATGTTCTTGGAAGCTGGAACGTAGTTGTCATAGTTATCTAGCTCAAATGCAATCAATCTTCCTACTATGGCCTCTAAATTTATCTTATGATTTGCTTCACATCTTCTTTCTTGAATTGCAAAAAATCTAATTGCATAAATGGGAAGTAATGTTCTAAGAACTTTACTTATAACTATTTCCTCCTCAATGTCTCCTCTAAAAGCCTTGATTGCATTGATGACTACTTTGACTCTTTCAACATATTTGGCAATGTTTTCATCTTCTCTCATCCTCATTTGATCAAATTCTCACATTATCATCACCTCCATAGATATCTTTCAGCTTGTTCCACATTTCAAAGGTAGTTTTGCAGTCCTTGACATCATCAAATTCTTCATAGCTTAGGGAAATGCAAGGTCTATCATCATGGTGTTATGAGTCTTCTTCTCAATAATGTCATTGAAAGATAGTGTACAAGAAGGAGTTACATATTCTTCATCAAGATATTTCAATCCTGTGTCTCCAATGGAAGCTAGATGGAGTCTCATGAGACCTTTCCATGTTAAAAAGTTATCCCTATTAAGCCTTGGAATTTCCCTCTTGTAAGACATCCTAACCTTTAGCTTAGATCCTTGAAATTCTTCCTACAAGAACCAAAAGCTCTAATACCAATTGTTGGAAATAAAGATGGAGTAACTGAGAGGGGGGGTGAATCAGTTACCACAAAAAAAATCCACAAATTCCTTAGATGTCTTAAAACTTAGCTACTTTTATCACTTGGTAGATGTTAAATTATTATTGATTCTTTAAGCATTCACAAAAATTTAACATGCATGCATAAAAGAAATAACATCAACACAAGAGACACCAGATTTAACGTGGAAACTCAATATGGGAAAAACCACCAAGAAACTAGCTACCAATTGTCACTCTTTTGAAGTGAGCCCTGTTATGAGCCAACCCTGTTAAAATTTTAAAAATACACTATTATGTGTGACCTTGTTAGAGGATTTGATCACCCTGGTAGGAGTGGCCTTTCTAGAGCACTTTAGAACAATTCAATAGAACTGTCCACCTTGCTAGAGGATTTACAAAATGGCTGTTAAACCAACTCTTTTAAGAGATTTAGGAACCACTACTAAAATGATGAAAAAGTAACAATGAAGTGACCTGAATGAGATGCAATTGAACTTTGCTATTACAGATCTTTGTTCTGCTTCACTAGATATTCTCTGAATGAATACAACTTTGCTACTCCTCAAGGATATCTAATCCTTACTCAAAATTTTCTCACACTTCCTTCTTCACACAATTAACTCACTTGCATGCTCACTCATTCATTCATCCATTCTTTAGAATTCACAACTCGATCTTTTATTTATACCGTAAAAATTATCAAGTCAGCTCATTTACAAGTTACATTTACCAATAATCATTACATCAATTAGCTACAAATGTTACATAACACAATTAAACTTTCTTTCCCAAAATAATAAAATCCTTCATTGGCCAACCCTGCTCGGTAAACACTACGCTAAAGATGATTTCTAGTGTTAACCAATTGAAGCTTGGTAAATACTATGAATTTTGCAAAATCCTTTGGAGATCGAGTGAACTCGGTGACACTAACTTCCCTTTGCTGACCTTGTGAGCTCGGTAGAAACTGACTTTTATCACAGAATCCTTCAATGCCTGAGTGAGCTTGGTACAAACTCTCTTGATAGTGTAACTTCTAGAAATGCTCGATAGACTCTATAATTCACTTTGCTAACCATTTGAGCTGAGTAGACTTTGTCTTTTGCTTTGTTGACCAAATAAGCTCAGTAGACTTTGTCTGATAACTGCTATGACCTTTGTGTAACATGAAAGACAACACACAATTGAATAATTTTATCCAACAGTGTGAGTATTAAAGGAGAAGATCATGATCCCATAGGAGATGATGATCATGTGCCAAAAAACATATTTGAAGATGATGGTATGAATGCATTGATCCATGACACATTTGGTACTGGTACTACTGGTGTTGCTGCTGATGATGATGAAATTGAGGTCATCCATGATATACCTCTACTTGAGAAGGAAAACATGGCCCTTTTCGAAGGATCCCAATCAAATCTTCTCTCTATTGTATTGTTGTTGGTGAATTTGAAGGTTATGAATGGTTTATCCAACATAAAAAAGTCATGCATGCTAAGGTTTGTGATATACATCATTATACTCTATAAAAGGTAAAATATGTAGCATTAAGATTGTTTATACTAATGACTAATTTATTTTTTCTATAGATTGATAGGTGACTATTTGTTACCACCATCAAATTTTCTCCCTCTCTCGTACTAAGAATTATGTGCCACTATAAAACATATTGGAATGGAGTATCAATCAATATATGCTTGTCCTCAAGATCATGTAATTTATCATAAAGAACATGAAAATGCAACCAAATTCCATACGGGTAGATATCAAGATGATCAAGTGCCAAAAAAAGGTTTCTTGCAAGGTTCTTCATTACATCCCCATTATTCTGCATCTTAAATAATTATTCAGGTGCAGTAGCTTGGCACAATTTATTGATTACCATTCATGCAATAGAAGTCAACATAATATTATTCAAATTCCTGTAGATGGTTCAACATTTAGGGACATAGAGGAAAACTGGTGACACCTTAAAGAAGAACCTTGAAATCTTATGGTTTCTCTGGCAATTGACAATGTCAGTCCATATGGAGAGATGAGATCTGTTTACTCAGTCTGGCCTGCTTTTGTTATAAAAAATAACCTTCCTCCATGGATGTCAATAAAGAGGGAGAACATTATGTTTGCAATGATTTTTATAGGTATATAATTATTTTATTTTTACGTACATTTAATTATAAGTCTTGGAGTGAGATGACCACAATAATTATATGATGTTGTTCATTCAACTAGGTAAGTACCAAGTGAAAGATATGAATGTATATATTGTGCCTCTTATCAATGAGTTGTTGGTGTTATGAAATGGTTTAAGCATGTATGATATGTCTAGACCAACTGGACAAAAATAATTTTAATTCCACGTAATGCTTTTGTGGACAATTCATGATGCCCTAGGGTTGACACATTTATGTGGTATGTTATGCTGAAATCTAGTTATATGCAATAATACGAATTCCAAAAATGAACATATTTAATCCAATTGTATCATTTTCTTGTAGGTCTTCAAACAAAGGGAAAACTTGCATGTCTAATGTGTGGCCCAAAGATGAAATCTCATCATTCCAAAAGTTTAAGAAAGTAGGTGTTTGATGAGAATAGGCAGTTCCTCCATAAAAAGAATAAGTTTTGAAAAACATCTTTTCAATGGAAAAGAAGAGAGTACATCAAAGCCATGAAGAATGACACTTCACATATGGAAGTTAGAATATAATAGAATTCAAGGTCATCAAGGCACTAGTACTAACCACCTTCCAAAGGGACAAAAATGTTATCCCAGAGAATTTAGTAGGCTGCCCTACTATGAGTAGCTAAAAATTGTGCATTTTTCTGATACCATTAATATTGGAAAGAATGTAACTAAGATACTATGGAAAATATTAGATGGAAGGTGTGAAAAAGAAAAACTTGCCAAAATTTTTAGTGGAATTCATGATTCCAATCATGCAATGAAAAATATCATTGAATCAAATAGAAATGGAGACTAGATTAATGCAAGTGTCCTTCCTTGGTTATTAACACAGAAGAAAAGTAATGCCATAAAAGAAGTCATACAAAAAATGAGATTTCCTACAAGATTTTCTGTGAATCTAAGAAAATCTCATATTGAAGAAAAGCAAATTTGGCCCAGTGCTAAAAATGCATGATTGGCATACATTCATCAAGGTAAGTAATGTTTTTTTGCATTTACAATATATTTGTGAAATTGCATTGAATTTTCATTATATTACATTAAAAAAGAATGAAGTGATTAGTTGACAATTGTTGCAGTATATAGTACCCCTATCACTCCCAAACAACTTCAACAATAATATCAAACAAGTGATATATGATCTTGGAAAATACATGAGGTAACCAATTATATTTGTTCCATATATCAAAAAAGTAATATATTGTAAAGTCTTGTATTTATATGTTTTTGTGTCTTGAATCCCTTGTAGGTGGTTTTCATTTAAATAAATCCATAAAGAAGATTAGAAGAAAAGAATTCCTCTACTAATGTGTGAAATGCAAAAGTGTTTAACTTAAACTTTTTCCAATGCATAAGAACACTACCTCAAACACCAAGTTGAGGAGATTTAATAGTGTGGACCTGTACAACCTAATTGTGTGGATGGTTGAGAGACACTTGAAATTTTTCAAGGGTTTGGCTCAACAAAGAGCATGTCTTGAGGTTTCTATAATTGAAGGATATATGGCATACTAGATGATGGTGTACATTACTCAATATCTTCCCAATCTTGCAACAAAGGCCCATATAGATTGAATTTGGGATCTCAACTCCATTAAAAAATTCAAAGGGGAGTACATGGTGGAGAAAGGTATATTTAGGAAATTGAAAGGCAATAAATTAAGAGATGTTATTGTAGTTAATTAATTCTTAATATACAAAATAAATCTTTTCTAAGTCATCTATTTACTTTTGTACAACTACTAAAGAGTTAGATGTAATACATTTGTTTATTGCAAACAATCAAGATTGGATGATGGTATAGATTGAATAATGTCAACATTCTAGTCATGGATTAAAATGGGAATCTATGTCTTTATTGGTTAAAAAAGCTCATTTAATAGAGATCCCAACGTTACACAAAAGGAAGTAGATTTAGCATATGGTTTAAGAGATATCTAGGTACTTATAAGTTTTTTAATCAATTGTATGTTTTTGAACTTGTGATGGAATAATTTATACATGTTTGACATTATTATAGGTAAAACACCACAAGACTATGTTTTGTAATGGTTATAAATTTTGCATCAAAGATTTAGATGACACGAAGAGAACTTGTGATTCTAGGATAAGTGTAATCTTCTAGGTGACTAATATTTCATCTAGAAATGACTTACATCCTCAACAATCTCAAAATTGATACTATGGAATTTTGGTTGATATAATTGACTGTGAATTTAATTCATTCAAATTAGTTCTCTTTGTCATCAAATGGTTGGTCATTTTTTGTTAAACATGATCCAAGGGAAAGGTCGACAAAGTATAATGCAATGGAAGAAGAAGATATCGAGGAAGAGGAAGAAGTGGATCATAATTGAGAGTTAGTCGATGATGCTCCCAAAGCAAATGATGTTGCTATTGATCATGATGATGATACTTCTACTAATCATGATGATGATGATGATGATGATGATGATGACTAGGATAGTGGTGGTGGCAATGTAAAAAATGACAATGATCTTGGTGAACAGATGGATGAAGAATAATATCAATGTATATACAAGTAAACATTTTCTATTTGATTTTTTGTTTCTAAATTATTTTTACAAGTAAACATTTTAAATTGAATTTGGTATAGTAATACAAATTTATCTATAATATGTGTTGGGATTAAAAAAAACATCTTGTATTGTAGTTGCACGGGATGCAAATGATGAGCATGTTGACGTCTGAGCCAACAGGCAAGATGATGTGGTTGGACAAGGTAAAAAATGCTATAATGTTCTTTAAAATTGTTAAAGTCCCATTTTTAAAAAATTTGACCCTTTTGTTTGTTATTGCAGAGGACCAACATTTGCAAAGGACAACAAGTTGGGTGAGAAAAAATATCAATGACAACATGGATATGCCTCTACAACAATATAGGGAAGGACAAAAAAATAAAAAATAAAAATGATTCATGAAAACTTATGTAACTTATTTGAAAATGACTAATGTTTATGTATAGATGTTTTATTTATGTTCTATTGAATGTTCATGTGAATATTCTAATGGATCTTATGTTTCAATGTTAATTTGAATGTTCTAATAAAACTAATGCCTTAATGAATGTTATCATGTCATAATTCATGAATATTACATTTTATTGATAGAATGAATGAATTTTAGATGTTAACAGGGAATATAGATGTTAGGGGGGGTGGGGCCAAATGAGCTTCCACCTTCACGTGGTTGGCCCTGATTAGTAGAGAATATTAAACTGTTCTCAAAACCAAGCGAAGCTCAACATTAACCTATGATTGCATGACAACTAACTATGTGAATCTCTTGGTTTTAGGCAATGCAGAAGGATGCCATAGTCAAACTCATTTATTTATGAAATTTAGTTGTAGTGAATGAAGTATTCGAAAGAATGGCTTTATATGGGATTGCCTAAAATTATTCCTCTCTAAGGTATTCTATTGTTTCTATTTATTTGCAATCATGTTTGATTGCATTTGATAAATTTTGTTGTAAATTGGGAGATGTGAAGAGGAATTTGAATAGTGGAAAAAAATGATATTAGATCATTCTAAATTATACATTGATTCATGAACTATTCTCATTATTTCTTTTGAGCATGGTGATATGTTGAAGAATATTATAGGGAGGAAGTAAAGGATTGTAAAGTCTATATGATGTGCAGAACTTAATGGAGAAAGTAGGTAACATTTATAATTTCACAATTTATAATCCTTGTTGCAAATTACAATGTGCAAAAGTCAAACTTCATTGGCTACATCTGCTGATTTGAATTTTGAATTTTATTTTCAAAATACTTTGGTTAAATTATAATTTATTCATGAATATTTCAATTACTATTTCCAAATTCCAAGGTCACCTTTTCATTTTAATATTTTATGATATTTCATGCTTTTTTGCTGGACAATTTACATGCCATTCTCAAATGCAGATTAATATCATTGAAATTTTTGCTATCCTTGCACAACAATCAAAATCACAATCCTCTGTAGCAATGGTTGGTGCCATGTCTAATCTGGAAAGGTATTTTCTCTTGCATTGTACTTAGGAGGCTTCCAATCTCAGTGATAATATAAACAACTAGAACAAGTCTTTTCAGACTGCAATTGAAGAGTGTCTGGTGGAATTTGTTAAAAAGGTGATAAATTTAATAGTTCTTTTCCTTTCTTGAATGCACATGTTGTTATATGAAACACATGAAATTAGTATTCAATATCCACTAATATGTAGATTTGGTCAATATAATGTAAAGTTCAACTTGTTTAGATACAATCCTAAAGAGGTGCCAAGATTTTTTTTGAAATATTGCTTATCTTATAGATGATGGATAATCTATTCTCCACAATTCCTCTTCCTCAAATTCCTCTTATGATGACAAAAAAATTTCCACCAAACTTATTTCAAGTCTTATAAAACTTTCATAGAAACTTATCACAAAACTCTCTTCAAAATGCTTTGTAAATTTGCATAGTCCTCTATATACTCATAAATTTGTCCATGGAGGCCTTCATAAATCTGCACTATTATCTTTTCTAATCGATCCAAATTAATCTTGTGTGTGCTACCTTATTCACAACCCATGCTCTTTTCAAGATCACAATCTCTTTTATAGCTTGACAACTTCATGAAAGAATGTAGATTTTTGAAATACAAGGATGAAATATAGTCGATATGAGTAGAACATCATTTTAAGCATCTTTGGAGAATACTTATCTATCATTATCTAGAAAAATTTTCCACAAACTCAATAAGTGATTATCCTTCAAAGAATAAGAGAAGGAAGAAAAATTTCAAATAGAGGATTATCATTACCTATATTCAATAGAATAGCACCATTTTGTACTTCAAAAATATAAAATTAAATAATATTTACTATTATTAATAGATTTTCCCTACTACAAATTGTGTAACAATATTATGATCATGTAGTGGCAAAAAAATGAAGAGAATTTAGAACAAAAGAGTTTTAAAGTCATACTTTCTTAAAAATGTACACTAGACATAGATAAATCACATTTGTAAGATGCATGATTGCTAATTGTGCTAAAACTATGATGACCATATAGCCTTGATTGAGGACACTCTATTTGCTACATTCACATTTTTCTAGCTGCATATAGCAATTGGAGAAAGTTGTCCATTAACTCGCCATAAGAAAAATGCATGAAAAAAACACAATATATGACCCAAACGGGGGAAAAAATGACATCAATAAATAATTCAGAACAGTATTTGCACCTCTCTAAATTGAGCATACCACTAAACCTTCAAAACTACAAATGCCTCGTGGGACCTAGAGTTTTCTTCTTGATTGTTGAATCTTAAAACTTTCTTAATGGAATTGAACTTCTTATTGGCATAGCATATTTTGGTGTACTTATATATTTAGAATAATCATTCTACTATATATCAAACTTCCATAATAGAGCTAAATACACACTAAAGACTGTTGATCACTAAAATATGACTATTCAACATAAAGATGTAACAAACTTTCCCAAACATGAAAAATGGAAAGAAATGTTAGTAATAATAAAAATCAACACAAACTAGCGACAATTGATCAGTTATCCTTGAACATATGATTATAAATAAAGGATAGCAATCATTAATATTTTGAACCCCTCCTAAATTGTATTTATGGGACTTGTTTGAAAAATAAATGTGGTTGAAACTCTATTCTTAGAGAGCATGGCATGTGCAAATTCAAAAACTTTGGAGAATTGCATTTGTTTGTAGTACTATAGAACCATCTTTAGTAGACCCAATGTTGTTATAGTTTTGAACTACTTTGGTTAGGTTTTCTTGGATTTTCCTCATGTCATGACTTCATATAGAAAATTAAAAAATGGAACTTAGACCGAGTTGTGTATAGTATGAAATATATCTTGATGTCCACTCAAATACTTGTAGTCCTCAACTAAGTAGAATGGTGTGGAAAATAGAAAAAAGGTGGTAAAGTGTGTAAATTTCATATAACAATAGTATCTAAGAAATTTAGGATTAGTGGATTGACAATCATTCATTTTGTAACAATTTAGGATTAGCTAATTTTCCATGGATGGAGGAAGGTGCTTCAACAGTCATTCCTTTTCTAACAATTTTTGTGTTCTAAGTAATCTTCTTAACCACATGCATGTCTATATCAGTCAGTTGCAACTAACAATGAACAAATCAACAATAAATATATATAGAAAATATTTAACTTTAGCATAACATATATGTATAAGCTTGAAGAAGAGATGAACAACATTGTACTTATGCCCTTTCCATATGATAATTTAGACATTTTCAATCCTTGGGATACCACTTTCTTCATTAGCTAAGTACTAAAATAAGAGTATTACATTCTGATTAACTTTTGTGATTTGATTTCAATTAACCTCCATTGAATATTATTTTGATTTTTGTTCTACTCAATGAGCCTTCTCACAACATACTAATTTAGAGATGGAATATACATACTTGCAGATTTTAGATCTTAGCAACCACAGGGATAGCCACACCAACAGAAGTTACAATGAAAACCATAAGAAACCTCCAAGCAAGAGATGAGCAAGGAAGACACACATATCCCATTGAAACACCAACAAGCAGAGTGGATCATGACATCACAAGGACCATGAAAAAGAGCTCTAGTGACACCATCAACAACAAGAGGAACTTAAACTGCGATAAAAGTGACTAGAACCATCACAATAGGTTCTTGAATCACACAATCTTCTACATAATGTTGTGATTTATTAGGCATGATTTTAAGATCATACTTGCAATATGTTAGTATACATTATTTAGAGGCAAGTAATTCTTGGAAAACACTCCACAAAATCACATTTATTGCTCATTGATTTTAGGGGATACTTATATAATTATATGTATTAAATATTTTTTATTGAAATCAACTATTTTACAAAGATAATAAAAGATAAATAGATTTAGAATAAAATAGTTAAAGTAGACCTTATACAATTGAGGATGTTTTCAATATTAGGTAGACCTACAAGAGAGAAAATGGAGTGTGGTTTAGAAGGAGGAAATTTGTGCTACATGTATTAAGTTGCACCACGTTGAAAGGACCTTATAAAAGAAATGTTAAGCAATAAAAAGGTGTGGTAAATCCCTTAGGAGATATGTAGATAAGTAAATACAACACAATATCTTATCATGTGTCAAGACATGAGATATAACAAACATTCAATGATACCACAAGGAAAACATTTGAAGAATTTTTCTTTTTTTTTAATTGTTCTTCTTTGTTAGAAATAAATTTTACTATGTTGATCACATGCATACGCTATTTAGCACAGGTCATACAATTTCCTCTTTGGCCTCTCTCACAAAGATTATGTTTGACATTCTTCTAAGTTATCTAATTGATACTACTTTTGCTCAAGTCTTTCACAGATAGTGTTGCATTTCCATTTCCCTTTTATATTATTGTAGATAAGAAGCCCAACATCATGATTATTTCTCCATGCAGGAAGTCATGGATTCAACATACAATTTTTCTACAACATTAGTTTATTGAGGACTTGACATGAAAACAAGCGGACCACTACCAAATGTTTCCAAGTGGCCTTTCTAGGATCAAATGTGTTCAAAATACAGTCACTCAATTCAATGACTCTTATCTCTTCATATTCCTTCACAAAAGGATGCAATATAAGTAAATCTTCATAATTGAAATCATGTAGTCCTGCAAAAAATAGGTCGATTTAGCCTACATTTATATCTCCTTTACTTCTAGTAGAACTATTTCTTATCATTTTATCAAAGCAATTTGAAATAATTTTTAATCAAGAGACCTTTTTATGATTAATTTTCTTATAATATCCTATGTTGATTATTATCTTCAATTCAAAAAAGTCTTGCATTCATTTACTATAAAATTTGTCATGTATCACTGAACATTTATTTTACTTTAATTTTTTTCTCTCGTGACTATTCAATTTGAATTTAGTTTCCCTTCAAAAAAAAAAAATAGCCATATTCCATTTAAATTTATAACAAACTATATGATATCTATCAAAGTAAAACCTTTTCTAATTTTTTGTCAACACATAAATTTGTTTTAAACAGTTTCTTAATAAAGATTAGCTTGTTTTAATTACAAAGTGTTAATGACATGTAACTCATAAATGTTATTCATCCTTACTATTATTAATTTTTTAAGCTTATTCTCTTTTACCCTTTTATTGTTGGTATTAAGGTTTAACTTAAGATTAGACACATTTGAATGAAATAATTATTAATTTTTCTAAAATTGGTTCCTTGCAATCATTGAGTGGGAGCTGACTAAATGAGGAGCTAAAGACATTTAAAAAGTGTGTGGATAAAAAGATGGAGGGGCTCAATACAACAAAATAAGGTTTCGATGGATCTTTAGAGGATTAAGGTAAGAGGCCTATTGGTGATTTTTCCCATGCCCCTTATATTTTAGCTCTACTTTTCCCTAAAATTGTTGGGGATTTGGGCGAGAAGATCCCAGTGCATATATATTCCCTTAAGGTCAACGGTTTTCAATCCTAGTCCTGAGGGGGTTGAAAATCCAATTTTGGCTATAGTGTTGGGCCTAAACTACTCTAAGGTGGTGTCTTAGTCACTAAATTGGTAGATAGGATGTGCATCCATCTATAAGATTTACCCTTAGACACAAACCTTACAAGGTTCACTAACATGTTGGTTGGTAAGTTTGGTGGGATAAGAATAGATACAATGTTTTCTAGGAAATGGGTTATGTCCTCTTAGGAAGTGAAAAGCTTGATTACGATGTATCTGTTTTCCAAAGGTTTCTTATGGTTCTCTTTTTCCATCAAGGAAGAATTTCTCTTTATCTTCGCTAGTTTTCCTTGGTTTCTAGAAAAGTTTCCCCTATAACTATGTAAATGGTGCCTGAGGTTTTACTTGGTTCCTCATCTTATTGGTGTTGTTTCCACCTAGGTCTACTTCCCTAGGCTTCCTATAGAATTCTAGGATGAAGAGGTGTTAGAAGGCATATAAAACTCATTTTGTGAGTTCCTCCATGTTGATGTTGTGACTTAAAGTTGGGCCTTCTTTATCTATGCAAGATTTTGCATTTCGGTGATCTCAAGGACTATGCTTCTCATTTCAGTGGTCCTCAATTCTAGGTTGGGTTCTATTTCACAACATTTGGGGTACAAAAACTCTATGTCATCCTATCAACATTTTTCAGCAATTGACCACCTTTCAAATGCTTGCCCCAAGAATCTCCCTATTATGCCTTATCCTAGGATGGCTACAGAGGTTTCTAGTCCCTCTATTGGGCCTCAACCTAGACCATCATGTATTGTTCTAGAGTTGGTTCTCTTCTCTGTGCCCCCTCTCAAGATGCTACCACCCCTCTTCCTTTATGGCTTCTTCCTCAATCATCCTCCCTTCCCCCTCTCATGCTCAAGAGTTTTTTCCTCCCCTAATAAAGTCATTCCCTTTTCCTCCCTAGCCCCTCCCTCTATTTGAAACTCTCCCTCCCCTCCTCTTCTCACTTTATCCCCCTTGTAGGTGATAGCTCTCATACCTCATTTCCCCCCTCTCCCCCAAACCTTCTTAGTACTCTCCACTGTGGTCTCTCTTCTGAAACTTGCAAGTCAACGGATGTTACTTATCCCAAAAGAATGGGAGGCATTTTGGAAGATATTTTAGAAATTAGTTTGCAAAGGACATCACTAATGGGAGCTAAATCACTCTTGATCACCACTTGTTCTCTAATAGATCTTAATGATTATTGTCTCCTAGCCTATGAGAGTTCTCAACAATTTGCAAAACAAATTCTTGTTAAGAACCTTATTAAATATTTGAACTTAGATTGTAACACCCTACCAAGGGATCCAAAAGAATTAACCTAAAGTTTTACTAAGTTTTCCAACCATTTTTTTTAACGAAAGAATAACATACATGTCAAACATAAAGTAGTGGAAGCAATAACATACAATCACACATAAGAAAATATAACAGATTACATTCCTTAAGGATCCCAAGATGTTGAGTCATATTTAAATTTTAATTATACTAAGTCTAATAAATAACACATCCACATGAAAGAATAATTAAAAGTTCAAAGTCCATTTAAATAATATACATTTGTTCCAACTTCCACTTGGCAATAAAGTTCGGAATACTCAATCATCCATTGTACATGTCACAAGGTATGAAAGGTTAAAAGAATATACAATTATAGAAGTAAATTACATCATCCTTTCAGATCCATAAAAAAAATACAATACAATAAGTAAAATTCATCCATCATAAATATATAACCATCCATCATAATACACAAAGATAGAATGAAAGGAAAAGCAAACAAAGAACTCTAGCCATAGTATCAATAGATGGATCTCAATGGTAAGAGTAAAAAGCACTACCACCCGATCGCATGGTAACCCAAAAAGGCCCACTCCCATCACGCCGAGGAGATAGTCTCAAGTCTCAAATAGGATATCAATCCAACAATCAAAAGTAATTTTGTAAGTCCAAGAAACCCTAAAAGTAATCTAACTCATGTAAAAAAATTCCTTAGGGAAAAATTCACCCAAGACCAAGAAGCACAATAACTAGCAAAAAATAGACCAATAGAGTAGATTAGAATAACAATATGATATTCAATTAATTGTATAGTACACTAGAGGTGCCTATATATAAAGGCCTCTAAGATTCATCTAGAATGTCTAGGAGTTAGCAATAAGATAAGCTTCACAACTAAGCACATGTCCACTAAGAGTGGATTATCCTCCATTACGCACATGAGTTAGTGTGATGATGAGAGGATAAGCCTATAAAGGTGTGTCATGTAAAATTATGTTGTAGACACCATGTGCTTAATTTAAAAGTGCAAATAACTATGTTGTCAACATGACAAATCATATGAGTATGCAAACTCCTAGGTGTCTAACCTAATAAATAATAAAATAATGCATTTAACCTAAGTAAACTTAAGTAATGTGTAAATAATAATTATTTACACTAACACACCCCTTAAATGCAACTTAGGGGAATGTACTTAAGCTCACAAAAGCTATGATGAAATGCATAATGGGTCCCAACTACTAGGGTCCTAGCTACTAGGCCATGTTAGGTACCCATGTACAAATGCAATGATGTACACACAAGACAATGCAATGAAATCCCTCTGCAAACAGAGAAAGAAAAGTACAAGAAAGAAAGATGCATGAATAGATGGAGTAATCAAGACCCCATTATGACATACATCATTCATATACAATAGATAATCCCTTGATGAAATTCCCCCCCTTAATGAAGGATCTCCAGATGATGAGAGCTTGAAGACAAAAGAGAATTCAATGTCGACAAATAACATTTCTCCCTTTAGGAAGAAGATGCACCAAGTATAGGTTCAAGTATGCTGCCCACTATGGATAGGAAGATGGAAGAGCGATCCATATGTAGTATCCTATGGATGCTGCCTCTGAAGTCTACTCATATGTTGACAGGTCCTTGATGAATGCCCATAAGAAGGTGGCAAACAAAGAAGCATGTCCATGTATGAAATTGAATTAGGCTCCAAAGATGATGAAGCATCCTTATTGGAAGATGAAGGAAGAGAAGCAATGTCACCTCCCCTCAATGATGGATGCACACCCATGATAGAAGCTCCTTGATTACAAAAGAAGCTACACCATGAAAGCTAAATGATAGTCCTCACTATAAGAAGAAATGGTGTCATAGGTGTAGTAGAGAATGCTCCCCAACTGATAGGAAGAATCCTTAGAAAATATGATGTCTAAGGAAACTGGAAGGCCATCTCCAAAGACTGGTATGACTCCTCATAAGTGAAAGAGTCCTTATCCATCTATTGTAAAGAAATCTCCACAATGATGTCAGAACAATCATGTGGTGGAGTGTCAGAGTGTGCCCTCACAATGAGTGATGAAGTGTCCTCAAAAAAGAGAAGATTGATGTCATCAATGATGTCTCCCACATCTTCAATGTAAGACTCCATGAATAGCCCTACAATTTTTGGAAGGAAGTCATCCCATGAAGTAGAAGTAGGAAGACATGATATTTCTTACTGCATTGAATCAGGAGTATCTATGGCTAGAACTAGATCAGTAGAATCAATAGGAGTATTAGGATGTGTGATCTCATCTAGAGTTGAAGGAACCGTAATTGAAGTGACTAAAGATATAATGTCTGTTGGAAAGGGAGGAATTTGTGGATCTACATATGGTTCCCAAAGAGCCATCCAAACGTCATGAGGAAAACTTGCCATACTAAGAGGAGCAAAGGTTTCCTCACTCATACTATTATAAAGAAATAAAAGAAGTTTAGAAAGATATTTCCAAGTAGGATTAGGTTACAATATCTTCAAACATAGATAAGGAAACACTTCCTTATGTTCTCTTAGATGATTAATGATTAAGGCACTCCATTTGTGATAGTTCCTCATTGTCAACTTCGGTCTTAAACCATATTGACATATGTGACAAGACTCCATGAGATTAGTCAATGAACGTATGGACCCCCCAAAATGAAAGAGAGAATCAAAGAATCCCCCCCTAATATATGATTTAGGCACTTTATAACCACATGCCAATTTAGGGCCTATATCTAAAAGTAGTATTTCCACCCAAAAAAGCATATAATCTTATTGTAGATCTGGAAAGTAGACAAAAAAAATTCACTTTCAAAAAAAATGGAACTTGAATATGTGTCTAGATGAGCTCATATGGAGCAATTAAAGTAGCAAAAATTAGGATTTGTGTGTTGTAGAAAAATTTAGGAATAGAGATCTCAAACAACCTGCACCAATGTGTAGAGATCAAAAAAGGAGTCCGTATGAGGGAGATATCACTATTACAAAATCACTATTATAATTATTTTTCTTGAATCACTGTCATCACACCTCCAAAAATCAAATGGCTCTAGATTTGACCTCAAATGTCTGATTTGGATAAAACAAAATCCGACTTGGGGGCTTTTTGAATTTCTAAATATGATGCCAATATCTAATTAGCACCAGCAAGCTCCAATCTTTGCCTACAAAAAATCCCTCCTACTAGCCTGATGGCCAAATTTTTTCTGGAAAATAATGCAAATCTGGAAAAAATAGTAGATATGCAAATGATAAAATATGTAGATCTAAAATGATCATATCAAGAGTGGATTATCCTCCATTACACACAAGAGTTAGTGTGATGATGAGAGGATAAGCCTATAAAGGTGTGTCACATAAAATTATGTTGTAGACACCATATGCTTAATTAAGAGTGAGAATAATTGTGTTGTCAACATGATAACTCATATGAGTACACAAACTCCTAGGTGTCTAACCCAATAAATAATAAAATAATGCATTTAACCTAAGAAAACTTAAGTAAAGTGTAAATAATAATTATTTACACTAACAACTTAAAGGTTCCAAGATACATCGACATCTAGACCTAGAGGCACACAAAGACACGTAGGAAATCTATAGTGCTATTGGACAAGTGTCATCACACGAACCAACTCTAGGGTAACCCTGCTAGTCTTTTAATCGTCTAGCCCCTTAGTGGCTCTATGTGGCACTAGTATCCTTTCATACTAACAAGGCATACTAATGAGTTAACTCTAAGGTTAGCTAGTTAGTCTTTTAATCCTTCAGCCCCTTAGTGACTTTCTATGGTACCAATATCTTATTAATTCATTTTAAACTCATTTAATAAAATGTTATAACTTATTAAACTACTTACAATGAGTTACCCTGGTAGCCATTTTTGGCCCCAACCCCCATTGCAAGCCACTTCCCAACTTAACATACATATTACCTACCCTAGGCTCATAAAAGTACAAATAAAGAATCATAGTATATCACCTTAGTCCTATACAAGTGACTAGAAAGCATCAAAATATAATTCACAATAACACATCAGTTCTCTATGAGCAACTAGAAAGCATCCCAAAAATGTTGATCGAAGACTCAAAACGGTTAAGTCAAATGTCATAACATTCACCTCAGCTTCACACAAGAACATTGAAAAGAAATGATGAACAATGAATACAAACTCATCATAGAGCATACCAACATATTACCATAGTTGAATTTAAAGGATCAAGATCAAATCAACATAATACCACAATCACAAAACTCCCAAGCCTCTGGTAAATATCCTAAAATTGGTCAACACTCTAGTCAACCCAAATCCAAAACATCGACAACATACATATATCACAATAGTTTAATAGTTTGGTTTGATTTAGAAAACATATTGTTGAGTTAACAGTAAGATTTCAGTTTTCATTTCAATTTATGTTTTTAAATATCTATGATTTACCAATTAACCCTTACTATTTACCCTATTCTTATATTCAAATAATTGCATAATTACCCTAACTCGATTTTAATTCCATTATTCAAAATGACTTAACCGTAATTATATATTAAAAATATTAAAAATAATACTCATTAATTTTAAGTAAAATAATTTACGATTTCATTTAAAAATTAGAGTTATTAATAATAATTAAATATATTTTAAAACTTTATAGAGAAACTTCTATTATTAATTAAACTTAATTAAATTGCATTTAATTAAATTAATTAATAATCGTATAAAATAATCATACTAATCTTTCATTTATTATTTATTAAAATACTTAATATTAATAAAATAATTAATTAAATAATAATTAAAAATTTAATATTATTAATTTTTAATAATCAATTTTTAAAACATAAAATAAAATATTATATATGTATATAACATTATTTTAAAAAAATCGTGTTTTATCAAGGCCCGTTGGACTTAAAAAGGGTCGCGGCCACTTTGCGATTGTTCTAGGGCCTGTGACTATGGCGGTACATTGTACTACCTCTGTCGTAGTCCCTATGTCAGTGATAGTAAGCCACTTTAGAAAAGGAAAGGGGGGAGGTGGGGTAAACCCCCTCTGTCATTCTATATTAGATATATATATATATATATATTTGTTATTAAAACAAACACAAACGTACCCCCTCCCCAGCCCCCACCCCCCCAAACTTTATATATATATATATATATATATAATTTCCAGCTTTAATCTAATAGGGAGATTACAACCAACTAGTCGAATTTCCAATTAAAAAATATCCTTTTCAATTCTAAACTCTTCCCAGTTTAAATCTAATTTTCAAAATGACTGAACAAGGAATCTAAGATATTTTAACCTCTACGTATGCAGAAGAAATCAACATGTACAGCAGTATTTCCAAATTGAAATATTTGTCACAAAGAAATATTCAAATAACTATTTCACGGTCATGAAGAAGATAAGAAAAGAAATAGAGTAATTAACTATGTCATTCAATCACAAGAATCTACCTAGATTCTAATGCTAAACATGCAACACCCAAATAGATTTGTGAGAGAAATTTCTCCTCTCAAAACCTTCTCGCTTCCAAAAATTCTTTCTTCCAAAATTCATGGTCCCTCAAAAATGGACCTTGAATTGTGATAAGGAGTTCTCTCCTATAATTGTGCACTAATTGTGTGATCACTTGAGAGGACTCCTTGCTCACAACTCTTAACACTTTATTATCTTTTCTTTTAATTTTTCATTCACACTTTATGCAAATTAAAATATCTTTATTTAATTTCACTTGACTTCTCTTTTCAATTAATTTATTAAATTTTAATCTCATGCACACTTTATGCAATCTTGAAACTTTTAATAAATTAATATCTTTTCCATTCTTTAATTTATTTTCAAAATGTTAATTGATAAAATATTTATTAATTTAAATAATAATAATATTTAGCATTTATTTAAAAATGGACTTCTAAATATATTATTATTAAAGTAAATAAATATTATCATTTTCCAAAATTAAACCTCTAATTTTATCTTTAAATTTAATTATTTTTATTTAATTAATTTCCAAATTCATTAAATATAATTAAATATTAAAATATCATAATAATTTTCTATTAAATTAAATCATTAATTTAATCATTTAATTAGACATAATTAATAGAAAAATCACCAAAGACTTATAGGATGAAATATGAAAACCCATCATAGGAAAACACATACAAGATCAAACTAAAAGGGTTATAATCACAAATTTACATCATACAACACATTCGAAAGGTAGTCAACTAAGATACTTTTCCTAATTTTCTAAGACAAATGGGTTTAAAAGTTAGGATTTGGATTTAAGAATTTATCCCCCCTCTCTTACCATTGAGATAATGCGATAGGGTACGCTCAACCTGGCAATTTAGAGAAGTCAATACCTGGCACTTGCAATTTGCATAAAAACCGTGCATGTACAAATACATATATTCTAAGCTAAACATGCAATGGCATGTAGTGGTGCATCATGTAGATCTCGACTAGCAGGTGACAGTGACTCCCTTCCTTAACCACATCAAAAACGTCATACATAAAGAAAACATACATGCACACCATACACATGTAGTATGGGGTAAATATCCATAAGAAAACATGTATGATAATCCATCTAACTAATCATCTTCAATAACTAAAAACACTATAATAATCATCATGCATACATGAAGTATAGAGTACCAAGTAATCTCATCATAAAATCAACTAAATATGAAACAATATCTGATAATCTCAAAATAATGCTAGTAATCATCAAGCATAAAACTGGCCTAAAAGAGTTTGACAATGATAGAAAAATGTAAACTAGGGGAAAACGCTACATAGATGGTGTTCTATTACAAAAAAATAAAATTGGAAACCAAAATACCAAATTAGAAGCATTGGTTAGGAGGTTTAAAAATTCAATTCAATAAAATCCTGAAAGGGCACAACTTGAAGAATATCTCAAAATAAGTTTGACCCATATACATTCAATTAGTGGGAAAACTAATATCTAGAATAATAAAAGAGAAAAAAAATGTTATTATGCAAATAAATTATCATTTGAGTATGTTAAAAATTAAAGGAGTACAAAAGATGACATTTGCAAGTTTTTTAAGAAACCAAGTGAAAGTGACACAGTTTAAACTACCACTTGACTTGTTCTAACCATAATGCATTTTTACCCAAGATGATACATAGAAGTGTAAACACAAAATCCCAACCATCTAACACTCTAATGTACATGTGAAATATTGAAAATCACAAAATCTATTATGGTCATATTTATGTATCAGAATACAACACATATCACTCAATCTATTTCCTCCATATGAATAATAAAAGTATGCATATAGTCATGTTGGTATACACTTTTCAAATATTAGTACAATGTAAGAATTTTGAAATTATAAGGAATTTTTTCTAAGTGATTTAGTTTTTGATAAGATAAATAGGTTTTAAGGGATCCTGAAACCCATAAGTTTTACAGAAACAAAGCTGATAATAAGCCAAAGAGGCCCAGCCAAAATAGAGGTCCAACAGCTGATAAAAAAGCCTGGAGGCCCAGCCCAAAACAAAGGCCCATAGAAAGGCCAGAAAACAAGAAAATTAGAACAGACTACAAAAATCCTGTCGAAAAGCCAAAAGCCAGGAAGATGAAAAGACAAAAGACAAGAAAACTAGTCTTCAGTTATCTTCTCCATTTCTTGCATAGTCTGAGCTGCCTCAACTATCTTTTGTTGCTCCTTAGCCATTTGATCCTGGACCTTCTCCACGCCCTGATCCATACTGGTGAGAGTGCTAATTGTGGCCTTGTCATCATCCGGTCTAGCCTTATCCTTGTTCTGTCCTCCCTCCTCCACCAACAAGCCCCTATCCTTAAGTTCCAGCAAGGGATTGGATGTTGTCATTAATCAAACTCAAGAGAGAAATCATCTAACTTGCTAGGTTGTGGTTGTGGTTTTCAAGATTTCTTAATCTCCTTTCATTTAAGCTTTCTCTGCTATCTTGGTCCTCCTGGCTATCATTACCTATCTTATTATGTATACTTTCCATCTGGGATACCCTTTCTCTAACTTCTTCCAGCTCATGGAAGAGCCATTTGATTGATCTGAAGTTGTCAATCATACTACTATGAGCATTATTCAGAAGGTTCATTCCAGTCTCCCTTGCGTTGTCTGAGATGGCCAGGATAGTTGGGTCTATGAGCTCATTGAGTCTAGGCTGCTCCAAGTTGTTCACCAAGATCTGAGGGTTCGTAGCTTCCCTAAAAATCCCCATAGTAGCAGTCCTCACATTGAAGTTTTTCCAGGCCTTTATCCTATTTTTGACCTGTACTTCCCCCTCGTTCTCACCAGTGATGACATTCACTTTTTCCTCCAAAGGAGGCTGAGAGTGGATAGGGGAGAGGGGAAGAGGAATAACATCCGCCATCTGATTTTCTAAGTGATTTCGTTATCTCTCATTGTTTCTTTTGCTAAATAGTAAGTTGAGGTTAATGATTATTTTAGAAAATTAATCATTTCTTAGACATATTAAATAAAGGGATATTCCAAGGATTACTATAACTAGTTTTTTCTTTTATGAGGAAATTTCATATTTTTATCCTCTTTTACAAGTGTGCTGACACATCATATTTTGTAATTCCTTTGATAAGAAATTAGCTTATTCTCCTTAAGAGGATATTTTGATTAGAAAATGTAGGAGGAGGGCCTTGAACCAAGACAATAGAAAAGTAGTAAAACAATCTCTATCCTGGGCCATTACAACCAAGCAGTAGAGAAGCACACTCTAACCCTAGTAGCTAGAATCCCACCCAGAACTTACAAAAAGAAAAAATTAATCAAAACCAACCATGTTCTTTGAATAGTTTAAACCATCCACACTTAACACTAACTTAAGTCTAAACTTTAAACTATTAAACCATGTTCAAGGACTTAGTACCCCAACAATAGTGTGGATAAATAGAGTAAACAATTAACATAAATCTCACCATGTTTGAGAGTTTATAGAAATGTTTGTAAGAAAACACAAAAAGCGTGAAACCTAGAGTAAACCCAAAAATAATACCAAAAACACATGAAAATAAACTAAGCATGTTTAATGTTCTCCCAAACATCATTGAAGCACTTGATCTCTTCAGCCCAGTTCTCGATCTAGGCGGCACTCTTTATCTCCTCACAATTCTTTTCCTTGGCTTGAATTAGAATTTTTAGTTTTCTCTTCCCTTTGGTGACCCCAAACATGACCTTTCTCATCATTTCTTTCTACACTTTTTAAATAGATGAAGCAACCACTCCTAGTTCAACATGGTAATAACCGCAATTTTGAAATATTTATTGAGTTTTACAAGTTTCTCATTTATTTCTTCACATTTATAATCACAATCCTTGTTGAAGCCTTCTAGATTCCTCTAGATATTGGAAAGGGATTTCATCATTTCTCTAAGCTCAATTTTTTCACTAATCTTAATCCTTTCATATTTAATAATGCCTAAGTCCACCACAACTTTCTTATCTTGAGGAAAGTGAGTTCCATCATCAGTTTCTTATGCTTCTACATCAAGATCAGCTTCATCATAGAAGAAAAATCCAGCTTTCTCCATCTTTTCCTCAACTTCTATATCTTCTGCCTTGTCCTCAATCTGGGAATTGTGAGAGTCCTCATTTCTTTCTTCCTTATAACACTTCCCTTTTTATGGTTTTCAAGCTTGTGAATCTTCTCTCCCCAGTCCTAGAGTTCCTTTTTACCTTTTGAAGTCCATAGCTCTCTCCTTCTCATTAGCATAATTTCCCTCCCCTTCATTTTTATCTATATTAATAATTTATGCCATCATTTTCTTTTTTTATGGGTACTAGCATGGCTAGATTTTGAAAGTACATTTTTTTGTTGGTTGGGGGCTTCAATAAAAAATCTTAGATTTAGTGTGATAATGGTTATCCAAAATTTGAGGTGACTCCAATTGGTTATTATCAACACATATTTCTTTAATAACCACTAAGGAATTAGGAGCTCTAGGGGTTATGGGGTTATCTATGAGTGGGAGACATCTACCAAAACTTGGGTGGTGAGCACAAATATGGTGATAAAGGACAAAAATGAGCCCTTGGTGAATATGATGATTTTCTCCCAGGACAATACTATTGACTAGATAGGAAAAAAGGAAGAATGAAATGTTAACTTTTTCCCCATGTCTAACCATACAAAGAAATGGAAAACGATAGCCATGAAAGGTCATGTAACAACCTTCAAGAGTAAAATAATTGATTAACCAGTAGAAAATGACACCAAAAGGGTTAGGTAGAGAGAGCTTATCATACCCATTTCTAGAACTCAGAATAGGATCTTTCATTCCTTTTAAGAACTTATACCTACATTTACCATATTCTAATGTACATTTCCTTTCCAATCTAATGCCAACACATTCCAGGCTTGTCACTTTTCCAATCAGTTATGGCATCACCACAAATTTTATATTGCCAATCTCCACAAGTCCTTTGTTCCAAGACTAAGCAAACTTAGTGGAGAGAGAAGTGTTGTGGGATTTCATCACATTAATATAAAAACGTAGACCATCCTTAACAAATTATCCCCATATTTATTTATTCTAATCCATCTCTTTAAAGTCTTTGGGTTCAACATGTTTTGGCAGGACTCCCATGGTGTTCTCCTTCTCAAATAACTACTTGGAATTCTAAGGACTAAAGATTATGGATATTATTGAGGAACTTAGAGGGCATAGTAGGAAATTATGTTTCTAAATAAGTGTGATGAAAAAAATAAACCATACTCATTAATAGGTCTAAAATCCTGTCACAAATCTTACTCTCAATTCTTGTGTTGTATCGCTTCACATAGCTAGGTCTTTTTCTACCGTCGATGTGATAAATGTAATAAATCATGATGACATGACACATGTATAGCCTATGTTTTATAGAGATCTTTACAACTTGCCTCGATAAATACTTGACATCAATATTATTAACCACCTTGGAAAATAACAAGTAAAGATATGGGGTAGGATTCTCACAACAAAGCTTGATTAATGAAATGATATGGAAAGTACTTTTCAGCTTCATAGGATTAAAACCATTATTGACACATTTATTGAGCTTGATACTCAACAAAGGCCCATTCAGATTATATCTTTTAATACTCTTAGAAAATAAACCCTAATAACTCAACAACATAAATATCAACCTATCTCTTGAGGCTCTTAGGGAAGTAAGCACAACGTATACTATCTATAATGATATTTTTAATGATTTGGAAAGTGGAGGCAACATCCTTCTTTTTGTCTCTGAAGATCATTTTGTTTCTTTCTTTCCAAACACCCCAACTAACAATAGGAAGAATTAATTCCCAAGTATTAATAGAGATAGGGTGACAAAAGGGAGAAATCATCCATTGAATCATTAGATCATTAACAAAGTGAGGCTAAGAGAAAGGAGAAATCATCCATTGAGCCATTAGATCATTAATTATTTTAGGGAACACCATGGATAGTTGACAATCCTTGAGCATCAGATTTTAGATCTCAACAGTCAAAGAGAAATCTAACAATAGATGATTGATAGACTTGACATCCCTCTCACAAAGAGAACATATGTTAGCTAGCTTCATAACACATTTAGATAGATTTTCAAGCGTAAGGATTTTTCCATGATCCACTATCCACCAAAAAAAAATTTATTTTAGGTTCTAGATTATGAATCCAAATGTTCTTCCAAAAATTTTCTCCCACAACATTGTCTTCTTGCACCCTTTAGGTAGAGCTACCCAATAATAGGTCATTGATGTTATATCTCCAGATCCATTTATCTTCTTGGAATTGCTTAAAGAGACTAGGATCAAGGAGCATATCCATAAGATATGTGACCACTTCCTTACTAGTATTCCTAATTCTTCTGGCATCTCTTTGGACTGTCTTGGCACAATGCAAGGCAAGAGACTCCCCAAAGAATATGTCCTAGCCCCCAGCAAATAACCACACAATGGAAGAAAGTACAACTTATATTATCTCTAATGATATTTTTGATGATTTGGAAAGTGAAGGCAACATCTGGAATTGGTTAAAGAGACTAGGATCAGGGAGCATATCCATAAGATATGTGATCACTTCCTTAATAATATTTTTTTCCTTCTAGAATCTCTTTGGATTGTTCCAACATAGTGCAAGGCAGGAGACTCCCCAAAGAAGATGTCCTAGCCCATAGAAAATAACCACAAAGTGGAAGCAATAAAACAATGTAAGATTTGATACCAATCCACAATACTTGATTCATACAATTATTTTTTACATGCAATGTGCCTAGTTGTAAGGTCTTCTAGGTTTTGGCCAAATATAGTAGCAATTACAATTATAGTTCTATAAGATTCCTTAGGATCCAACCCCAAACCTTAGCTAGTCCAAATCCACACTCTAGTAGAAACCTCCAAGGATGATCTAAACTTGTGCTTGCAAGCCCACTTTGCAATCTTATTCTTTCCCAAGCCTCAACTACTAGCCCTTCTCAAACTTTACCCAAGATCTAGGTGTAAATTGCCTCACATTTGGTGCTTTGTCCACACACTTAGGAAAAATTCTCTCACTTAGCTACTCCATCTTCTCACTTACACACTTTGTTAACACTACAAACTTGGTTAACATTGCTAGTTAAAACTAAAATTGGTTAACATAATAGGTTAATACTCAATTAACATTGCAACTTAGTTAACATGATAGGTTAATAATCAATTAACATTGCAACCAAGCATCATCAAGCTCCCAGTGCATGACAAGTGCCTTCAATGACAGAGCACCTCTTATTTGACTGAGTAACACTCCAAGTACTCTCCAAAAAAACTACTGAGAATTCCTCCAAAAGCTTCAAATTAGTTACTAAGACAACCCATGATTCTCCTACATCATTTCCACAATCTAATTAAGTCCTTCCATCTTGCATTGTCATTTCCCCACTCTAGGTAGTTTTCTACCTTCTCACCCACATTCACCCTCAACCAGTCCATTAGTCCTTAGTTATCAACAACCTCCTTGATGGGAACCTCATACTTCCATATTTCTTCCCAAAGTAAGCTTCTTCTTCTATTTCCTATTTGCATACTACTTCCTCTTCTAATCAAGCCTTTAGTTTTCAATATGTTCTTCTAGAGGATAGAGATTCCATTGGAGTTATTCTTACTAAGGTAGAAATAGGAAGGGCCATAAGATAAGTATTTGGCCTTTAAGATTTTAGAACAATGTTTAGCTTCTTCTAAGGTTAGCCAGCCCAATTTAGAGACTAGAGCTTTGTTCATACTTTTAAAATTCTTGATACCAAGGGCTCCATTCTCCTTCGATTTACACACTTGATTCTAGTTGACAGGGGTCATGTTTTTCTTTTCCTCCACTCTAGACCACATGAAGTTATCATGAATTTTCTCTATGGAATTTAAAACCTTTGCAAGATTAAGGAAGAGGACATCAAGTACACTAGAATTCTTTGGAGGCAATCTTTAAGGAGGAGAAGCTTGCTCTCAAAACTAAATAGTTTTTTTTTTCCATCTAGCTAGTTTCTTTTGGAATTTCTCAATGACACTATTCTAGTATAGGAGACTAGGTTTCTCTAGAAAAAAGGTTAGGACAAGATACATATCTAGTAAACATTTGATTTGGCCTTCCAACATAGTAGAAATGCTTCTTTGAAAGTCTTGTGGGGTATTGAAAAAGAAATGTTTACTCTTATGAAAGTTTACATATTGACTAGATAACTTGGCATAGATAGCTAACATTGACTTCCAAGCATTAGCTTCAGATAAGGTTGCCCCTCTAAAAATGATAGTATCATCCACAAATTGCTCATGAGTAGAGGGAGTAATGTTAGAGGCAGCTTTGACACCATAAATAGAGTTTGAGATCTTGAGTCTATCTAGGTTCATACTTACAATATCCACCACAATAATAATTAAATAGGGAAAGAGAGAGTCTCCTTGCCTAAGGCCAATACCCATAGTAAAAAAACCCCAAGGAAGAACTTGTTGATACTTCACAGACACTTATTATAAATGAAAATATTCATCAAATTGGGAGTTACATGTGCAACTCCTTTCCTTGTCTCTATTTAAGAAATAGTCTTCTCTCTCTCTCTCTCTCTCTCTCTCTCTCTCTCTCTCTCTCTCTATATATATATATATATATATATATATATATATATATATCACACACACACACACACACACACACTCACTTAGCTTGCATCATTCATAATCTCACAAGGGGATTGAATTTTCTTTTATCCTTTCAAATTCTTATGTCTCTTTGTTGGCTCTTTTAGTACATCTAAAATTTATTACATTTCTCATGGTAGCATTTTAATTTAATATTAGATTAATTTATGTTAAATTTTCATACTTATCCTTTTTATGAGGTTCTAAATTATTTTTAATTTCATATTAGATTATTTCATATTGAATTTTCTTTTATATTTTAAATATCTTAACTTTTTTTGTGTAAACACATGGTTATACATTTTTCTTCTCTCACAAATTTTGATTGAAGAGCTCTAATATTTTCAAATATACCCTATGAATTTTAGTTTTTCTTTCTTGCAACTTATATTATATTTGTTTCTCAAAGTCATTTCATGTCTATATTATATTTATTTATTGTATATTCTTGAATGTATCTTACAAGGTTCTAGAAAAGATTTTGGCTTCTAGACTGTCCTCCAATCTACCCAAGATTATTAGCCCCAAACAGACTAGATTTGTCAAAGGTAGGTATATTTTGGAAAAATTGATCACCTGCTGGGAAACTATGGATTGGGAGAGATCTTTAGGACAAGATGTTGGGATGTTTCTAATTGATTATGAAAAGGTGTATGATAGGATTGAGTGGGACTTTATCTACATGATGTTGAATGCCTTGGGGTTTCTTGGTTCCTTTCTGTCTATAATGAAAACATTGATGAAGGATGCCAATTCATTTGTGGAGGTCAATGGGCTTAGGTCACAATATTTTGGGCTTTCTAGGTCCATCAAGCAAGGATGTCCCCTAGCCCCAACACTCTCCAACATTATAGTTGAGGCACTACACTATCTTCTCCATGATGATTCCCTTTCCCCAACAATCCATGGTCCCTGCCTTCCTAATGGCCAAGAAATATCTAATTTTTAGTTTACAGATGATACTACTATTTTATTTGTATTGGAGGAAGATAATATGAGATGGCTGATGATAAAATTGGACTTATTTTCTATGGTCTCTAGTAGAAAAATCTCAGTGGGTAAGTCTATACTTTTGGGCTAGGATCCATCTCCTTCTGGGTGGTGTGGTAAGTATGGCATCAGTTGGGGAGGTCCTAGCCATATTGTAAGATACCTTGGCATCCCTTTTTCCATTAACCTAAATATAAATGACATGTGGGGCTAGCTGAAAGATAGGATTAGTGTGAAACTATGTAAATAGAATAAAAGATATCTATCTTTAGCAGGAAGGGTACAAGTTTGTCAAAAGATTCTTTCTTCTTACACCACAAATTTCTCCTTAGCTTGGTTGTTTAATGTAAATTAGATTTCCTAGATTTAGAAAATCATCAGATATTTCTTGTGGTTTGATGGTAAGGGGACTTATAAGACTCATGCAATTCGACAGGAGTGGTGTATTAAAGAGAGGGCTAGGGGGGTCTTGGTCTAAAGGACCTGCGATTACAAGGCATTGCTTTGGCAGCTAAGTGGATTACTAAAGCCATTGTTGGGGAGGAGCCATGGAAGGTTCTCATATGGCATAACCTGAGTAAGGGTTATCCCTATGGTGCTAAATCATGGTGGGAGTGGAATATTTTGGACTTTCTTGCTTTGGATTGTAAAACAAGGGTGCCTAGGTCCAATGCTTTTTAAAGCTTTACAAAAAAGTTGGGTATTGGGGGATGTTCAAAGAGTGGAAAAAGGTAATGTCTAGTGTATAAATTTCTCCATTTGGTGAAATCTTAAGAGTAGTGGTAAACCCTTGGCTCTTTTGCAAGGGTCTTTGGCTAAGAAGTGGGCTAGTTTAGGAGTCAAAACTTCTAGTGACATTATGTCAAATTGCAGGCTTGCTAATTGGGTTATGTTGAAACAAAGATTCTCTTTGGAAGAGTCTCAAAAAAGAACTTATTCTATTTTTTCAAGAGTAGTGGTCAAGGTTGGATTGGGTGAGAAGTTTTGTTCTAATTCATGTTTCTTTACCATTTGCTAGCCAGATTCCTCTCCCTTGCATTTGGTAAAATCTAAAACTATATATTCCTTGCTCACCTTAGACTCTATTATCCTAGACCACCTTAATATTTGTTGGAACCTTTGTCTGCCCCATGAAGAATGGAAAATAGTGCTTGTTAATATGTGGAAAAGGCCTATTGAACCTAACATTGTGTGTTTCCTTTGGAGATTCCTACTGAACAAACTCCTACCTCTAAACTAGGTGGAGAGCCAAATAGGTGCTCTGTGTGCACTCAGCCTGAATCTATTATGCATGTTTTTTTTGAATATACATTTGAGGTTCAAGTTTGGCATATGTTTGGGTTCACTATTGGGATTGACTTTTTTTTTGGGAACATCATTTATGGAAAGCTTTGTAGAAACAATAGCTTTCTTAATGTGTTCTAGTCTATTTTATCTTCTTGTATTATCTAGCATATTTCAAAAATTAGGAATAATTATATATTTCAAGGAGTTGGAATTGTGCTTACTGGGTCTCATATGAAGCTCATCCAAGAGGATATTGTCCTATAGGTCATGGCAATTTTCAAGTTAAAGGAGGATCAATTCTGCAAGTTTCTTGAAGATGGACAATGAATTCTTACCAAGAAGGATCTACATTATGACTTTACATCTATGATTAGAAGATAATAGGAGTAGCACGGGGATGTCTTCAACAACCCACTGTCTCAGTTGTTGAAGAAGGTTCATGAGGAAGGTAAATGACTTACATAGAATGAAAAGAAAACCTTTAGTTCATTACCTTCACCTGTGTGGTTTACCATTTTGGATTCTAGTGATGAAGATTGGTAGCTCTTAGTCCTATTTTTATTGACCATCTAATCTTTGAATTTATGTAATTCTTTTTGGGTTGTTCCTTTGGCATTCAAAATACTATTGACTAGTTCATGAACCATAATGGCTATTTTTTGATACTCTTCACTGGTTTTTGTTCTTTTGTTTTCTTGATATGCAATATATATAAAAAATGTCATTTCAATCTACATATTAAATTTTTTTTGTAAGATTTTACAAAAAGAATTTAACTATTTTATTTTATTTAAAATCTTAAAAAATCTTCTATTTTTATTCAAAATATGTGTGCAAATTTCTCTCTCCATTTTTCCCTTCAAAGACATGAAATTAAAATCATTTCCATCTTGCCTCTGTGTGTGTCAACACATACCTATGAGTGTAGATTTTGTGGGTAATTTGGTTATGTTGGTAATTGGTGAGAAGTTTTTTTTTTTTTTTACTCAATGATTATAAATTTGTGAGTTACATATTTTTTTCTCTTTCCTTTCTTTTTTTTGGCCTAACAGTCAACTCATATACAAGCATCTTTTAGTTTAAATTAGACCAGTCATGGTTATAAACCAAGACATTCTTTGTGCATGTTGGGAGTTACTTCAAGATCTCCCATATGCTCTTCTTTATTGACAATGAGGAAAACATGCTTAACTAGTTGATTTTTTGAACATAAATGAACCTCTGATGGTTGAACATATAAAAATATTGATTGAGCCCCAATGTTCACAAACTAAATATAAATGATAAAGGAGTGATTAAGCTAGTATTTGGTTACATTCACATAACATGTAGATGTGGTAATTGCATGCCCCACCAAGCAAAGAACAAATCTCAACCAATCATTACAAATAATGATACCTTAGAAACTAAATAATGAAAGGCTACCAAAATTTAAAAATAAAATAAAATAATAAATAGCATCAATGATTTAATGGAGAGGTGACCTAATTTTAGAAAGATCAACAACTACTTAAGAAATATTCATAGAGGGCCAACTGGATTAGTCCAAAAATAATTAATTAACCATTGCACCCCATTCAAAGGTGATAGTTTCCATAAAAATGTACAACTCCCTCTAGATAGGTGATATCTATGTGTGTGTTTTGGGCTCAGAGTCTTATAGCACCAACTACATATGTGAATAGATAGTTGGCTACCCTTAAACAAAAGTCCATCTTGCACAATGAATTCAAAAAAATAAAAATGAAAAATTTCCCAAAATAAGATTCTTAGTCCATTTCTTTCTACACTTTGTAAATGGAGGAAACAACCACCCCCAATTCAAAACCAATAACTTTAGTTTTGAACTGTTTATTAAGATTTTCAACTTTTTCATTATTGATGCATTTATTGAGCTTGACACTTAACAAAGGCTCATTCAAATTATATCTTTTAATAGTCTTTGAAAATGAACCCTGATGACTTAGCATCTTAACGATCCATCTATCACCTTTGGTATTCATATTACATGCCAATATAATTTTTATTATTATTTTAAAAAATTAGACTTAACTCTTGTGTGCATTTCATCTGAGTCACCATCTTGCACTCCTTGTAGTTCATTCCACACATGGCCAACTAGTTAGCAACTTTATTCCCTTCTCTAAGGGTGTGTTTAATAGTAATTTTGTTAAAGGATAAGAGTCATCTTCTATAATTACTAATAATTGAGGAAATTCTCCAAGGAAACTTAAATTTTTTTAGAAGTAAATCAATAATTATCTTTGAGTCACCTTTTAACTCAATGTTATCAACTTCTAAGTCCTATAGAGTTTTAATGCCAAACCACATTGCAATAGCCTCTGCATAGTTATTAAACCTTATTCATAGAAACTCTGCAAAGCCAATGATCATTTCATATTTCCAATCTTTGATAATTCCTCTAGCTCTTATGATACCAGTGTTAGGAAACTTAGAACATCTATCCACATTACATTTCATCCATCCCCTTTTAGGCAGGATCCAATAGCACTTTTTCCCTTTCCATATCTTCTACTAGTTAATATCTATCAAACTTTGATTAATGTTCTAATTTTTTTTAACCTTAGGTCTAGAAAACTAGGGAACTTGAGGATCTTGGGGAAGTAGGTACAACTTATACTATCTTTAATGATATTTTTGATGATTTGGAAAGTGGAGGAAACATCCTTCTTATCTCTGAAGATCAATTTTTTTCTTTCTTTCCAAACACCCCAATTAACAATAGGAAAAATTAATTCCCAAGTATTAATAGAGATAGGGTGAGAGAAAGGAGAAATCGTCCATTGAGTCATCATATCATTAAAAAATTTAGGGTGAGAGAAATGAGAAATTGTTCATTGAATCATTAGACTATTAACAGTTTTGGGGAACACCATGGATAAGTGACAATCCTTGAGCACTAGATTTCAGATCTCAATAGGGAAAGAGCAACATAACAATAGATGATTGATAGACTCAGCATCCTTCTCACAAATAATACATTTGTTAGCTAGCTTCATACCACATTTAGAGAGACTGCCAAGCATAAGGATTTTTCTATGAGCCACTACCCACCAAAAGAAATTTATTTTAGGTATGTACATTATAAATCCAAATGTTCTTCCAGAGTTTGTCTCCCACATGATTGTCTTCTTGCGAGGCAGAGCTAATCAAGAAAAAGGTTATTTATGTTATATATCCAATCCGTTTATCTTCTTGGAATTGGTTAAAGAGACTAGGATTAGGGAGCATATCCATAAGATATGTGACCACTTCCTTACTAATATTCATGACTCTTCTAGCACCTCTTTGGACTTTATTGGCCTAGTATAACGTAGGAGACTCCCTAAATGAGATGTCCTAGCCCCTAGAAAATAACCACATAATGGAAACAATACGACAATGCAAGATTTGATACCAATTCACAATACTTGACTCATAAAATAACTATTTACATGGAATGTGCCCGGATATAAGGCCTTTCAAGTTTTGGCCAAATATAATAGCAATTACAATAAAAGTTCTACAAGATCCCTCAAGATCCAACCCCAAACCTTAGCTAGTCTAGATCCACACTCTGGTAGAAACCTCCAAGGAAGATCTAAACTAGTGCTCACAGGAAAACCAATAAATCTCCCTTTTCACAAGCCTCGATTACTAGCCCTTCTCAAACACCCAAGATCCAAGTATAAATTGCCTAACATTTGGCACTCTATCCATATACTTAGGAAAAAATTTCTCACTCAACTACTCCATCTTCTCAATGTTGGATCTCACACTTAATAATGACTCAAGACTCCACAAGACCCCCTACTCATACCCAACTAAGCCATAAATTGGCCTAGAAAGATTAAAAATTAAACTAACCCTTGCATTAAATGAATATTTAAGCCATAAGTCAACTTACAAAAGAAATTAAATACGACCAAATTAATTGCCAAGGTTAGCTCACACTAGAAATTTAACATAGACAACTCGGGCAAAGCTAGAATAAAGAAATGATTGAGCATCTAGAAAACCACTTCTAAGTATTAGCAACTTTTAGAAACACTTGGTTAACATTGTGAACTCAGTTAATACTACAAACTCAATTAACATTGAGCTCGGTTAACATGATAGGTTAATACTTGGTTAACACTATAACTTGGTTAACACGAAAGGTTCATACTTGGTTAACACTACAACCAAGCATTTTTTATCTCCTAGTGCATGTCGATTTCCTTTGATGATTGAGAATCTCCCAGATCATCGAGCACCTCTTCTTTGACTAACACTCCAAGTACTCTCAACAAAAACTACTAAGCATTCCTCCAAGTACTCTAAATTAGTTACTATGCATTGGACTCCCCAAGTAAATAGAAAAAATGTGTCCAACACTTTAATGTTCAAAGAAAGATCCAATCTAATCTTCATCTTCACCAAAGGTTTTCACTCCATCAAGGACAAGAAAATCAATCTAGAAATCACCCACATCTACATCATTATGTCAAACACCAAAATCTCTTGAATCTCAACAACCCAATCAACATGCTCACTCCCAGGAAAAAAATGAAGATAATGCTTCACATATAAATCCTCATCCATGTCCACCATCAAGAATCAAGAATATATAGATTTGTAGTACCATGTAGATCCAAAATGAAATCAACAAATAATAGAAACATCACCTGCAAATGCCAAACTCCCAAAACCAACAATCTCATTGCTCATAATAAAATCACCCAAAATAATCAAATCATCCATGAGAAAGTGCTATGCAATCTCCATGTCAAACTCAACCAAATAATCATTAAAACCAATCTCCATCCTAGCATCAATAATGTTAGGAATGTCTTCGGCAACAACCAAAAGTTTCTCTACATGTTTCGCATAGAACTCTACAAATTGATCAACAAAACCAATCTATTCCTCAACCTTTCCATGTTATCTTCATTCTTGAACAAGTCTTCTAACTAGCTAGACAACTCTCTTCCAGATCAGTAGACTCCATCACCATAAACATCTATGAAATTTAACCATCCCTTTTTTAACTTACTCAATTAATCTAGCTTCTAACTAAGATGACATAACTAAAAGCCTCTTCTCCACCACATCATGGAGATTAGCAATCATCCTAGGGTCCAATCTTCTCTGAGACATCTTCTAAGATCTTCATGAACCCTCTACAAAAATGCTTTCAGAGGGTCATTCTCCAAAAAGATCAACCTTCCATCTCAACATCTATTAATCCATCTACAAGTCCTCTACAATTTTAAGTTAGAACCATGAATAGCCACTTAAAAATCAATATATCTAGGACTCCAGAAAGAACAATCTACCACAATATTAACTAGGTCAAGATCTTCTCAGATCAAATTCTCCAACCCAAGTTCTTGGTAAAAAATTCCTCAAATTTGACGATCTATCTACATGCTCTTAAACAACTATGATCTAATGCCATCTAGCATAGTGCAAGGTAGTAGACTCCCGAAAGGATATTTCCTAGCCCCCACCAAATAACTACACAATGGAAACAATACAAAAATGAAAGATCTGATACCAATTCATAATACTTGAATAATGAAATAATTGTTTATATAAAATGTACCCAACTATAAGACCTTGTGAGTTTTGGCCAAAGACAATAGCAATTACAATAATAGTTCTATAAGATCCCTCAAGAGAGAACCCCAAACCTTAGCTATTCTAGATATACACTTTGTTAGAAACCTACAAGGAATATCTAAACTTGTGCTTGCAATCCCACCAAGAAATTTCCTTGTTTCCCTAGCCTCAACTACTAGCCCTTCTCAAACTTTACCCAAGATGTAGGTGTAAACTAGCTCACATTCATTACTCTATCCACACACTTAGGAAAACTTCACTCACTCGGCTACTCAATCTTCTCCATGTTGGATTCCACGCTCAATAATGACTCAAGACTCCACAAGACCCCCTACTTATACCCAACTAATCTATATTTAGCCTAGCAAGATTACAAATTAAACAAACCCATGCATTAAATGAACATTTAAGCCACAAGTTGGCTTAAAATTGAAATTAAATACAACCAAATTAATTGTCAAGACATAATCGAGCATCAGAAAACCACTTTCGAGTATCACCAACTATCAGGAACACTCGGTTAACACTAGACATTTAGCTAACACTAAAAACTTTGTTAACATTGAACTTGGTTAACACAATAGGTTAATACTTAGTTGACATGACAAGTTAATACTTGGTTAACACTACAACCAAGCATTACTAAGCTCCTTGTATGTTGAGTGCCTTCGATGATCGAGTACCTATAGGATCATTGAGCACCTCTTCTTTGACTAACACTCCATGTACTCTCCAAAGAAACTACCAAGAATTCCTTTGAGAACTACAAAGTAGTTAGTGAGAAAACCCATGATGCTCCTACATCAAACTCCCCAAGTAAATAGAAATGTGTGTCCCACACTTTGATGCTCAAAGAAAGATCCAATCCAATCTTCATCTTCACCAAACATTTTCACTCCTTCAACAATAAGAAAAAAAAATTATAAATTACCCATATCTACATCATTCTATCAAACTCCAAAATATCCCAAATCTCAACAACCTAATCAGTAAAGTCACTCCTAGGAACAAACTAAACATAATGCTTCACATGTAAATACTCATCCATGTACACCATCAAAAAATCAATAACATATAGATCTATAGTACCATGTAGATCCAAAACCAAATCCACATTAGCAACATCACCCACAAATGAAAAATTTCCATCACCAATAATCTCATTTCTCTTAATAAGATGACCAATAGCAATGAGATCGTCTACAACCAAGTGCTCTATAATTTCCATGTTAGACTCAACCAACTAATCATGAAAATAAATCTCCATCCTAGCATTTACAAGGTTAGGAACCTCTTTAGAAACAACCACAAGTTTATCTATGGGTTTTGCATCAGACTAGACAAACTTATCAACAAAACAAACCTCTTCCTCAACCTTGTCGTGTTGCCTTCATTCTTGAACAACTCTTCTAACTGGCCAAACAACTCTCTTCTAGATCGGTAGGTCAAACTCCATAAATATCTATGAAACTTAACCATCCCTCCCTTCCTTAACTTGATTGGATAATCTAGCTTCCAACTGAGATGACATCATTGAAAGCCTCTTCTCTACCACATCATGGAAATTTGCAATCATCCAAAGGTCCAATCTTCTTAGAGACATCTTCCAACATCTTTGCAAAGCCTCTGCAATAAATCCTTACCACACACCTTGTGATAAACCTAAATTTTTTGCAAGTCAAATCACAACCTATCACCTCATACAACATATCTATAATACACATCACACAAACTCTCAGTGATCATGCTCCAACAAGATCAACCTTCCTTTGTATCAATCAATCCATCTACTAGTCCTCTTGAATTGCAAGTCAGAACCATGATTTTTCACCTCACAACCAATATATCTAGGGCTCTAAAAAGAACAATCCACCACAATATTAACCATATCAAGATCTTCTTAGATCAACTTCTCCAACCCAAGGTCCTGGTGAAAACTACCTCAACTTTGGTGATTTGTTTACACACTTAGAAACAATTGTTCTTTAATACCATCTAGCACAATGCAATGTAGGAGACTCCCCAAAGGAGATATCCTATTACCCAAAAAATAACCACACAACATAAATAATACATTATTGCATGATCTAATACCAATTCACAATAATTGATTCATAAAATAACCATTGATTTGCAATATTCCTAGCTATAAGGCCTTCCAAATTTTGGCCAAATATAATAGCAATTACAATAATAGTTATGCAAGATCCCTCAAGATCCAACCCCAAAAATTAGCTATTCTAGAACCACACTCTAGTAGAAACCTCCAAGGAAGATCTAAACTTGTGCTCGCAAGCCCACCAAGAAAACTCCTTGTTTCCCAAGCTCTAGCTACTAGCCCTTCTCAAACTTTACCCAAGATCCAAGTGTAAACTACCTCACATTCAATTCTCTATCCACACACTAAGGAAAACTTTGCTCACTTAGCTACTCCATCTTCTCCATGCTGGATCCCACACTCAATAATGACTCAAGACTCCAAAAGACCCCTTACTTATACCCAACTAACCCACAAGTCGACCTAGCAAGATTACAAATTAAATAAACCCTTGCATTAAATGAACATTTAAGCCACAGGTCTACTTAAAAAAAAAAAAAATACAACCAAATTAATTTTCAAGGTCATAATATCACACTAGAAATTGAACATAGACAACTTAGGCAAAGCTAGAACCGAGACATGATCGAGCATCAAAAAACCACCCGAGTATCAACAACTATAAGGAACACTCAATTAACACTGTAACCTTGGTTAATATTTTTGGTTAACACTAAACTTGGTTGACATTGGAACTCAGTTAACACTACAACCAAGCATCACCAAGCTCCTAGTGCATGTTGAGTACCTTTGAAGGACCAAGCACTACCAAGAATGTCAAGCACCTCTTCTTTAACTTAGTAACACTCCAGGTACCCTCCAAAGAAACTATCGAGCATTCCTCCAAGAAATCCAAAGTAGTTACCAAGAAAACCCATGATGCTCGTGCATCATTTCCATAATCTAATTAAGTCCTTCCATCTTGCCTTGTGATTTTCACATTCTAGGTAGTTTTACACCTTCTCACCCACATTCACCCTTAACTAATCATCAATCCTTAGTTATCAACTACCTCCTTGATACTAACCTCATCCTTCCATAATTCTTCCCAAAATAAGCTTGTTCTTCCATTTCCTACTTGCATGCTACTTCATCTTCTAGTCAAGCCTTTGGTTTTCAATATGTTCTTCCAAAGGATAGAGCTCCATTATAGTTATTCTTACTAAGGTACAAATAGAAAGGGCCATCAAATAAGTATTTGGCCCTTAGGATTTAAAACCAATCTTTAGCTCCTTCTAACGTTAGCCAGCCCAATTTAGAGACTAGTGATTTATTCATACATTTAAAATTCATGATACCAAGGCCTTCATTCTCCTTATATTTACACACTTGATTCCAGTTGACAATGTCCATGCTTCTCTTTTCCTCCACTGTAGAGAACATGGAATTATTTTGAATTTTCTCCATGGAATTTGCCACTTTTGTGGGCATTAAGGAAAAGGACATGAGGTACACTGAAATGCTTTGGACGCAAGCTTTAAGGAGGAGAAGCTTTCCCCCAAAACTTAATATTTTTCCTTTCCGTCTAGCTAGTTTTGTTTGAAATTTCTCGATGATAATATTCTAGTATAGAAGACCAGGTTTCTTCGGCGAAAAGGGTAGGACAAGAAAAATATCTATTAAACATTGGATTTGGTATTCTAACATAGTAGAAATCTTTCTTTGAATGTCTTGTGGGGTATTGAAAAAGAAAAGCTTACTCTTATGAAAGTTGATATATTAACTAGATAACTTGGCATAGTTAGCTAAGAGCGATTTCCAAGCATTAGCTTCAAATTAAGATTTCTTCTCCAAAAAGGATAGTATCATCCATGAATTTCTCATGAGTAGAGGGTGGAATGTTAGAGGCACCTTTGACATCATGAATAGAGTTTGAGATCTTGAGTTTATTCAGGTTCCTACTTAGGACATCCACCACAATAATAAATAGATAGGGGATAGGGAGAGAGAGGGTCTCCTTGCCCAAGTCCAATACCCATAGTAAAAAAACCTTGAGAGAACACATGTTGACACTTCAAATACACTTATTATAAATGAAAAAATTCTTTAAAATGGGAGTTACACATGTAACTCCTCTCCTCATCTCTATTTAGGAAATAGCCTTCTCTCTCATTCTCCAACACTATACAAATTGATGTCTTTTCTCTTATTTCACAACACAACACAAATGGATCTCTCTCTCTCTCTCTCTCTCTCTCTCTCTCTCTCTCTCTCTCTCTCTCTCTCTCTCTCTCTCTCTCTCTCTCTCTCTCTCTCTCTCTCTCTCTCTCTCTCTCTCACGCACTCACACACACTCTCTTTCTCTTACACACACACACACACATGTGTGTGTGTGTGTGTGCATGTGTGCACGTGCGCACACACACACACACACAATCACTAACTCACTCACTCACTCAATTTGTATCTTTCATAATGTCATAAGGGGATTGCCTTTTCTTTTATCCTTTAAAATTCTTATTTCTCATGGTGGCATTTTAATTTTATATTAGATTAATTTATGTTAAATTTGCATACTTATTTTTTTATGAGGTTCTAAATTATTTTTAATTTCATATTAGATTATTTTATGTTGAATTTTCCTTTAAATTTTAAATATCTTAACTTTTATCGTGTAAACAAATGGTTATAGATTTTTCTTCTCTCACAAATTTTGATTGAAGAGCTCTAACATTTTCAAATATACTCTATGAATTTTAGTTTTTAGTTTCATTCAATTTATATTATATTTATTTCTTAAAGTCATTTCAATCTACATATTAGATTTTGTTTGTAAGATTTGATAAAAAGAATCTAGCAATTTTATTTTATTTAAAATCTAAAAAAACCTTTTATTTTTATTCAAAATATTTGTGCAATTTTTTCTCTGCATTTTTCTCTTCAAAGACATGAAATTTAGATCATTTTCATCTCCCTTCTATGTGCATCAATATCTGCCTATGAGTGTAGATTTTTTAGGTACTTTGGTTATGTTGGTAATTGGTGACAAGCTTTTTTATATAAATTTATTCAATGATTATAAATTTGTGTGTTTCATGTTTTTTTTTTAACTTTCCTTTTTCTTTTTTCTTTTTTCTTTTCCTATTTTTTTGGCATGACAGTCAACTCTTAGCCAAGTGTCTTTTAGGTTATATCAGACCAGTCATGGTTCTAAATCAAGACATTCTTTGTGCATGTTGGGATTTACTTCAAGATCTCCCATATGCTCTTCTTAATTGACAATGAGGAAAAATGCTTAACTAGTTGATTTTTAAAGCATAAATGAACCTCTAATGGTTGAACATGTAAAAATATTGGTTAAGCCCCAATGGTCACAACCTAAATATGAATGATAAAGGAGTGATTAAGCTAGTATATGATTGCATTAACATTACATGTAAATGTGGTAATTATATGCCACACCAAACTAAGAACAAATCTCAACCAACCATTACAAATAGTGATACCTTAAAAACTAAATAAAAGAAGGCAACCAAAATTTAAAAATAGAATAAAATAATAAATAACATCAATGATTTAATGGAGAGGCGGCCTAATTTTAGAAAGATCAACAACTACTTAAGAAATATTCATAGAGGGCCGACTTGATTAGTCAAGAAAATATTAATTAACCAATGCACCCCATTCAAAGGTGATAGTTTCCATAAAAATATATGAATTCCTCTAGATAGGAGATATCCATGTGTATGTTTTGGGCTTAGCGTTTGGTTGCACAAACTGCAATTGCCCATTTTTTAATGAATCTCTCCCTAATTCATCAAATAAAAATTTAAAACTTTATCGTCCTTATTTTTTAACCAATATTGTTCATTTAGTAATGTTCTTCTCTACCTTTTTTTTGGTTAGAATGTTAGATGATTTTTATTTTTATTTGATTTTTTCAATCTATCTCCAACCATTTTTATTTCCTTCATTTCACCTCGTGCTTCTTTTATTTTAATATATTTTTGGTTTATGTAACGCCTCGCTAAGGGATCCAAAAGAATTAACTAAAGTTTTACTAAGTTTTCCAAACAATTTTTTTTTTAAACATGAATGATAAACCATTCATATCAAACACATAGTAGCGGAATTAATAACATACATACAACTAAAAATATTCATAACAAGTTACATTCCTTAAGGATCCCAAGACGTTGAGTCACATTTAATCTAACTAGTACTAAGTCTAACAACTAACACATCCACATGAAAGAATAATTAAAAATTCCAATGTCCATATTACACATTTGTTCCGAATGCCTCTTGGCAATTAAATTTGGAATGCTCAATCATCCACTGTACGTAACACAGGGTACGAAAGGCTTAAAAGAATATACATGTGTGAAAATGAAGTACATCATCCTATCCTAATCCATGATACACGTGCAATAAAGTAAATGAAACTAAATTCCATACATGATACATCATCATAGAAGATATTAACATCCATCGTAAAAGATAGCCATAAATCATAAACACTACACATAATTATCTAAATGCACGGTTCCTCCCAACCGTAACTAGCATCATTAGACCAGCGTGGGCCCTAGCCATCCGAAGTCACCGAAGAGATCATTGGTATTATCATAATAAGAATTTCACTCCTAAAACATACTACATCATATGCAGAAAGAAATCTAACCATTCAAAATAAAGCATAAGACAAGTAAATAACATCATCTATTATAGGCTAATCATCAATAAAAGGAAACATGTCCATCACCATAATTCAAGAACAGAATGAAGTTAGATGCCAACAAGAATGCATTAGCCACAGTGTCTTAGACGGATCTCAAATGATAAGAGTGAAAAAGCACTACCACCCAACCATGTGGAACCTAAATGGTCCACTCCCACCATGCTGAGGAAATAGTCTCAAGTCGCAAATAGGATATCAAATCACATAGCACAAATACTCTCTAAGTCCAGGAATCCTAAAAGTATACTAACTCAAAGGTTCCAATCACAAACCAACATCTAATCCTAGAGGCACAACAAAGACATGTAGAAAACCTACTATGCAAGTGGGAAAGTTTCATCACACAGATCACGCTAGAGTTACCTTGGTAGTCTCTCAATAGACCCTGACCCCCTACTGATCCCTATGCGGCCACTAGTATCCTCTCGTACTGATGAGGCATACTACAAAATGCAAGGTCGCAACCAAGCATTCTCTCTACTCCCATCCTAGTCTGTACTAGCACTCAAGGCATGGGCAAGAACATACAATTATCTTATTAGGTTCATTTAATCCCCATTTAGTGTAAATGTTTTCACTTATTAAAACAACTTACAATGAGTCACCTTGGCAGCCACTTAGGGCCCCGGCCCCCATTGCAAGCCACTTCCCGACACTACAAGTAGATAACCTACCCTAAGCTCATGGAATCATAAATCTCAAAATTACCAGTCCTATATAAGTGACTAGAAAAATACCAAAAGATAATCCACAATAAAAGAATCAAATCTCCATGAGCAACTGAAAAGCATCCATTAATAATCATGACCATAACAATTCTCTATTGGAAACTAAAGGTATCACTAATAATCACAATATCCATCGGTTCTCAACAAGCAACCAAAAAGTATCTCAAAGTAATATTGATCGAAGACTCCAAAAATGGTCGATTCAAAACATGTCACAAGATGATATCATCAAGATAAAAAAAAACACTTCAGTCCCATCTAGAAAGTAATCCAAGTATAACTGATCATTGACTCAAAAATGGTTAGGTCAGTATCTCAAATACATACACCTCAGCCAAAGGAACATCTCGTAGAGCATACCATCACATTACCATGGTTGGTATAAAAAGATCGAGACCAAATAAGATCAACATGCCATCACATCTCATAAACCCCCCGAGCCTCTAGTAACAACCTAAGACTATTCAAAACTAGGACAAACCCCAAAAGCCCAAAACACATGTTTTGGTTTGCTTTTGCAATCACATGGTTAAGCCAAATATGAGGTTTCAAATTTTGTTTCAAGTACATTTCAAGAGTATAAGATTCTCTGTTTAATCCACAAGTCAACCTGTTTATCCCTTTGATTAAAAACATAGAATTATTCCTCCATTATTCTAAAACAATTTTCTAAAATAATCAGAGGAATCATTGAACTAGTTCCCATTGACTTTTAGATAAAATCATTCACATTATTCAAAACATTAGAATAGTACTTATCAACTTTCAAATAATTAGTTTACAATTTCCTTAAAACACTTCAAGGACAATCATTTATTTAAAATTGTCTTCATTGATTTTAAGTAAAATCAATCTCATTAATAATTCAATTATTTAATTCTACTAAACACTTATTAATCTCTTTTCTTTTAATTTTCCCTCATTTAAAAATCCATTTACTTAAATTGACTAATAATTAATTACATTTCTTCTACTATTAACTAATCTTAATTAAATTAAATTTAATTAGATTAGTTAATAAATCATATAAAACTAATATAGAATAATAAGATTCTATTTTAATTCGAACCCAAACCCGAATCAATTTCCAAATTTTGATTCTACTAAGGGAAGATTGCAATAATATTTTTAATTCCCATAACTGGACGAAACAATATGCGTGCTCGAATTCCAAATTACAAAATTGAAGATTCATTCATAGAGAATTATTCAGACACACATAATAGAAACGATGAAGACAGGAAAAGAAAGAGTGTAATAAAATATGCAAAATAATCACGAGTGCCTACCTGGACACTGATGCTAATTTTCTATGCCCCATAAAATTGTAGAGAAGTTCCTCCTCTTAGAACCTTCTCCCTTCTAAAAATTCCTTCCTTCTCCAACATTCGCAATTCCTCCAAGGACCAAACCCCCTCAAGTGACTAGGAGTGCTTGTAGAAGCATATGAGCTTGTAGAAGTATATGAGGATGATCATACACACTAGGAGACCCTTTATATAAAGGCCTCTAAGATGCATCTAGAATGTGTTTAGAAAGAACTAGGAGATAAGCATGACAACTAAGCACATAACTTCCATGACAAGAAGATAGACATGATGAGGTCTCTATAATGTTGTAGACACCATGTGCTCAAATAATATGCTAACTCCTAAGTGTAGACAACACGTGCATAATTAGAATGCAAACTCCTGTGTTGTCTACATGACAACTCCTGAGAGTTCACATACTCCTATGTGAATAAATATTAAAATAATGCACCTTAATTTATTTAATAATCACTTTACACTTTTTAATTTAATTTATTAATTTTAAATCTCATGCACTCACTTTATTAAATCCACTTGTTTTATCTTAATATATTTTAATCACATGCACGCATCACGTGATCTAGAATCTTTTAATAATTTTAATATCTTTTCCACTTTTAAATTTATTTTTGAAACTTTATTGATAAAATATATAATAATATTATTTAGCATCTATTTAAAAATGTACTCTAAATATATTAGTATTAAATTAAATAAATATTATCACATTCTAACTTTAAAATTATAATTTTTATCTTCAAATTTAATTATTTTATTTAATTAATTTCCCAATTAATTAAATAAAATAAATATTAAAATATCATATTAATTTTCCATTAAATTAAATCATTAATTAAATCTTTTAATTAGACTTAATTAATAGAAAATACACCAAGAACTCATAAAGTAAAATACGAAAACCCATCATAGCAAAACACATACAAAATAAACTAAAAGGGTTAATATCATGAATTACGTCATCCAACATATTTGAAGGGTACTCGACTTAGATACTTTTCCTAATTTTTAATTAGGACAAATGGCTTAAAGGGTTGGGATTTGGACTTGAGAATTTATCTCCCCTCTCTTACCATTGAGATAATGTGATAGGGTATGCTCATCCTAGAAATTCAGGGAATTTGATACCCGGTACCTGTGACCTGCATAAAACCCACGCATGTACAAGCACAATATATACTAAGCTAAACAGGCAATGGCAGGAAGTGGTGCATCGTGTAGATCCCGACTAGTAGGTGACTATGACTTCCTTCCTTAACCACATCAGAAATGCCATACAGAAAGAAAACAAACACGCACACCATACACATGCAAATATGGGGTAAGTATCCATAAGAAAACACATATGATAATAATTCATCTAACTAATCATCATTAATAACTACAAACACTGTAATAATCATCATACATACATGAACTATAAAGTACCAAGTAATCTCATCACATAATAAACTGAATGTAAAAACAATATTTGATAATCTCAAAACAATGCCACTATTAATTATCAACATAAAAATAGCCCTAAAAGAGTTCGACATTGATGGAAAAAATGTGAACTAGGGCAGGCACTACAGTTTACCTCAATCACTCATTGTCCTATTTTTATATCGATATCATCCCTTTGAAATTTGTTTTCAAAAAAACTACTTATTCTAGGATCAAATGTGTTCAAAATATGCTCACCCAATTGAATGGTTGGTATCTCTTCATATTCCTTCACAATGTAATTTAACTAAATCTTCATAATTGAAATCATGTAATTATGTAGCAAATGGGTCAGTTTAGCCTACATTTACTTCTCCTTGTCTTCTAACATCACTATTTCTTATCATTTCATCAAAGGCTTTTGAAATAATTTTTAATCGAAAGACATTTTTTTATGATTAATTTTCTTATAGTATCCTATGTTAATTTATGTCTTCAATTCAAAAAAGTCTTTTAAGTTTTACAAAAAAAGTCTTGCATTCATTTTCTAGAAAATTATTCATGTATCACAAAACATTTATTTTACTTCAATTTTTTTTCAACCTCTCCTAGGTGGTGTCTCAATCACTAAATTAGTAGATGGGATGTGCATCCATCTACATGATTTAACCTTAGACACAAACCTTGCAAGGTTCACTAACATGTTGGTCAGTAAGTTTGGCAAGTTGAAACTAGATATAATGTTTGTCAGCAAATGGGTCATGTCCTCTTGGGCATTGAAATGTCTATGTTGCCCAAAGGTTTCTTATATTTCTCTTTTTCCCTCAAGGAAGACTTTCTCTTTAACTTCACTAGTGTTCCTTGGTTTCTGGGTGAGTTTCCCCTACAAGTATGTAAATGGTGCTAGAGGTTTGACTTGGTGACCCATCTTTCTAGTGTTATTTCCACTTGGGTATGCTTCCTTGGGATTCCTCTTGAATTTTGGGATGAAGAGGTTCTGGAAGGCATATAAAACTCATTTTGTGAGTTACTTGGTGTTGATTTTGTGACTCAAAATTTATTCTTCTTTATCTATGCAAGATTTTTCATTTTTGTGGTCCGATGGATTATGCTTCTTATTTCAGTGGTCCTCAAGTCTAGGTTGGGTTTTGTTTCCCAACCTTTGGAGTATGAAATCTCTATGTCATTTTGTCAAATTTTTTCTACAATTGGCCACCTTTCAAATGCTTGCCCCAAGAATCCTTTTTTTATGCCTTCTCCTAAGTTGGCTATAGAGGTTTCAGGTCCCTCTATTGGGCCTCAACCTATAGTTGGTTCTCTTCTCTATGCCCCCTCTAAAGTCCCTCCCACCCCACTTCCCCCATGACTTCTTCCCTGACCATCCTCCCTTCCCCCTCCCCCACTTAGGAGCTATTTCCTCCCCCTTGAGGACCGTTCCCTTTTCCTCCCTACCCCTTCCCCTCCTTTTCTCACATTTTCCCCCTTGCAGGTGGTAGCCCCCTTGCTTCCTTTTCCCCCTTTCCCCCAACCCATCTTAGTATTCTCCCCTATGGTATCTCTTCTTAACATTACAAGTCTACAGATGTTGGTTGTCCCAAAAGACTGGGAGGTGTCTTGGAAGAGATTTAAGAAACCAATTTGCAAAGAAGGAAATTGCCAATGGGAGCTAGAGAACTCTCAAGCACCACCTGTGCTCTAATAAATCTCAATGATTATTCTCTCTTGGCATATAAGAGTTATTAATAATCTGCAAAAGAAAATTCTTGTTAAGATCATTATTAAATATTTTAACTCAGATAGTGTTTTGTTACAAGAAAATAAAATTGAAAACCAAAATATCAAATTAGAAGCATTGCTAGGAGTTTAAAAAGTTTAGTTCAATCAAATCCTAAAAGGGCACTACTTGAAGAATCTCTTGAAACAAGTTTGACCCATATAGATTCAATTAGTGGGCAACTTGATATCTGGAATAATAAAAGAGAACAAAATTGTTATTATGAAAATAAATTATTATGAGTATGTTAAAAAGTAAAGGATTACAAAAGATGACATTTGCAAGTTTCTTAAGAAACTAGGTGAAAATGACACACTTTAAACTACCACTAGAAGGTTCTCTATTAATTGGTGTATCAATGATAACATAAAAAATAATTTATGAGAAATATAGTGGATGGTATTTGATTTTTTTCCCTATAACAATATTTAGGTTTCTATTTATTTCTTAATGAAATTGTATTAAGAGTTCATCCTTGGGGAGGTGCTTAAGTATTTTAATATTCTAGAGTCTCAAGGTAGAGATGGAAAGTCTTCATTTGATAACTACGAGAAACATTGTGACCCTAATGAACGTAGGGCACCTATGAGACAATGATATGTAGGTCATGTTAGTGTTTCTTTCATTGTGAAGGAACATGTAGAGGCAACATCCTAGGCACGATAAGTGCTCTAACTTGGAATTTCATTAACTTTACCATTCCTTTACTAGAGGGTCAACATGGCTAGTCTAGATGACCCCATATCTATTGTTCATGTGGATCTCTTTGATCATTTGGCAATGTTGATTGAGACAAGGATGAAGATACTAGCAAGATGACTAATGTAAATCTCAATGAACAATTTGCATTGATACATAGGTAAATATTTATAATTATATTTATTGGTTTTGATTGTACGTCATATATAAATGATAAATATTAAATTAGAACTTATTTATTATGTTCAAAATCAAAGGCCAGGTTTTTGTTGGCACTGGTAATGATCTGTCAGCTCCATTTTACTCTACCTCAATGAATCCAAACATATGTATTAAATTTACATTTGAAATTGTTTTGTAATTATATGAATGACTATCTCATGGGATATTATGCATGTGATTAGTTCTCAGCTAGGCCATTGATGTTCACATTAGATAGTGAGCATGGACATTGTACCACTCATGTAGAGGTATTTTTATTCACATATTAATTTGATTGAACTGATAGATTTTATTTAAGAAGTAAATGAATAGTTAAAAGAGTTGACTTTATTATGATCAATATCCAAAATCAGAGTGATCATGACAAGGTTGACACAGGATCATGTGGCATTGTCATGACATCATTGTATCATTTTTTTGTAATTTTCAACATTTAATCTTTATGATCTGAATATTTTGTGATCGAAAACAACAAAAGTTTTGAGAAAATTTCACTATGTTTTTGTGAATTTGAAAAAGAATCATGTTTGACTATTTTTTTCTTTAGTGCATTTTGTCTAGAGATTAGCTAGTGTCATGGTTGTGAGGGGCTATTTTTCCATTGATATGTGTGTGGGAACGTTGATTGTATATGCATGGAAACACCCATATCGTAAGTAGGTGGATATGCTTGTTCCTACATGGAGTCTTGGCTTATATATGGCAATAGTCTTTGGCTTGTCCCTTCCTTTTTTTTAGCCCTAACAAAAGTGCAAATAAAGAGGAAGAATATGGCTAGCTATGAACTATTTCCTTGTTAGTGCAATTGAGTAAATTATTCATGTACCATGCTTATATGAATACATGCATCTATTTTAGTATTTGAACATGAATGAAAAGAAAATTTTACATTTTAAATAAAATTATAGAATTCAATAATGAATCAAAAGAAATAGAAAAATCACATTTATCAATTATTAAAAATAAATGTTAATAACTAGGTATAATCCTTTTTTGCGGCTCCCAAAAAAATCAAATGAAACACTTACTAAGTCCATGTGGACTGGGGTTTATTGGTGGGCGGGTTTAAGCATCTATTATGAATTGGAAGGGCTTGCACTATGAAGTTGATTGAAAGGGACTTTGATGCAAAATGACATTCAACTCTACAAGATGTCATAAATGAAAATGTAACAATGTGTCTACACTAGATGTAGGTCGAGGATACCACAAGCATTATACCATTTCAAATAGTAATATGTGGGGATAAAGAATCTTTAGACTATACTATTTGTGAAATCCTCTTGAATATTATGCATATGTAATATTAAAAACTTATGTAAAAGATGTTCATAGTCACATAATATCTACAATTAAAATAATTTAATACAATAATTCCTTTGTACAATTCTAATCTACAATATACACTTTCTCACACCAATAAAGTCAAACAACAAACTAAATTCTTTGAATTGCTCTAACCATAATGTATTTGAACACAAGATGTTACATACAAGTGTAAACACAAAATCCCAACCATCTAACACTCTAACATACATTTGAAATATTGAAAATCACAAAACCTATTAGGGTATATGTAGGATCATGGTCAACCAAACTATGCTCTTAAATGGCAACAAAAAATAGCTAATCAAGGTTATGCCAACTTGACGTGCAATTTTCTACTTGTTGTAAACTTTATATCAAAAAGTTGAGAGAAAAGAATCTCTAGGAAATTGAATTAAGTTTCTAAACTACTAGGCCTTATCTATAAAAAAAATTGATTGGTCAAAATTTTGAATTTTAATGCAATAGTGAAAAAAATTAGGACAAAAATAAGAAGTATTACCACCTTAATCCAAATCAAATGATAATATTTTTTAATAATATTCTAGATATAAGAAGTAGACTTGTGCCTAGATGTGACACATAGTTTTGGGTATTTTTATTCTAAATTAGTAATTAATTATTAATTTTCTACTTTAGTATTTTTGGAATAAAAAATTCTTGGATCTGACCACCTTAACTAATTCAAAAGTCTCTAAAATTTAATTTATTTAATTTTTTCCTTACAGTAAAAGAAACATAATGAATGCATCTTTTGGATTTCAAAAATGTTGTACCATTTGAAGGTTATAGTTATTTTTCAAGTAGTGTGCCAGTCAACACATTATACGTAACTCAATTAAAAAAAGTAATAATTACTTACTTGAACTCATAATTTGAGAAACCTTACATTTATGGAAAGCTAAGAACATTCTTAAGAAACTCTTTTCATTTCATTAAATTTTGGTTTAAAAAAAGTCATTAGCTACATGTTTGAAGTAAAAAATACACAAATAGGCCAAAAACGCATTTTTGGGACATTTTTTAAGTTGGCAATATAGGTTAGGAATCAAAAGATATAGTAGGCCTTATAAAGGCACTAATTATTTTCATTTAGTATTAGGATGGGTGGGAAGAAACTTGGAATAGATTTTGAAATGCTTTGAGGCATTTTGAAACTACATATTTTTTAGATCACCACTTTTTGGCACACCATGATCATGAAGATACCCATTGCGTTCATATTTTCCTATCAATATACCACACATATTAATCAACATATTTCATCCATGTGAATAATCAAAGTATGCATATAGTCATGTTAGTATAAACTTTGAATATTAGTATAGTGTAAGAATTTTATAATTATAAGGAATATTTTTTAGGTGATTTAGTAATCTCTCATTGTTTCTTTTTCTAAATAGTAAGTTTGGTCAATGATTATGTTAGAAAATTGAAAATTTCCTTAGATGTATTAAATAAAAGGATATTTCAAGGACTCCAATAACTAGTTCATTATTTTATGAGGATATTTCATATTTCTGTCCTCTTTTACGAGTGTGATGACATGTCATATTTTGTAATTCCTTTTATAAGGAATTTATCTTACTCTCCTTAAGAGGATTTTTTTATTAGAAATCGTAGGAAGAGGGTCTTGAACCCAGATAATAGCAAACTAATCAAACCATCTTTTCCTTGGGCCCAAAGCAGCAAACAAGTACACTCTAACCCCAACACTTAGAGTCTCACCCATAACTTACAAAAAGACAAAATTAATCAAAATCATCCATGTTCTTTGAATAGTTTAAACCATCCACACTTAACACTAACCTAAGTCTAAACTTTAAACTACTAATATTACTAACCATGTTCAAAGACTTACTACCCCAACAACAGTGGGGATAAATAGAGTAAATAGATAACATAAACCTCACCATAATCGAGATTTTATAGAAATGTTTGTAAGACACCACAAAAAGAAGGAAACCTTGAGTAAACCCATAAAAAGTACCAAAAATAGGGGAAAATGAATAAATCTTGTTTGATGTTCTCCCAATCTTCATTGAGTTACTTGATCTCTTCAATCCAGTTCTTGATTTGGGTGGCACTCTTTATCTCCTCGCAATTATTTTTATTGTCTTGGCTTGCCTTTCTGAATTTTTTCTTCCCATTAATGACCCCAAACATGGCCTTTCTCATCATTTCTTTCTACACTTTTTAAATGGACAAAACAACCACCCCCAATTCAACACCAGCAATCATAGTTTTGAACTATTTATAGAGCTTTTCAACTTTCTCATTTATTTTTTCAAATTTATTATCATCGTCCTTCATGAAGAATTCTAGATTCCTCTGGATATTCAAAAGGGATTCATCATTTCCCCAACCTTAATTTTTTCACTAATCTTAATCCCTCCATCTTCAGTAATGCCTAAGTCCACCACCACTTTCTTCTCTTGAGGAAACTGAGTTCCATCATTAGTTTCTTCTGCTTCCATATCAAGATCGGTTTCATTACAGGAGAAAAATCCATCTTTCTCTTTTTTTTCCTCCACTTCTATATTTTTGGCCTTGTCCTCCATTTGGGAATTGTGGGAGTCCTCCTTTCTTTCTTCCTTCCTTATAACTCTTCCCTTTCTCTATTTTTCAACCTCATGAATCTTCTCTCTCTAGAGTTAGAGGTCCCCTTTTACCTTTTGAAGTCCATAGATCTCTCCTCCTCATCATTATCAGAATTTTCTCCCCATCATTTTTATCTATATAAATATTTTCTTCCATCCTTTTCCTTTTTTAGGGGTGCTAGTAGGTCTAGATTTTGTGGATGCATTGTTCCACTACTTCGGGGCTTCAATTAAAAGGGATTGTTCCAAAGATATTAAAAAAATATTAGATTTAGTGTGATGAGGGTTATCCAAAATTTGAGGTGACTCCAAGTAGGGCTTATTAGCACAGATTTCTTCGATAACCAGTGAGGAATTAGGAGATCTAGGGGTTCTAGGATTATCTATGAGTGGGAGACATCTACCAAAACCCATGTAGTGAGCACAAATATGGTGATAAAGGACAAAAATGAGCCCTTCATAAATCAGAGGATTTCAAGGATAACTTTAGTGGCTAATATTCACCAATTGGATAATCTCACTCATCAAGGACCCCAAATTTGGATTTTTTTTTTTGCACTTTTGGGGTGGCCATGTCACCTTCACTTTACAAAAATTGGATCCCATGCTTAGGTCAATCACCAATAATAATATAGAAGTATTTGTATTTTAGTGATGGCTTCAGCATCGCAACCTATTTTTTGCACATGGTAAATTATACATACATACATACATACATACATATATTTGCCTACAATTTTTTATTCTTATTTTAATTGTGTCATATTAGCCAATATTTGGTAAAAAATGAAGTTAGGTTACAGATTAAGTATGTAGATTTGACATGCATGTCTATTCCTAATAATTCTATGAAACTTTTTATTATTTCTCACTTTGGCCCAAAATAGATTGGATTGGGAATGTGTGCCTTTACTTTTGGGATTTTCTTTAAAACTTGGTATCCTTTTAAAATTTTGGCTCAAGAAAGGACTTAGGCTATTGATTTAGGATCCTCCAAAGATTATAAATAATAGGGATGTTCCCTACATAGCACCATTCAATAATTTTGAGGGAAACTATAATGATAAAATTGGGATAAATTTAACCTTCAACCTTCATGATCAATTAGAAACTATATTATAATTGTAGACACCCAAAAATAAGGAAAGACCTGAATTACACGATTTCAATCAATCAATGAAAATTAAGGATAAAATCCGAAGAACACAATAAAGTTTCAAATCAAAAATCACATCAGATCATTAATCATCTATCAAATCAACAAGACCTAAATCAACTTTAAAAAGAGGAGAAAAACAATTCAAAATCATAAAATGAAATTCAAAAAGGGAGGAAGAAAAAGATAAAATGTTGAAAATAAATAGAACATTTATTAAATCAATAAAGTAACTTATCCTCACAAAAGTGAAAATCTCCCTTTTACAGTTAAAAGAATTGGAAAAATCCTCATTTATTCTCAAAACCAAGTCTATTGGAATCTTCCTCCTAGTCGCTTATGAGATATTTTCAATTTCACCTCCATCCATCAGTCAAAGGTAAAAGTCTTTATTCTTACCCCAACCCCTTCCAAAATCCTACAAATAGGAGGGAAATCTAAGAGCTAAAGGACCCAAGTTTTAGGCATCTAAACTATAGGCACATTCTAAGTTATCATTTTAGCATTATCATTGTGTAGACACCTAAATCTAATTACATCAATAGGTAGTCATATTTAGTCTTCTCCTAGGATATTATTGATTAAATATTTGCTATTTAATTAATTAATCATCATCCCCTAGTTGATTAATTTATTTAATTAACTATAATCCAATTAATAAAATCAAATGATCACCCAAAATCAATTTATCAATTAAATCCCTATTCCTCTATTTTACTCAATTAATCCTCAAATCTATTCAATTTAATTCCATAACCCCATTTTATTAAATAAATCATTTAATAAAATCTTAAAAGCCTTCCTAAACCTTATCCTAACCCCCCTTCTAAGCTAATCCTAATCCCCTCCTAAACATGTGCACAACTTTAAGCAAGGGTTAAGACTTGATAACCCAAGCTAAAGTCAACAAACTCAACCAGACCTCTTACATCCTCAAAATATCTCTTCCACCTCCCTTGATGACTCTTGCATCCCTCTTACAAGTGTCACCTCCTTTTTTATGCTAAACAAGCACAATCCATGTGCTTCCTTTTGAGTGCATCTTGACCCTCCCTCACCATCTTATCATCCTTGCATCCTGACCATCCATCTCTCCACCCCTTGGCCTATAAATGGAACCCTCTCCCTTCACAAATAGGATCCACCTTTCATGCAATGTTATAATACTATTTTGAGAGCTTGAGAACTACCAAAATACCATCATAATGTTGAAATCTCTCCATACCTCCATTGTTTGAAACTCTCATCCATACACACATTTGGTAAAACCCCCCATCCTTTTGAAGCTTGAGCACAATGTGAGCATACATCTCCTCTTACTAGGGAAAAATCCACTTCATCAAAAGGTTATGCCATAAGGAGCCTACCATTCTTGGTTTGCTGCCTTCATTGGTGATAACCTTCATCCTATCATAAGTGTTGGCTTGTTTACTATTGTTAATGCTTTCATTTGATAGTTAGTATTTATGTTGCATTGCTAAATTAGGTGATACATTTTGGCACGCCTAGTGGGACCCTAGATTTGGGTCAATCTAACTAGTTTTTGGGTTTTTTTATGATGAACTAACCAAAGTAACCTTGTTTTCTTGTGATTTGTTGTAGGAAGTTTGTTGATCTTTTTGCAGGTACGCAAGTCATTCTTTAGAAATAACACTCCTAACCATCTAATCATTTTTCATTTTTGAACACTTTAGAAAACCTATATTTCGGGATCTCACAACCTTGCAAACATGATCCCGCAATTGCAGGATTGCGGCTATACTCCGGTGGGAATGCAAACCCACGATTGCGAGTTCACAGGTCATCACCACCCAGCTTCTGCTCTTGACCAAAAATTCCCTCTGCATCCCTACCAAACCTTTTTCCATGGGAACACTGGAACTACCTATAGGATTTTTTGATTATTGCCTACAGAAATGCAACCTCCAACCAATCAATATTTCACACTAATTTCTAGCATTGACCACTCAAATCCACCAAAGTATTGACTTTTAGGAACATTGATAACTCACACCACAGGATTGCTTGCTTGCAGGATTGCCCTATATTATTTTATCCTGTGACTTGATTTCCTATATTTTCACCAATCTTTACCTACATTCTCACTACATTTACCCATGTTCCCACTACTTTTGCCCGCATTCTCGTGACTTTATCCCACATTCCCACTCCTGTGGGATCACTGCTTAAACCTGCAGGATTGCTTGATCACGGGATCACTTTGTATTATTTTATCCCATGGCCTAATTTCCTGCATTTTCACTAGTCTTTACCCATGTTACCACAACATTTACCCACATTTCTGCTACTTTTCCCTTGTTCTCATGAATTTTGCCCACGTTCCTGCTCTTGCAGGATCGCTACTTAAACCCGTAGGATTGCTTGATTGCAGGATTGCTCTATATTATTTTATCCTATAGCCTAATTTTTTTCATTTTCACCAGCCTTTACCTGCATTCTTGCACCTGTGGGATCACTACTTAAACTCGCAGGTTTGCAGTATTAACTACTTTGTTAAATTTTCTAACATTTTCTTGTGCAGGATTTTAAACTAACTGGTTTTCTACAAGTTTTATAATCACAATTTTAAGCTCATAATCAAATCATAATTTTGAATTTTGGTGGTTATGTAAGATAGGTGTTATTCTAAGAATTTTTACGCTTATAAAAATGAACAAAAAGTGTTAAACTTTTTTTTCCCATAGTTAAGCTTTGATTTTGGGAATTTTTGTGTGACTAATCAATTTGATTTTTTTGTCACATTGCTAATTGGAGCATCTTCAAAGCCTAACCATTTTTTTTGCAAGTTTTTCTTAGAATGAACTTGCATGTTTAAACATATCTTTCATTGAATGAATGTTGCTCAAATCACTCTCGAATGCCATGGACTAAAATCAAGCTTTTATTGGAATGCATGATTAAAACAACAAACACAATCTTGAATGTCAAGGATCAAATAATCATTGCTATACCTCACACTTCAACTTTGGGGCTTAAAAAGAAATCACTCAATCTTGAATGCATGAATGAATTAACTCATTAACTTGTTCCTTATTGAATTGCTCATGCTGATGACACTCAAATTTCTTATGTTGATGAACTCTCAATTTCCATTATACTAACGATGCTATCAAGTTGGAATGAACATTGCATGTCATAAACATGAGTATCTTCAATCATAGCTTACAAAATCTAAATTATCAATTGAAATGAACAGGTGTCTGTTAAACCCAAGATCACTTATGTGGTCTTGTTTTAAACTTTTTAGGAGGCCTACTTGGGGATTTCATCATCCCTTGAGATGACCTCAACTCTAGCATTTTGGCAGAGTATAAATATCGGGAGCTGACTCGAAAGACACCTCTCTTAGAAGCATATCGAGAGGTGAATCAAAAGACACCTCTCTTGAAAGAATAATCTTCTCACTCTTGGCTAAGTCCCAAAGAACTTTATACCTTTGGGAAGTGAAGGTGGAGATTTGGGTTACCATCTCCTCCTAGCTGAGTGGCATTATTTTCTTTCATCTATAGATTTGGGCCTCACATACCTTGCATATATCGAGGACACCTCTATCTGAGCTTGTATATCCTAGTAAGACCTTATAGGTTTATTGATGTGTTTGATGTGCTTGAGTATTCAAAATACTCCCCATTTTTCAAAAAAAATCAAGACCTTTTGCTAAAGAGATCACTTATACACCATTCACAACGGTTGTTAGCAAGTCCATTCGCAACAACCCTAAGTCTAGTTTGTTCCACTTTATCCCTTGGTAAATCATTCAACCCAAATGAAAGGAATATTTAGTGTAGTCACTGCCTCATCAAAGATTCATCCACAACTTCCAAGCATTGTCATCATAATCACATCCTTTCCTACATCATTTTAGTCTTCCATCATGTCTTCCTTATCTTGAGATAGCTAAATTTTTCTTAGTCATTCCCCACCCCATTTCCATATCCTTTGGACTCAATCTTTCCTTTCATAATGAGATTAATCCAAATCTAAATCTGAGCTTCCCAACTTATCCTAAATTTGCATTTTCATATTCATTCATATACATCCTTCATCCCCATCCAACTCATCATTAAAACAAAATGTCCCAATCCTATAATGATGAGTTTGGTCATCCCACATTTTCTCCCACTCCACCCTATTCCAATGATGATGAAGATCTTGTTGATTATGATGGGTATATTGAAAGCCTTAGAGATAATGCTCCCAACATCCTCTTGAATCCAAACATTCCTCCAAACTACTCCATCATTCCTCCAAACATACCCACTAGTACTCCTTATCATACCTTTGACAAGTGAAATCCATTATTATCCTCATCCTTACCTCCTCCTTATATTGTGCCCACACATTCCTCTTATACATTAGTCATATCTCCATCTTCCTCTACCTTCATCTCCCAGTCTCCACCATTCTAGAACAATTCTAGTAGCTACATCCCTAGTCCAAACCCCTTTCCAAACCCTCCAACCAATCCTAGTTATACAACACATCACCCTAATCCCCTTACTCCTCCTAGTCCAACACACCTATCTCCAAGAAATTTTACAAGAAAACCCAAAGAAAGTCCATCTCCCACCCCATCACTCCTCTTACATCATCCTATCTCTATCATCCCTATCTCATCCATCCCACTTATCAGACCCCTTCCATATCCTACCTCCCATCCATCAAATCCTTCCAAATCCCATCTACTTCTTGTCCTCCTAGCACTACCCAAATCCCATGTAATAACCCTATTGATTCCATCCCCATTGCAGAACCTCCTACCCATCCATCTACCTCACTTAATGAAACCATCCATACTTCTCCTATCATACCATCCACTCCCATCCATCCCTATCAAGATCTTTTCCAAAATCATGTTGAAATATCCCAGGACACAAAAGATGATCCCCCCATCCCACTTATTCCCCTACATGATTCACTTTTACCATCCCCTCCATATCTAAATCCTACCATCTTACCTACTCCATCTAAAGATCCCTTTCCATCAACCCATCCCTATCAAGATCCTATCCTTCCATCTCCTCTGCTTCATGATCATACATCTCCCATACTCCATGATGATAAATCCATAGAAGAAGGAGTAACTATCATATCTGAAGCTTCAACTCCTTTAGCTAGTAATGGACTGACATCTTGTGTTCCAGACAATGAACATCATATTGAAGAAAGAAATAAAAAGCTATCTCTAGATGTTGGTATCTCTTCTTTCCTTGCATGGTTCCAAGTCCTTCTATCTTCACCCCCAATTTCCCATCCATTTTTTTCTACATCTATTTTGGGCCCTTATCCTACTACTTATCTCCAACCCTCCATTTTGGGTCCATATATCCCTTATCCAAATCCCCCACCCTTTCCATCCATTTTGGGTCCTTATCTACCTAATATGAATCCTTTATCCTCTCCATCCATTTTGGGACCTACTCCTTCTTCATTTCCATCTATTTTAGGCCCATATCCTTCATTCCCTCTATCCATTTTGCACAATTATATCCATCCATATCATATCTTCCAATCTATCACTCCATCCCCTCAAATTCACGAGCTAGATCATCAAAGGCACTCATCCTTGAACCCCTTCCAACCTTCAACCTCTATCACTCCATCCATAATCCCTCCATATCTCTCATGCTCTTGTTTCCATCCCATGGCTAATAGAAGAATATTGGATGCCAAAAAAAAAAAGAGAATAAATCCGCAAATCCACAAAATTCAAAGTTTTGACATATCCCTTCTAAAATACATGTTCCAAAAGTGAAACATTTAATCCCAATCAAAGAAAAAGTCAAGAGGCCACAAAGGCCCAAGTTGCACAAGTCAAAAATATGTGGATACCTAGGATGATCATAAAAGAAATGCATCTCAAAGAAAAATTTCAATTGGCATCCATTCATGCTACACAAACAGCCTCATCTGTTCATACTTTATCCACATCTCCATATATACATCCTTCATCCGCCCAATCCACTCTTAGTCCATATGCTTCTTATCCAAAATTTCCCATCCTCCATCTTCCAACTTTACTTGTAGTCCTTATATTTCTCTTCCTCCATTTTCTCCTTAACCTCGTTCAACATGATCTTTCTTGCTACTTCATCACCTCTCAAGGTGTGTGCCAATGATGATCTTTCCAAATTCCTCATCTGTTTACCCACCAATCTTATTTCTTTCCATCCCTTATCTACCAACTCCCACCCACCATTCCACTCATTTAATCCAATCCGTTTCCATCCACCTTACCAACATCTTGAAAATTTCAAAAATAAAAACTAAAAAATAAAAAATAAAGTAAAGAAAAATAATCATCCATTGGTGAAAACTTGGCAATTCAAGTGCCTTGGACAAGTATCATGATGAAAACTTGGAAAAAAATCATCATGCATAATCTCTTTATCCAAATGCTCTATACACTTGGGGGTACCTTCCATTACCCACCATACCCATCTTATCCCAATATACCAACCACATCTTATCCATTTCACCCACCATTCTCCTTCAAATCTTGATAAAAATAAAGTCCACCACCAGATACATGCTTTTGTTTATCCTTTTGACATTCATTTTCCACAAACATTTGTATCCACCTATCCTTTATCCACCCATTCTTTCATCCATATAATCCCTTAATCAACCTCATCCACCCATCCTACTTACCCTCTACCTCTTTCAACTTTCCTATCCTAGCTTCCATCTATCTCCCTTATCCTCTTATCCTCCAACCTCCCATCCTATCACATCCCTCATAAAAAATCCTCTTGAATAGAATATTATAACTTGAGGCACAATATTCCTTTTAGATCCTTTCGTGTCCATCCTTCCATCCCCCCTATTCTAGCTCTATTTTCATCTTGTCATCCCCAAACTCATCATACATTTCTCTCCTATCCTTGCACTCCTCCCCATCTCTCTATCTTTCCATCACCTGGTACATCTCTTGTCATTAGTATCTAGGTCTAGGCTATCCCTGTGTACCTCAATGTCAATCATTCATATCCTCATGCTCCTAGTAATCTACCATCAACTGCACCCTTTTGTTGCACATCCAATCACTTTCTTCGTCACTTACCCATCTATTTTGGAAGCCTTGGTCACACCCTAATCATCATCATTGGGATGCATCCTTCCCACTCCTTGATCTTTTCATCCCCTATCTCCTAATCCCAAGGTTTTCCTCTATCTCATCCTGAGCTTTTTGTTACTCCCGCTATCTTAAGCTTTTCACAAACTATCTTCTCATTTTGAGCTTTTCATCACCCTATCCACCCTCAATCCACTATCCTCTCATCCCTAGCTTTTCATCCCCTCTATCCCCTCATCCCAACCTTTGTATCCCTGCTACTCTTCTTAATCCAAATTTTTTATCCACTCTCTTCTCATCTTTATCTTTCCTATCACTATCCTATCATGCTAAGATTTTGTTCAATAATCCCTTGTACATACTTTGGTCTATCAACTATATATTTCTTGCACCTCAATCCTTAACTTGGTACCACTACATATCTCTCATCTCTTTGTGTTAGTTCATGCTTGATCACAAATTGTAGTTCTCTTGGTTAGGTGCTTTAGCGAATCCTCATACAAGATCCCTTGTTATCAAAATGTTGTCCTAAAAAGTTTTGATTTCCCAGCTCATCATAGTCCTCAATATTACCAATAGATCCTTTTAGGATGCATCCTTTCTCTCGTCTAATCTTGGTCTGTCAGTATCCATTCCTATCGATCGCTTTGGCAAAAGTTTACTTTTTCATGGATTTTACATTTTCTTTTGATTTATTTTCTTTTTGGGATTTCAAGTTTGGTTCTTAAAAGTATCTCTTCCAAGAGATTTGGGTTGTTCCCTCCTCAAGGTTGCCACAATATTTTATATCATGGTGTGCTACAAATGGGGCAACTCAAGAGCAAGGTGTTGATCTCACTTTCATCTTCTTTTTACTACTTGTGAGTCAGTCATATATGACCCTTGCATAGTCCAAACATGTGACTACTTGTAATTACATGGTGCACTTGGGAAATATAATTTACTTGTGGGTTACCCAGTATCATTTTCACTCTGATTCTTCTAGGATTCATGTGTGATGTTAGGGCAATCCTTGCGTGTTTTTTTTGCATCAGTCCTATGCAATATTGGTACAAAGGACTTGATTTCCTTAGTAACCTTGGCATATCTACAATATTCCTATATCAAAATAAGTGCTCAACTATATGGTGGTGCTCTCCTTTGGAACACCCCCATGCTCAAGCTTTACTGGATTCATCCTATTAAAACACCCCATCCTATCAAAGCATCCCATCCTATCCTATCCAAGCATCACATCTCATCTTATCAAAACATCCCATCCTATCCAAGCATCCCACCTAATCATTCCTGTAATCATGATCTAGCCAATCTATTAATCATATAGTATCCAATCTTGCATCAATCATAATCATATCTCCCACCTCAATCACAATCATAGCTCCTGCATCAATCAAAATCATGGCTCCTACATCTATCATAATCATATCTCCTACCTCAATCACAATCACATCTCTTGCCTTAATCATAATCATAGCTCCTACATCAATCATAATCATAGCTCCTGCATCTATCATAATCATCTCTCCTACCTCAATCACAATCATAGCTCTTGCATCAATCATAATCATAGATTCTACATCAATCATAACCTCATTCATCACCAATCCTAATCCTAGAATCATAATCTCCCCAACCTTACCATCTTCTAAATCACTTCCTTAGGCTTAATTTCAAACAACCAAATCACCCACCCCCCTCCCCCTTAACCCATGTTCTTAACCATCACTTATCCTTGTGCACAATGTTTTCCTTTGTATCATTCTCCCCTAGTGAGAGTATGGGCTTCCTCAAACCCCCACTCTTAGCCACTCTCAGTCCTCCTGCTCACCGTCATTTTCTTGTACTTTTCAAGAAGCTGTCAGACCTTGCCTTCTCTCCCTGGCACCTTCTTGAGGGGCATCATGCAATCCATTCTCTCCTCTTCTACCCAAGATTGGGGCAACCATGTTGCTTCAAAAATTCTTCTTCACATCATTTATATTTGAACTTCTTTGAAATAGTGTTGTTTCAACACTATGTCAAAGAGGGGTAAAATGTAGACACCTAAATCCGATTACATCAATAGGTAGTCATATTTAGTCTTCTCTTAGGACATTATTGATTAAATATTTTCTATTTAATTAATTAGTCATCATCCCCTAGTTGATTAATTTATTTAATTAACTATAGTCCAATTGATAAAATTAAATGATCACCCAAAATCAATTTATCAATTAAATCTCTATTCCTCTATTAAACTAAATAAATCCTCAAATCTATTCAATTTAATTCCATAGCCCCATTTTATTAAATAAATCATTTAATAAAATCCTAAAAGCTTTCCTAAACCTTATTCTAACCCCTAATCCAACCCATTCACCCATAGTAACCCCCCTTCTAAGCTAATCCTAATCTCCCTCCTAAACATGTGCACAACTTTAAGCAAGGTTTAAGACTTGCTAACGCAAGATAAAGTCAACAAACTCAACCACACCTCTTACATCCTCAAAATATTTCTCACATCCTCAAAATATCTCTTTCACCTCCCTTTTTGACTCTTACATCCCTCTTACAAGTGTCACCTCCCTTTTGATGCTAAACAAGCACAATCCATGTGCTTCCTTTTGAGTGCATCTTGACCCTCCCTCACCATCTTATCATCCTTGCATCCTAACCATCCATCTCTCTACCCCTTGGCCTATAAATGGAACCCTCTCCCTTCACAAATAGGATCCACCTTTCATGCAATGTTATAATGCTATTTTGAGAGCTTGAGAACTACCAAAATACCATCATAATGTTGAAATCCCTCCATACCTCCATTGTTTGAAACCCTCATCCATACACACATTTGGTAAAACCCCCCATCCTTTTGAAGCTTGAGCACAATGTGAGCATACATCCCCTCTTACTAGGGACAAATCCACTTCATCAAAGGGTTATGCCATAAGGAGCCTACCATTCTTGGTTTGCTTTCTTCCTTGGTGATCATCTTTGTCCTATAATAAGTGTTGGTTTGTTTAGTATTGTTAATACTTTCATTTGATAGTTAGTATTCATGTTGCACTACTAAATTAGGTGATACACATTATAGCAAGTTTATAGCATTTTAGCATTCTTTTCATGTTGTTTAGTATCATTTATTACATGTTTAGCTCATTGCATATCCATTTTGATGGCATTCTAAAAGTTGTTACTCTCATATAATATGCATTATAATCATAGATCTTGCATGCATTCTTGTAGATCTGCATTTTAAGCATACTCCCATTCTAGAACTGTCACTGAGACGTTGGTCTGAGAGCTTTCTTAGTGCTTGTAGTTAGGAAAACATGAGATGCTCATAGAATTTATGTTTTCACAATGATTTCTTGGGTTTAGTCTAGTTTGTTGTTATTTTATCTGCATTCTACATTAAAGTCTCATGAATACATGATTATATCGTGTACAAATTGGCACCCACTACGGGGTTTGAATGCAAAGCCTTTATGTTTTTCAATATTTCTATCTAATCTTTTATTTATAGTATAGATCTGTGTTTCTTGCTATTTTCTTATGCAGATCTAATTAGTTGCAGGTTCTACAACATTCTGGAGGCTTTGTAGCAGTGACAGTAAACTCTCAAAGTCTTCTCCAAATGCACAAGGGTTAGATCTGAATCTTCTAACACTTTTGAACTCTATTTTAATGCTTCCAAGAAATATTCTAATGCTTCTAAACTCTATTTTAATGCATTTAAAACTTTCTTTAGCACTTTTGAAGAGTTCTATAATGCATTTAAGCATTTTTGCATCATATTTAAAGTTTCTTACAGTGCATTTGCTACTGATATTAGCATATTTGCTAGATTAAATAGTGCGTATAACACTTTCTACAATGCATATTCTTATTCTTGTAGCGCATTTGATAAAAGTTATAATTTGTTGAATCTAACTTCCAAATCTAAATATTAGTTGCTTATAGGTCTCTTCCAAGCTAACAAGAACTCCTAGATTATAGACAACACACGAAATGAATGAAGACCCTCATAAATGTTCCTAGACTTTGCTAGCTTTGAATCAAGTAAGTGGACCTCGTCCATTTTTAATTCAAAGTGCGACATTTATAAGTTCCAAACCTAGCTTAATAGAGGTGTTTGATCTCATTGAATTAAAATAGAAGTAGGCCTATCCTTTGAACTCCTTTGATTTGATTTGAATGCTTGACCTTCTGTAAAGATTGGTTACAATTGAATGAAGAAAGAACCCATACATAGTTTAATTAGGAGTCCCTTTGTCTTCAATAGTATAAGGGCTGATGATTGAACATTTTTTTCTATTTTGTTTCAGAAGTGAAGATAGTAGGGATATGCTCTCATTCTTCTCAAGTGATCAAATTCCTAAACCTATTTTTGATTTGCATTTTCCTTCTTTTCACTAGGTAGGATTATCTAGACATAGAAAGGCTACCTCCTAAGTTGCCTTAGTAGCTCCCATAAGAGGGAATGCCTCCCAATCCTCTATTCTCAATTGAATGCAAGCCACCCATGTTAAAAATATAGCCTTCCTCTAATAGTCTCAGGAGGGATTGCGCCAAACCTCCTTAGCATTGGTGGGAAGCTCTCTGTCACAAGAGAGGTAAATCCGAACATTGTTGGTTAAAAATTAAAACCCACTAGTCACTAGCTCTAGATAACCTTGTTAGGAAGCTCATTTCTTCCATTTTCTATGTGTGTATAGTTTTATAGTTTATTTTTGTTTCTACTGCTATTGTTCTTGGATGTGTTTGAAAACTTAATAATAAACATTATTATGGATCATCGTCCTTTCAAAAGATGCAACTATAAACTAGTATTGAGAAATCAAGCCCAAAATGAGAATGCTACTAAAAGACCTTACATAGCACATTTACTGCCTAAAACAACACATTTGGCTTACTCTGTGATGCATTTGAACTTTGTTACAGTGCATATAATAGAAAAATAGTGCATCTGAAACTTTAAACAGTGCATTTACCCTTTGTAACAATGTATTTAAAGCCTATAACGATGCATATATTAAATAATATAGCATATTTGAGTATTTAAATAGAACATATAATCAATGAAATAGCGGATTTGATCAATCCTGTGATGCATTTGAACAAAAACCTAAAATAGAGGCTATCTGCATACATTATACTTGCGAACAAGCGACAAATTTGGATACCCTTTTTCTCACTAATATTTTCCAAGACCAAGAAGTCTTGAAATTGATGGAAACCATTTTTTTTGAAACAAGCAAAGCTAAAAATGTCATTATTAGTCCAATAGTTATTATTAATCCATTTCACACATCAAGCCAAAGATGTTCAGAGAAACACATTCGTTCCCTCCCTAACTTCACCCATCCTATCAACATCACCAAACACCTTGTCCATCCTAGCTTTTTACTCCAGATGAATCAGGGTCAACAGAAACCCTCATATTTCAAAAATGCATAAGAACTAAAGGAATCCTACTCAAATTTCATGCCACTGCATAAAAATTTTACAACCATGAAGCTGAAGCAATCACCTATATGGGTGAGGGCTAGAATAGCTAGCCAAGCCATCAAATGCACAAAACCTTTGAATATTATTGAACGTGTCTCACCGACAGATTGCTCAACAAATATACTTACCCACGAGTCACCCTTGTTCAACCAAAATTTAGATTCCTTTGTCAAAATAGGTTCATTTAACATATGGGATGACAAGATCATTGAAACTAAAATTGATGATTTTCAACAAAATCCCAAACTTGTCAACATCATGGACAAGATTCTTGAGAAACACAAAGAATGTTATATAATAGCATTAGCACAACGAGGTGCAAAATTTCTGTCTGATTTTGATGTGACCAATCTAAAATGAGACAAAGAATAGTCATCCCTAGATATTATCACATAGAAATTACAAGACTTGCAATTGGAAATGTTGAGAATGAAGTGAGGAAAAATACAACCTACTGAATTCAGCCTCAAAAAGGTGTTGACATCCTCTTCCATTTGGTAAAATAATTACCTCCACACCATTCCCTCAAATGTGCAAATACCAAAATACAATAAATATTTTGGTACATTAGATCCACAAGATCACCTTAGACAATTCTATACCCTAAGTATGGAATTTTTCCATGATACAACTTACCTAATGTGTCTGTTCCCTAGGAGCCTCAGAGGGCAAGCCATGGAGTGGTTTTCCAAGTTACCCTCCAACATCAAAACCTTTGACCAATTGGCTTTTGTGTTCATCATGCAATATTCCTATAATATCAAAAGGGAAGTTACAATGGTTTATTTATGCAACACAAAAAAACTTCTCGGCGAGTCATTCAAAATCTTCCTATAATAGTGGAGACACACGTTTACCAAATATCATAGAGACATACTAGACAAAGAGAAAACTAACATTTTCATCAATAGTCTTTTGAAACTGATGAATTATTGGCTTTAACTCCAAGGGCCTAAAAATTTTAAAACTACCTTAGAGAATGTTACTAAGGTAGAAGAGACCCTGCTAAATAATGACATTATTAAACTATCAAATTATGGTAAGGGCTTTTCAAATAACTCCACACAAACTCATAATTCCTTGAATCGGGCCACTAATGAACAAAAGTCATGGTTGAGAAACAAAAAAAAAAAAAACATCGTCAATGATGGGGTGATTGAAGCTAACCATGTTAAACCGCAAACCCAACCCCATCCAAATCAGTCATATCCTATTATTGACAAGACTAATACAAATACATCTCAACAAGACAATGCATGTCCATTCTATCAATGTAATACAAAAACTCCCTCAGCATCTAATCAAAAAGTTTCTTATTATCAAGCTCCTCCTCCATGTAGATATCAGTCTTCCAATATACCCAAGGAGTATACACCTATTGGGGTGTCTTATGAGAGTGCTTTACAAACCCTCTTGGTTGATGAACTCATTGTACTTCCTAAGGCAAAACCCTACAAACCTCAAGTCAAGATGAAGTGGTGGAATGAAAAGCACATTTGTGTCTACCATCAAAACAAGGGGCACTTAACAAACACTTCTTTTTCCCTTAAGGGAGCAATACAAAAATTAATCAATGATGTAACTATCAAAGTGAATAAACTTAGCAATAATGAAGACCATATAGCCTTCAAGAACCCTTTCATGAGTCATGAGAAGGGTGAATCATCTATAGCTAATTAGAACACAACCCCTCACACTAAGGTTAATTACATGCATAATTGCAAAAAAACCATCAACATGATCTCCAAATTTGATGATGTCATGAATGTCATCATAATTAAGGACAAAAATAAGAAACAATCATCAAATGTTGTCACCCGAGGGTAGGCCTCTAAAGTCATTTTACCAAGATGTGTACCAAGCTTTGATAATGAAACTACGAGTTCCTCCTTACCCAAATACAACTTGGTCAACTAGTTACTTAAGACTCCTACCCATATCTCCATTTTTGAACTATTGCAAATTTCCCTAGAGCATAAAGAAATATTCACCAAAGTCTTAGTGCCAAATGACTTGAATGTGAGTAGATTTCAAAACATGGTCAACAATCTAGTTGCCCCTCATTGTGTATCTAGCCAAAAAACTCTTCTTTGCATATTGAAGTCTTTATCCATAGAAACAAGGTTAAGAGAGAATCGGTTGACGGCGGGGCAGGTCTCAATATTTTCACACTAAAGTTAGTAAAAGCCCTAGGATATATATAGACAATTTTTTTGACCCAAGGAAGAAAATCACCATCAAAGATTATGATGACAAGGAGAGATCCTCCAAAGACATGCTTATTCTGTCGATTAGGGTAGGACCAGATGTGAAAGAAACCATCTGTTAGGTCTTAGACTTGAAATTAACTTATAATATCCTGTGAGGAAGACTACGAATTCATGAAATGTAGGCTATTCCCTCCACTTACCATCAATTTCTTAAATTTTTGTACATGGTACAAGAGGTGACCATATCGGGGGATCAACACTTTGCCCAATATTGTAACTCCCTTGTTCCTCATAACTGGGAAAAAATTGGCACCCTGACAAACGACATCAGCCAGTCCACATCCATAAATGCCTCATGCTCCACCAATTGAAATGGTAACCACTCATCGACATTGATTAAGGTTAAAGAGAAAGTTGGTTGTTTGAGTTCTTCCCTTCCTTCACCATTGCCATCTAAAGACCCTAAATAGTCACACTATGAAGAAATGGATAGATTAATGAAAAAAATTGATACAAAGTGTAAATTGCAATGCAAAGGGGTGGGTGAGTACTTAGTCTCCTTATTTGATCCCCCACTTTCTCTAAAATCTCATGGAAAACCATCATCTACCATTAGACCTTATCATGTGCATTTTGTCAATGCAACTGGAGTACCTCCAAGCTTGATAGAAGACATTAGTTAACAAAAAATTGATATCTACCCTCACCTACATGGTAAAGGCTTTGATTTAATGAAAAATATGGGATATACAGGAGATGGTCCCTTAGGGAAAGGGACAGGCATCATCAAACCTCTAATAGCATAGTTCAGGTCCAACTGATCCAAAATAGAGGTGGGGTACAATGAACAAGACAAGAAAAAAACCTCTTTCAAGTCTCATCGCAAGCATAGTGATTCCTCCTCTTCCACCTTGGTGTGGGTTCCTAAACAAAGGGATGGTAATACCCAAAAAATAGCTAACATAATAAATGTAAATTTATCCCTCCCAAGTTCACATCATGCAAGGGATCCACCCATAGACACCTCCAATAATGAATACGATGATGATTCCACTAAGTAGGAATTCAAATCATTATTTGAGGAGTCCCCTCATGACAAAGAATGCAATTTTGTTCGCATGCACACATCTAACAGTTTCACTACACAAGGATCAACCTCTCATGCAGGTTGTACTTCACCAAGAGCCAGAGTACAACAGAGCAACTTAGGAGATGAATGTATTGAAGGGTTTCAATTTCAAACCTTATTTCCTGACTTCTTTCCAATAGAAGTCAAAGATGACTATTATGAGCCACTTGCAATCTATACTTTTCCTAACACTTTAGAGGAAGCACATGTCATAGACCTAACTGATACAACATATGAACCATCTAATGAGATCATGTCTTTAAATCTTGTTGAACCTTTTCCATATTATGAATCATTCTCCCTAGTCCATCCTGAACTCATCAGTTGGGATACAATTGAGCCTCACCACATCCCCCATTTTAACACTAACCATGATGTCTTTATTTACCATAACACTATTGAACCATCTTGTCCATGAAGAATGGAAGAAATGCACACAGCTATGTCTAATATCAATCACCTTAATCACACTAGAACAAGTTGATCATTTCATAGCCTTGACTATCACTACCAAGTTGTAGCTAATCTTGAGGAAAAAAATAGAAACAAATAGAAGTGATGCATCCCAGTGTGAAAACCCAACTGTGGCACCCATAGATGAGGTGATTGATACCTTACCCAAGCACTCAAGGAAAGATCTTCTATCTTTATTGAACCAACAAAACAAGTCAACATTGGTATAGAGTAGCAACTGAGGATCATCTATTTGGCATAGTCCTCAAGCACAAAAGAAAGAAGCACATTCATTTACTTCTTCAAAGAGAAGCAAATAGACTTTGCATGGTCTTACGCAGACATGCTAGGATTAGATCCAACTTTAATCCTCCATCACCTCAACATTTCTCCAGAGGTCAAGTCAGTCAAGAAAAAGCTTAGGAAAATGCATCCCCACATAGCTCTACTAGTAAAAGTAGAATTAGAGAAATTGATCAGTACCAACTTCATCTAGCCCTTTGCATATGCATCATGGATATCCAACATTATGCCTATATCAAAGAAGAATGGTAGCATATGCATCTGCATTGACTTTTGGGGTGTAAACAAAGCATGTCCTAAAGATGATTTCCCCCTTCCCAACATTGACACCATTATAGATCTAAGAATGGGTCACTCCATGTTTTCACTCATGGATGGATTTTTAAGGTATAATCAGATTAGGATAGCATAAGAGGACCAAGAGAAAATAGCCTTTACTTGTGTATGGGGCATATTTTGTTGGAATGTGATGCCCTTTGGGCTAAAGAACATTGGGGCCACCTATCAGTGGGCCATGACCACTATCTTTCATGATATGATGCACATCTTTATGGAGGATTATGTGGATGATATCATTGCCAAATCCCATACTTGAGAAGAACATCTCCCCATTTGGAAAAGATATTTACCTACCTAGAATCATTCAAGGTTTTCGCTCAATCCAAAGAAATGTGCTTTTGGCATCAAATTGGGCAAGCTTGTAGGATACATTGTCTTGGCCAAAGGGATAGAAGTTGATCTTGAAAAGGCATAGGCCATAGTCAGCATGCAACCTCCAAAGAACCTAAGCTAGTTGTGCTCTCTTCAAGGCATACATCAATCAGTTTGTCATTTCATTTCCCAATTGGTAGAAAAGTGTGTGTCTTTCACCCACTTATTACACAAGGACATAATTTTTAAATGAGATGATGAGTGTCAGTCGGCTTTTGATTTTCTCAAAACCTACTTGATGAATCTGTTGGTGTTGGTACCTCTAGTGTCACACAAGTTATTGGTGCTATACATTTCCCTAATGGATAAATCAATTGGGGCCCTCTTAGCTCAAGAAAATGACCAAGGAAAAAAAAGGCCATTTACTACATCAGTCACACCCTGGTCAACTATGAGCTTAATTACTCCTTTATTGAAAAGGCTTGTTTAGCTATAATTTTTGCTTCCCAAAAACATTGTCATTATCTTCTGATAGGTAAGGTCAAGCTCATCTCCAAGACTGATCCCCTCAAATATCTTCTCTGCAAAACAACATTAATAGGCATATTGGGTGATGATCCTAAGTGATTTTGATATTGAGTATGTCGATAGGAAAGAAATAAAAGGACAAGCCATTTTTTATCAATTGGAAGATGTGCCTATGAAGAGCTCAAATCCTTTCTTAGCTGATTTTCTAGATATGTACATTCTTTAGACAGAGCCAATAACTTGGAAGTTCTATTTTGATGTTTCTTACGCACACCATGGATTAGGTGCCAGCATTTTGTTCATCACACCATTGGGTGTTACTGTCCCCAAATCTTACAAACTTCTTTTCCCTTGCACCAACAACATGGTAGAATATGAAGCTTTGGTCTTAGGCATCAAACTAGCTTTAGAATGGAAACTAACAATGCTAAAGGTTTACAGAGATTCCCTATTGATCATCAACCAAGTCACCAACACATATCAAACCAAGGATGAAAAGTTGTTGCCTTACAAACATATGGTTGACATTATTAAGGCATGTTTTGTTCATATTACTTTTGAAAAAATTCCCAGAGATAAGAACAAAGGAGCAAATGCTATGGCCACTCTAGCCTCCTTACTCTAGTTACCAGAGCAACATGAGTGGTATGAGTTCTTAGTACAAGAGGTGGTTCAACCTATGTTTACTCAACCTAATTCCCTTAACATTTGTCATTTTTCATTTGGATAATTAATTTGATTTCCTCAAGGAGAAAATGAATAAAAAATTCATAATTCATAGAAAATTAGTTGAAGATTACAAAGATGATGTTTGTTTCATGGTATACAGTGACAAAGTCTATATTCAGGCAGTGAAACCAAGAGTTGTATGGGTAAAACTTCTTCCCTATAAGATGAACATTGATGAAGAAAAAGAAATAATTGAAGCCTTGATAAATGAACCTGTTAATACAAAGGCACCACACTTTGGAACATATGATGAGGCCAAGGAAAGAATAGAGCTTGAAATCAAGCTTCCATAGGTAGTTAACAAAGGCAAGAGGAGAATACCAAAACTCAAAACCATCACACCTCTAATGTTGACTAAGGGTAAGAGAGAAGATGATGATGAAGAAGAGGATGAAGAAGAGTTATAAAAGGAAGAAGAGCTAGTGAAGAAGAAAGGCAAGGTGATAATCACCAAGCCACCCAAGCCATCCACTACAGTGTTTACCAGGAGATCTAGGAAGAAAGGCATAACCAAATTCAAATCATTAAAATATGAGACTAGGATAGGGGCTAAGAAGAAACATATTGCAGAATTGGTGCTAACCAAGATGGGTAAATGGAAGTATTCCCTTGATCAGATAGCCTCCTAGATCTCTACTGAATTGTTAGAGAAATTACAGCCAAGATGGGACTCAACTATGTAGATAGCAAAAGATATCTATTAACAAACCTTGAGGCAATTGTTACCGAGCATTACCGAGCATTACCAATGCTAAGGTAAAAGAGTCTATGAAGAAAAATGAAGACAAGATGACTCTTAGATTCAATACTTGTTTAATTTTGTTAAAGGATATAGAGCATGTAGTCAAGAATGCCACAAGTATGTGGAAGAATATTTATCACTTGCATAGACAAGTCGAATTTCTAGTAGATTCAACGATAATAACAATGATGATGAGGAAGAAGGAACATACTTTGAGACAATACAGTTTGACAATGAAGAAGTTGAAGAAGATAAAGAGGAAGAAGCTATCAAGGAAGAAAAAGAAGATGATGAGGAGACTGATCCTATAAAGATAGTAGTTGCATTCATTGCCTCACTTCCTCACTCTCTAAGAAAATCAATAGCTACATCAAGTTTGGAGATAGCTTCAACAAATTTGATTGTGACTACAATAGATACATCAAATGTCCAATCACTCTTTGCTCCCTCACAACTCAACACATCACTAATGGAAGTGTCTACCACTTCATCTACCGAGCTACAACCTCCCTCTTCTTCAGTTCCTGACTCAGCATCATCAAAAATGAGTATAATATGTTTTGCAATTTTGTGTTCTTCAATAGTAAGTATAGCTTCAAGTTCTAGAATTTTAGATTCTACAGTTTTGTCTTCTACAACTTTTGATACTTCTGTAAGTATACCAGTTTTGGATTTAGTAAGCATACCAGTCAATATTCTATCTATTGGTACTATATCAATTTTATAGCTACTCCTACTATCTCTACTATTGTTTCCATTCCAGATTCTAAGGCATTAAGTACAAAGGTAGTTGAACCTAAGGCTCAACTAAGTACAAAAATTTTTAGTGGAAAGGAGATAGAGAAGGATATTGACCTAGATGAGGAGATTGAGATTCCAAGGTGGGATTTTGATAATCCCACTACAAATCAAATGCAAATAGCTAGTCAAATTGTTCAAAAGAAAGAAAAATAGAAGAAATTGAGAGAGCAAAGAGATAGAGGATATAAAATCATAGAAGATGCTAAGAATATTTTGACTGAGGTGATAGGCGTTGAAGTTGATACTTCTCAACACATTTTGTTTCAATTGGAAGAGGCAATCCAGAAGTTTAATGAGGACTCCAGTGGTCAAGAAAAATTTATTGAGAAAGCAAAGAAGAAATTTGATAACAAAGTGCTTGGACACATTACTCAACAAATTTCCATTCAGCAAGTGGAGCTTTCCTCAATTTTGATCAATCTTGAAAACTCTTGCACAAATGTAACATCAATTTTTGGAAAACTATATAATGTTATTGAGTCCAGAAAGGAAATAAAGAGAAAACTAACAAAGATTGATGAAGATCTAAAAGCTAGTGCACAATAGTTGCAACTTGACCCTAGTTCAAGCTTTGCACATCATATGAAAATCAGATTCTTATCAAATATGTAGGTAGAGTTGTTGAGAGAAGAAGCAAGGATCTGGTCTTTACTGATAGATATTCAAAATATGATCCTTCCCATCATGGATGCAATGTAGAAGCACATTTTTTCAAAAACATTGATCCATGACAACAACTTCTCAATTGTAGATCACATGATAGAATTCTCTGTAGAAGTCCAAATTTCTCTACCTATGTACAAAGTTTTGCAAGAAAATTGGGATAATACTTTAGCACTCATACTTAAGGTACATTCTAATTTTCTTTCTTATATTGGTGTCTTTGCATAAATAAGTTTTTCTTTGGCATTATTTTCAAAAAGGGGGAGAGATGGTATGTAGTGTATATATGGGGAGAAACACTTAGTATGTATATTGTATGGGGGAGAATCATGCAAATGAAAGGAAAGTATATTGTATATGCTTACAAAGAATTTTTTAAAAAAATCTCAAAAATTTTATACCACATCAAGCCAGTATGACTATGTTGTACATAAGTTTTGGCAAATAAGTGTTTTTGTCACTAATGCCAAAGGGGGAGATTGTTGACATTAAGTTAGGTTTGTTATTAGTGACAAGATTTATTCAGATTCTATATGGTTACTGAGCTCATTGAACAGTCTATAATGTTTTCCATGTAATTTAGTAGCCACATAGCTTTATAGTTCCTACTGAGCATCCCAGTGGTTACCAAGTGAATTCAGTTAGTGTGAAGTGCAATAGTTCAAACCAGGCAGAATTAGGTAGTGTGAAGTCCAACAGTTCAACCTGAGCAGTTCAATGGTTACCAAGCTTCATATTTCTACCGAGCTAGTAGTTCATGTGAAATCTATGTGATGATTAGTATTTACCAAGTGCAGACATGGTAAATGAGTAACTCGATTTCTACCAAGTTAAACAGTATCTATCGAGTCAGTAGTGTAGACCGAGTTTGAGACTACTTTGAGATGATTAGTATGGACCGAGCTTCTACTTCTACTAAATGCATGATGATGCCAAGTAATGATAGTGGATTCCATCTATTAGAACTTCACCAAGTTAGTCTTTAGAACTCGAGTGTCTTCATTTGAGCTAACTTTGTAATATTGGTGTTAACTAGTATATTGGCCAACTTTGTAATTTTGTAAATTGGATTGATATATATATGCAATGTATTGTATCATATCCAAGAAAGCATGTATGGAAAAAGTGAGAGTGAAAAATATGTAATAAGCATGCAAATGTGAATTGGAAGCAAAGTGTATTGTAAGGCCATATCAGCAAAGGAGTAGCATAGTCATATCTATCATATAAAGGTGATCAATACTTCAAATAATCTCTATTAGAAAATCAGTTGTAAGTCAAAGATCTACTGTTTCTTTCTAACAGGTGAACCAGTCCAAATCCTCTAACAAGGTAGACTTAATAGTGTTTTTTCAAATCTCTTTACCGAGTGCATACTTTATTGTATGTTTGTAAAACCTCTAACAAGGTGGACCTAGTAGTCCTAATTGCTCCTAATAGGGTAGATCATCAGAAGTGATCATTGTAAGCCTTAACATGCCAACTTTATGCTGCAGTATTGAAGTTTTATGGGTATCATCCCCACCCCAATTTTACTCTCTATTTGGAAGGTTTCTGGGTCACCAAATTATTGTGTTCAAGTGTTATGGATGTTTATGTTTTCAATTTCTCATGCATGCAGTTAGATCTAATTTAATGAATTAAATCATTTTTTGATTATTTCAATTAAGATCAAAATTTGATAAAGTTTTTGAGGTTACTGATTCACCCCTCCCCTTTCATTAACTTAGCATAATCTTGAATATCTCCAACAAGGTTGATTTAACAGTCATTAGAAAATCCTTTAATAGGGTGGCATTCCAAGTGAATGGCCTAAAGTCCTTTAATCATGCCCACTTCTAATAGGGTAATTGAAATTCCTTAACCGAGTCATATTTAACAGTGTGTGTTGTAACCTTGAATAGGGTTGGCCTTTCAGAGGACATCGCTTTAGAAGAGTGAAAAAGAAGTAGCATGTTACTGGTGGTTTTTCCCAAATTGGGTTTCCATGTTAAATCATTGTGTTATGTGTGGTGATGTTTCATGTTTTACTACTGGATGTTGATTTAATAGTAACCCACAAGTTATTCTAAAGAATTCTAACAATTCAAACTTGACATCCGAAATTTCCCTTTTACCTCCCACATCTCAAACATAGCTATCTAAGCCCACCTTTTGCCTCTTGGCCTCTTTTTGGTCTCCTTGACTCTTTAGGTACCTCCACACAGTCGTAGTTATCCCCATATTCCAACAAATCTCACTCACATCCTCATCCCACTTCTATAGATCCAAAAATTGTCCAAGACTTATCAAAAACATTTCAAAATTTGTCAAAGAATATCAAAAATAAATAAATCCAAAAATTATCAAAAAAAAAATCATAAATGGTCAAAATTTATCAAAAAAATTAAAAAATTGTCAAAATTTTTCAAAAAATCCAAAAATTATCAAAAATTATCAAAAAATCTCAAAAATGCTCAAAAATTGCCAAAAAAACTCAAAAATTGACAAAAATTACCAAAAAAATTCAAAAATTGCCAAAAACATTCAAAAAGAGGTAATAATTGCCACACATAACCAAAAAATCCTTAAAAATAACAACATCCCAAAATTCTGGTCAAGCGTGGCCCACTTTATCTCAAATAGGCTATTTAACTATGCATAAATTATCGATGTATTTTTAAAACCAATGATCCATTGATTTCATGTCGAACTGGTGCCCATCTATAATTGTTGCTCCTTTGGGATAGGTTTGCATACCTCGACTGATTTTATATGAAATCAATGGTGAGGCCCACTAATTTAAAAATATTTAAATATTTCTATGACATGTTTTATGGCTCCATTACCTCTAGCAAAACAATAAAAGTTCCTCAATATTATTAAGTAGTAGCATAGTTATGTCCTGAAACATCTCATAGGGCTTTGGAAAATTTGGCACAATGTGAATAGCACAAGAGGCTCTGGCAGCATCCCCTCTTCTTTCCTCTTTAAGAACAATAATTCTCGATGAATTATTAGTCTTATTTATGTTGCAGCGGCCACAATTGATCTAGACCCTTTCAACAAATATATCAATGTTATCCTAAATGCCCAGATATATTTTAGACTCTTTCATCCTCATCTAATAGGGGGCACAGAATAAGCAAGTGTAAGTTTGAGAGACCTCAATGACCTTCTCTCCTTTTTAAGCTTCGAAGCACCTTTTTAGGCCCCTCAAACACCTTTTTCAGACCCCTCAAGCACCTTTTTAGGCCCAAATGTCTTTTTCAGGTCCCTCAAGCACCCTTTTAGGCTCCTCAAATGTCTTTTTAGGCCCCTCAAGCACCTTTTTAGGCCAAAGCACCTTTTTCAATGCCCTATTTCACCATTTTCATGGCTCACATGTCCTCTTTTGGCCCTCAAACGCCTTTTTAGGCCAAAGTGCATTTTTCAACTCCCTATTTCGCCATTTTCACAACTTAAATGTCCTTTTTGGGCCCCCAAAATGCCTTTTTAGGCTAAAACACCTTCTTCAAAGCCCTGTAGTGCCTTTTAAGGCCCTCAAAAGGCCCTAATGCCTTTTCATAGGCCTTGTGAGCATCTATCTCGACACACACCTAAAGAAAAAAAAATCTTAACTTCAATCTTTTAATTATTTATAAAGGTTATTAATATGCACATAATTATGTCTTAAAATATCACAGCTCTCCAAATGTTACACAAATCTATACTCATCTTTCATTAGGATCCCCCAAAGACATTCAGTTTGCTGCATACTAGTAAAGGTTTTTCTTACTCTACAGATTGTATTGCTCCCACTTTTACGAAGATTGAAACCTTTTCAAATATCTATCACAAATCCCAAAAACATTCAAATATCTATCACAAATCCCAAAAACATTCAAATATCTATTAAAAATCCAAAAAAAATTCACATATTCTTGAAAAATCTTAAAAAAACATCCAAATACATCCTGAAAATACCAAAAAAAAACATGAAATGTTTATTCGATGCATCACAAACAACATTAGTTGTCATTTTGCTTGCCACAAACAAAACACATTTTTTATTCTACTATGATGACAATGACAACATTACATTCAAATAGCATTTGGTGGATTATTTATTCTAGCCTCCCTAGGGGAGGTGGCAAGATAGGGTGTCCAATCAATGTGTTTCTTCTAACCTAACTCTAGAAGACAAAGCCCCTAGCATTAGTCCTCTATGTAACCAGACCACATCCATGGGAATCAAAAATCTCACACCACATAATTGCGCATTCAATAGTTGTGTAAATTCCCTATCCACAAACTGTGTCTCTCATTGGTCCTCATTCGAGAATGCCAGATGATAACATCCCATATAATAAGTGGCTTTTTAGTGTACCTTCATCGTTGAGTGCATTTCCATGAACACATTCTCCACCAGCTTGTTTACTCCTGGTGCACTAATTGCTCATTGGGCCACATCCCACTCCTCCAACATTTGATCAATCATCATTCGCCAATGCTTTGTGTCTACTTTCACCTCACCCAACTACTATTGCAACTATCTCACCTTTGCCCCACTCAATGCTAATTGCTCCTACAACTTCAATGATAGGGAATTCAATTTTGTAATCGCCTCCCTAAATGACTTAGATTGTGACTACAATAACACCAGCTCATTTTGCACACTCTCTAAACCCACTTGCACCATCTTTAGAGATTTTTGCAATCTCTAAGCCTGTGACCACTCTTCCCACATCCCCATGTCATTTTCCTCTGCTTGTGACTGCTCCATACGCAGTTCCACTTCTAATGATTACACCTATGCCTGCTCTACATCCACCACTGTTTGAAGTCATCTTGCCTCCATTTGCACTCAATCTTCCTATGCCTTCTCCATCAATCCTAGAAAAAATGCAACTTCATGTTCTGCATTCTCCACTTAGACTCTCTCTATGGCTAATAGTCTCTATAATTCTTCCACACCCTTTGATGATTGATCTCTACTCCCCAACTCTAGCCGTGGCTCCTCTGTATTTACACTGCTCACTTCCCCTTCCATTGACCCTTGTCCTAGAATCCCAAGGCTAATCAATCAAAGTGCTCCACTCATCACCTCACCAACACTAATATCTTCCACATCCCTTAGAGCTTCTCCTATAGACTTTTTAGGAGATTTTCTCTCCCTCACCTCCTCATCTACTCCTAACATACTCTTCATCATCCCAAGTGAACTATTCTTTGGCTGCATCATTAGCTTATCATCCAACACCACCTGTAATGCTTGATGTGTTGCAGTCCCTAACAACATCATTAATGTTGAAAAGGGCATTTCTTCTACCCTGATCCCTACATCTCTAGGTTGTGTCAACCCCCATCTCGCATGACTTGATTCACTTTGATCCAAAACTAACACTTGAAGTTTAGACTGATACACCAACTCCTTAGAGGTTCACCAAATGCACTTCGCTCTTTGCCCTTACCTAATCCACCCTCCCTGGATAGCATCACCCTCCTATTACAACTAATCTAGCGAGCCCAACATGATTTCACTTATATGCTTCCTAAAACTTCTCAATAAACCTGATGGCCACATTCTACTCTTCACCTTGCTTTGTTCCATCCCCATGATATTCGCTTATTTATAGTTGTTTCTCACTCGAGACTCATTATTTATTGGTCTTACCACGTATCCACTCTCTACATCCTACCGCACTAGTACTAGGTACACTTGACCCTCAGCTTTGACACTTAGAAACCCTAATTCCTATCGACACACATCACCCTACAAAATCCACTACTAAATTGTTGCTGACACATCTCACAATTTATTATTTAACTGGTACAACAATTGCTCCCAGACAAAATTTAACAAACTTGACACTGTTACACACAATTGTCAGCATGCTTGATCTGAAAATAATGGATTTTTCCATTGTTATGTACTTGTAGTACCTTCATAATGTGCTTGACTAGAGGTACCGAGATGAAATCATGATATTTGCTTTTCCCTTAGTTTTTCACTATTTAACTCCAGTTAACTTTTGATTTTGTGCATTATTTGTGTCCACTTGTAAGTGACTCCTCTCATTTGGGAATCCATGTGTACCTCAACCAATTTTGTATGATATCTTAGGTGAGGTCTTTCATCTGACATGTGACTATTTGCATGGCTATTTTTATTCTTCTATGGCTGTAACTTTCTCCAGTAGTTGTCATATTTTTTATATACATTATTCATGTTTGCTGGTACTTCTCAGCATGAGATAGTATTCATATCACCATAGTTGAGCTAGCGGTGGTTGCACTTAGTCACTTTTTATAAAACGCTCCATGATGATAGTTGATTTGCATCTCTTCACAGAAAAAAAAGGTGATGGGTAGTTGCATTCATTTAGTTTGCATTTTCATCTTGGGTTCCTTGAAAATAAATAGTTGGCACATAAATTGGGATTACAAAAGAAAGCCTTCACAACATCATTTCACAAATTCAACACTGGTTATCTAATAGTAGATAACAACATCAACATCAAGGTGAGCTTTTAACACTCAACTATTATGGACTTTGTCTCCTCACAACATCGCCACCATGCATCACACTTCATTGTCTCATATTTTCATTCCACTTATTGCATTATATGGCTTTTGAATCTCAAAAAATTCTAGTCACTATTTTATGTGGCTTTTGAATCTCAAACAATTTCATTTAATCTTCCTTTCTTTCATTTGTCACAATTCACTATGTCACATTTCATTACATCCAATTTCATTTTATTACATACCATAGTTTATTTCATTTCTTTATATTTCATTTCCCCCATCTCATAACATTCATGACATTACATTCCATTTTTGCCCATCACATTACATTTAATTCATGCATTTCATCTTTTTAGTTTGTGGCTTTTGAATCTCAAAGGTTGAGTCCCAACCCATGTCTTTTCATCTCTAGCACATTCATTTCCTTCCATTTTCACTTTCATTCGCCTCATTTTCACATCTTTACACATTTCATATTTTTCAGAGAAGTGATGAGACTGCATGGTCTACCAAAGAGTATAGTTTCAGATCAAGATACCAAATTTGTTGGGTATTATTGGTGTACATTATGGAAAAAGTTGAAGATAGACTTGAAGTTCATTTCCTTACACCATCCATAGACCAATGGATAGATAGAAGCTATGAATCACGGTTTGAGAAACTTGCTAAGATGTTTGGTATCAGAGAAGTTATTGCAGATTTTTGGTGGAAATATTTGTAAAAAAATCTTCAAGCTCACTATTGGAGGCCTTAGAGTGCCTAGATGAGGTCTGAAAACTTGACAGAAGAGCACTTGCATTGTTTCAAAGCATGTAGATCAAGAGCTAGAGTTTTTGAAAAAGTGGTTATAATAGCCAATTGGAGCAATGGTTCAACAGTTTTGGCCTTTCGAAGTTGGGTTGCCAAAATTTCTAAAATAATTTGTCAAAAATGTATTTAGCTGAATCTATATGTATTTTTAGGGTCTGTCGGCCTGGATATTATGTTTGAGCATCTAGAACCTTCCCAAGTGGCATAAAATTGCCTATTTAAGAAAGGCCCAAACATTGTCTAGAATAGTTCTAGATAGTTCACAGCTTGTCTTGCAGATGATTATAATGAAGGTGCTCATGTGGGTTAGCATATTGTACTTGTAAATTTTGTAATACTGCATTTGTGGCACAAATAGGAAATCCATATTTTTTCTCGCATTTGTTGTTGTTTCTTTGTTTCTATTATGAGTTTATGGTATTAAGGGGAGTACCCTTCATCACTTTCCTAGCACAGTGTAAGGTAGGAGACTCCCCAAAGGAAATTTCCTAGCCCCCAGCAAATAACTACATAGTGAAAACATTACAACAATGCAAGGTTAGTTACTAATTCACAATACTTTATTCTTAAAAGAATTGTTTACATGCAATGTGCCCATTGTAAGGCCTTCTGGGTTTTGGTCAAATACAATAGAAATTACAATAATAGTTTTGTAAGATCCCTCAAGATCCAACTTGAGACCTTAGTTATTCCATATCCACACTATGGTAGAAACCTCCAAGGAAGATCTAAACTTATGCTCGCAAGCCCACCAACCAAACTTCTTGTTTCCCAAGCCTCGGCTACGAGCCCTTCTCAAAATTTACCCATGATCCAGGCGTAAACTCCTTCACATTTGATGCTTTGTCCATACACTTAGGAAAACTTCGCTCACTCAGCTACTCCATCTTCTCCATGTTGGATCCCGCACTCAATAATGACTCAAGACTCAAAAAATCCTCGTAATTATACCCAACTAAGCCACAAGTTAGCCTAGTAAGATTACAAATTAAATAAATGCTTACATTAAATGAACATTTAAAACACAAGTTAGCTTACAACAGAAATTAAATACAACCAAATTAATTTCCAAGGTTGGCTCGCACTAGAAACTGAACATAGACAACTCGAGAAAAGTTGGAACCAAGACATCATCAATCATCATAAAACAACTTTTGAGTATCAGAAACTATCAAGAACACTCGATTAACACTAAAAACATAGTTAACACTATTGGTTAAAATTAAACTTAGTTAACCTGATAGATTAATGCTTGGCTAATACAAAAAATCAATTACATGAGAGGTTAATACTTGGGTAGCACTACAACCAACCATCATCAAGCTCCCAGTGCATGATGAGTGCCTTCAATGACTAAGCACCTCTAGGATAACTAAGCAACTCTTCTTTGACTGAGTAACACTCCAAGTACTCTCCAAAGAAACTACCAAGCATTCCACAATCTAATTAAATCCTTCCATTTTGCATTGTCATTTCCCCATTCTAGGTAGTTTTCCACCTTCTCACCTAATTCACCCTCAACCAGTCCATGATTCCTTGGTTATTAACTGCCTACTTGATGGGAACCTCATCCTTCCATATTTCTTCCCAAAATAAGATTCTTAGTCTATTTCTTTCTACACTTTGTAAATGAAAGAAACAACCATGACCAATTCAAAATCAATAACTTTAGTTTTGAATTGTTTATTAAGCTTTTAAACTTTTGCATTATTGACATATTTATTGAGCTTGACACTCAACAAAGGCCCATTCGAATTATATCTTTTAATACTCTTAGATAATGAACCCTGATGACTCAGTAGCTTAATGATCCACCTGCCACCTTTGGTATTCCTATTACATTCCATTATATTTTGTATTATCATTTAAAACAATTAGACATAACTCCTATGTGCACTCCATCTGAGTCACCATCTTCCACTCCTTGTAATTCATTCCCTATGTGGCCAAATATTCACCAACTCTATTCCCTGCTCTAAGGGTGTGTTTTATAGTAACTTTTAAAAGGATAAACATCATCTTCTACAATCATTTATAATTGGGGAAATTCTCCAAGGGAACCTAAATTTTCTTAGAAGTAAATTAATAATTACCTTTGAGTCACATTTCAACTCAACATTACCAACTTCTAAGTCCTACAGAGTTTAGATTCCAAACAACATTGCAATAGCCTTGGTATAGTTATTAGACCTTATTCCTAGCAAGTTCACAAAGCCAAGGATCCTTTCACATTTCCAATCTTAGATAATTTCTCCATCTCTGGCAATACTAGGATTACTTTTATAACATCCATCCACATTGGATTTTATCCATCCCCTTTCATGAGAGATCCAATAGCACTTTTTCCTTCCTACATCTTATGCTAGATAATATCTAACAAAATTTGATTAATGATCCAATTTTTTTTAACCTTAGGTATAGAAAATTAGGGAACTTAAGGCTCTTGGGGATGTAAGTACAACTTATACTATCTTCGATCATATTTTTGATGATTTGGAAAGTGGAGGCAACATCCTTCTTTTTGTCTCTTAAGATCATCTTGTTTCTTTCTTTCCAAACACACCAGATAATAATAGGAAGAATTAATTCCCAAATTTTAACAAAGATAGGGTGAGAGAAAGGAGAAATTTTCCATTGAATTATCATATCATTAACAATTTTGGGGAACACCATGGATAGGTGACAATCCTTGAGCACTAGATTCCAAATCTCAATAATGAAAGAGCAATGCAACAATAGATGATTGATAGACTCAACATCCTTCTCACAAAAAGTACATTTGTTAGCTAGATTTATACCATGTTTAGATAGATTGTCAAGCATAAGGATTTTTCCCTGAGATACTACACACCAAAATCATTTTATTTTAGGATCTAGATTATGAATCCAAATGTACTTCTAGAATTTGTCTCCCACAAGATTCTCTTCTTATGCACTGTAGGAAGAGCTAACCAAGAATAGGTCTTTGATTTTATATCTCTAGATACATTTATCTTTTTCCCTTGAGGAAGACTTCCTCCTTATCTTAATTGATGTTCCTTAGTTTTTCGGCAAGTTTCCCTTGCAACTATGTAAATGGTACCCAAGGATTGACTTGGTGGTTCATTTTGCTGGTATCATATCAACCTCCCTAGGATTCCTTTTAAATTTTTGGATGAGGAGGTGTTGGAAGGAATATATAACTCATTTTATGTGTTCCTCAATGTTGATGTTGTGACTCAAAGTCATGCCTTCTTTATCTATGCAAGGTTATGCATTTCTTTCATCCTAGGGACTATGGTTTCAGTGGTCCTCAAGTTTAGGTTGGGTTCTATTTCCCAACCTCTAAAATATGAGAACATTATATCATTATGCTAACTTTTATTTATAGTTGGCCACCTTTTGAACACTCGCCCCAAGAATCATCCTCTTTATGCCTTCTCTTAAGGAAACTATAGAGGGTTCTAGTCCTATTATATACCTCAAGTTGGACCCATAGGTATTGGTTTCGAGTCAGATCTCTTCTTTGTGCCCCCTCTTAGGTCCTTACCACCCCCTTCCCTGTGGCTTCTTCCCTAATCATCCTCCTTTCCCCCTCTCCCCCTTAGGAGTTGGTTCCTCCCCCTGGAGAACCCTTCCCTTTTCCTACCTACCCCTCTCTCTATCATTGGCTCCTAATCCCCTCCTTCCTTTTCTTTCTCCCCCTTGTAGGTGATGGTCCCCTTGCCTCATTTTTCCCCCTTTTCCCACCCTCACTCAGTATTGTCCCTCCTAGTCTATTTTTTGAAGCCTTACAAGTCTACAAATGTTCATTCTCCCAAAAAATTAAAAGACATTCAAGAAAATATTTGAGAAATTAGTTTGTAGAGAAGGACATCACCAATGGGATTTGGATCACTCTCAAGCACCACGTGTGCTCTAATAGATCTCAATGATTATTGTCTCCTTACATATAAGAGTTCTTAATAGACTGGGAAAGAAAATTCTTGTTAAGAACCTTATTAAAGATTTGAACTTGGATATGTTTTATTACAAGAAAATAAAATTGAAAAGCAGAATACCAAATTAGAAGCATTGGTTAGGAGGTTAAAAATTTTAATTCAATCAAATACTAAAAGGGCACGACTTGAAGAATCTCTTGAAATAAGTTTGACCCATATACATTCAATTAGTGGGAAACATTATATCTTGAATAATAAAAGAGAACAAAAATGTTATTATGCATCTAAATTCTCATATGAGTATGTTAAAAAGAAAACAAAAATATGACATTTGCAAGTTGTTTAAGAAACTAGGTGAAATTGATACACTTTAAATTACCACTAGAAGGTTCTCTACTCATTGGTGCGTTAGTAATAACATAAAACAACAACTTATAGGAAATATAGTGGATGGTATTTGATGTTTTTCCCTATAAAAATCATGAGGTTCTTATTTATTTCTTAATGAAACTGTATTGTGAGTTCATCACTGGGGAGGTCCCTAAGTATTTTTATATTCTAAAGTCTCAAGGTAGAGGTGGCAAGTCTTCATTTAATAAGAAGGGGGAACATTATGACCCTATGAACCTAAGGAACATATTAGACAATGATATGTGGCTCATGTTAGCGTTTCTTTTTTTTTTGAAGGAACATGTAGAGTTGGCTTTGAAGGCACGATTAGTTCTCTAACTTAGACTCTCATTCACTGTACTACTCCTTTACTCGAGGGTCAACATTGTCATTTTAGATGCCCCCATATCTATCGATCATGTGCATCTCTTTTCTCATTTTCTCATTTTCTCATTTGAATCTCCAAGTACTTTTCTTCCCATGATTTCACCTCTTCCTTCTTTTATTTTAACATATTTTTCGTTTACCTCAATCACTCGTCATCCTATTTTTATTTTGATACCATCCTTCTAAAAAAAATTCAACAAAACCACTTATTCTAAGATCAAATGTGTTCAGAATATAGTCACCCGATTGAATGCATATTTTCTCATCATATTCCTTCACAAAAGGATATAATTTAAATAAATCTTCATAATTGAAATCATGTAATTCTGTAGCAAACATGCCAGTTCAACCTACATTTACTCCTTTTCTTGCAACAACATTGTTTCTTATCAGTTCATCAAAGGAACTTGAAATAATTTTTAATCGAGAGACATTTATATATGATTAAGTTTCATATAATATCCTATGTTAATTAATGCCTTCAATTCAAAAAATTCTAAAGTTTGACAAAAAAATTATTGCATTCATTTCCTATAAAATTTGCCACATGTCACTAAACATTTATTTTAATTTAATTTTCCTTCTCTCATGGCTATTCAATTCGAATTTACTTTCCCTTCATTGAAAATTTAAGTTTCCATACCTACATTTCATTTAAATTTATAACAAATTATATATGTTATCATTCAAAGTACAACCTTTTAAAATTTTCTTTCAACAAATAATTTTTTTAAAAATAATTTTTTAATAAAGATTAGTTTCTTGTAATAACAAATTTCTAATGACACTTAGTTCATAAATATTATTCATCCTTTCATATTATTAATTTTTCTAAGTTCATTCTTTTTTACCTTTTTATCATTGATATTAAGCTTTAACTTAAGATTATAAACATTTGGATGGAATAAGCATTAGTTTTTTTGAAATGTGTTCTCCAACTATTGAGCAAGAGCTAGCTAGACAAGGAGATGAAGAGATTGAAGTGGGTGGATAAAAAGATGAAGGGTCTCAGTACAATGAAATCAAGTTTTGATGGGTCTTTGAAGGATGAATGTAAGAGGCATGTTGGTGAGTTTTCTCATGCTTCTTCAATTTTAGCTCCACATTTTCCTAAATTTTCTAGGGATTTGGATGAGAATACCCCTATTTTTGTTCCCTTGAGGTTTGTGGTTTTTATTCCTAGTTCCCCATGGGATTGGAAATACATTTATGGTTCTAGTACTAGGCCTAAGATACTCTAAGGTGGTGTCTCAATCTCTAAATTGGTAGATGGGATGTGTGTCCATCTATAGAATTTAACCTTAGACACAAATCTTGCAAGGTTCACTAACTTTTTGGTGGGTAAGTTTCATGGATAGAGACCATATATAGTTTTTGTGAGGAAATGGGTTGTGTCCTCTTGGGCATTGAAAGCCTCGGTTATAGTGTATGTGTTTCCCAAAAGTTTCTTATGTTTCTCATTTTCCTTCAAGGAAGACTTCTGTTGCATTTTAGTTGGTGATCCTTGGTTTCTCGGCAATTTTCCCTAGCAACAATGTAAATAGCGCCCAAGATTTGATTTGTTGGCCCATTTTTTTGTGTTGTTTCCACTTGCATCTGTCTCCATGGGCTTCCTCTTCAATTTTGGTATGAAGAGGTGTTGGAAGGCATAGAAAAACCATTTTATGACTTCTTAGGTGTTGATGTTGTGACTCAACATTGGGCCCAAAGATCTATACAAGGTTATACATTTCAGTGCTCCCAAGGACTATGCTTCCTATTTCAATGGTCCTCAAGTCTAGGTTGGGTTTTATTTCCTGACCTATGGAGTACAAGAACTCTATGTCATTCTTCCAAATTTTCTTTACATCTAGCCACCTTTTGAATAGTTTTCCCAAGAATCCTCATGTTATGTCTTCTCCTAAAGTTGCTGCAAAGGAACCCGATCCTATTGTTAAAGCCTCAACCTAGATCCCAAGGTATTGGTCTTGAGTTGTCTCTCTTCTCTATGCCTCATCTTAGGTCCCTTCCACCCCCCCTTCCCCCTAGCTTCTTCTATTGGTATCTCCCCCTCCACTCATTTCCCCCACTTTCTCCACCTTGTTAGAAATGTCCCCCTTTCATCCTTTTCTCCCCTCTCCTTAGCGTTGCTTGGTATTCTCCCCCTTGGTCTCTATTGTAAAGCCTTGCAAGTCTATAGATGTTGGTTGTCCTAGAAGACTGGGAGGCATTTATCCATAGATTTGATAAATTTGTTTGTAGAGAAGGAGATTGCCAATGAGAGCCAAAGAACTCTCAAGCACCACTTGTGCTCCAATAGATCTCAAATATTATTTTCTTCTAGTATATAAGAGGTCTTAATAGTATGTAAAAGTAAGTTCTTATTAAGAATCTTATTAAAGATATGAACCTAGATATTGTTCTATTACAAGAAAATAAAATTAAAAATTAGAAGCATTGGTTAGGAGGTTAAAAAATTCAACTCAATCAAATACTTAAATCGAACAACTTGAAGAATCTCTCAAAACAAGTTTGACCCATATGTGTTTAATCAGTGGGGAACTTAATATCTAGAATAATAAAAGAGAACAAGAAAAATACTATGCAAATAAATTGTCATATGAGAATGTCAAAATGAAAAGAATTACAAAAGATGGCATTTTCAAGTTGTTTAAGAAACTAGGTGAAAATGACACAATGTATACTACCACCAGAAGGTTCTTTATTCATTGGAACATTAATGATAACATAAGAAACAACTTATGGGAAATATAGTGGATTATATTTGATGTTTTCCCTTGTAACAATCACGAGGTTCCTATTTGTTTCTTAAGAAAATTATGTTGTTAGTTCATCCTTGGGGAGGTGCCCAGTTATTTTTATATTCTAGAGTCTCAAGGTAGAGGTGGTAAGTCTTCATTTGATAGGTAGGGGGCACATCGTGACCCTAATGAACACATGGCACCTATTTAATCCCTACAACAAAGTTTATGCCTAAACAATATTTTACATTTCAAAGAATTCATAATGAAATATGGTGTGAAACTTTACTAATAATCACATTATAAATAATTTAGAGGAAAGTTTACTACTAATCATATTGCAAATAATTTGTTCCAAAAATACTTTTAATTAAAAAATGTGTACCTTGATTTTAGAAAATAGTAAAAGATTAGTGGTTTTAAACTTGGAAGAAACTCCATGGTTAATCATGGGTGACTCTAGGTAAGGCTAGTGCTTCATGTCTAAGGGTTTATACTTGGAGGAAACTACATGGTTAATCCCACTTTGAGTTGGAGTAGTAGTGTGATGGATATCTCCCTAGAATGACCAATGCTTCACCTCTATGAACATTAGAGGAGATGTTAGGAACAATAAATGTTTCAACAGATGATAAGCCTTTCTTTTATTCATACCCCCTAATTTAATTCCAAAGTCTATATTCTAAACATCCATATATTCTGTTCACATAAAAAAGTTCCAACATTTTTATTGTTCAACATTATAAAAATATATACAATACTTCAATCCTTATCCCATTTATGCATCAAAATTTCATATACATAAGAAATACATTTGACATTTCCTATAAACCATACAAAATTAAAAATATTCAAATTAGCATATAGCTCATAGCAATATCCTAAAATTAACGATAGGATCATATCAACCACCCTTGGCTAACATTCTTCAAATTAGTAGTCTTTCTCATGCTCTTGATGTTACTATAGGATAATCTATTTAAGCCAGAAAAATTGGTGCATTGGACTCTATTATTGAAATGCTTAGTTAATCACTTTGTCAAAGAGTCAAAACCAGAACAATATGTTTACATATCCTCCAATTTATGAAATTGGTTAAAAGTGAGGTTCCCCAAAGTCCACTAAATTTATCTTGAATGATTATCTTGATATTAAGATTCATTCCTCAACTTCACAATAAGGAAATTATGACTCGACATTTAGCAAGTTTATAGAAATCACATTTTTGTTAAGTTGTTTATATTGATAGCATTCTAATTTCATTAAATTAGAGATCACATGAATATATTAAAGTAAGTCAATACATGAAAAAATGGTTGTAATTTGATAGAATATTCTAAATTAATTATAGATGGTGTTTCTAGAATATAATAAAAATATTAATGTTCTATCATTTTTCTAGGTTTGATTGTATAAATTCTTTTACCATTAGTGTTTAGAATCACACTACATTTCATCTTCTCCTTCTCTCTTACATCTGGGTGATGGATCATGTAGTGTGATCTAAAATGTTGATGCTAAAAAATATTACACAATTGAACCTTGGAAAAAATTTAGAACATTTACAAGGATTCTAGAAATCTAATAGAAAAATAAAAATATTTTTATCGAAAACTATACCAAGGTGGCTTCAAACTTCCATAACCATTTTTGTTTTACAACCATACAACCACGCACAAAATCCTAAGTTATGGTACTTTGCAATGTCAAGGTTCTACTCACAAGTCCATCTTGATGCTTGTCTTTATCATTTTTAGGTTGTTGGCATTGGGGGAACATATGTAGTGTGTGTGTAATATATATATATATATATATATATATATATATATATATATATATATATATATATATATATATATGGTAGGTATGAGTAGAAGAAATTAAGATTGGAAAAATAAGTCAACTTTCACTATTTAACACATTTAGCATAGGAATTGGGCCTCAGTGTGTCATTTTTAAGTTGTCCAAAAATGATCAATAGTCTGTTTAGAAAGTAAAATACAATATACCTTATGTTTAGAAAGTAAAATTCAATATAACAGAATTGCATTACTAGAAATACAATGTGCTAAGTGTTCTATTTAGTCTCATGAGAATGGATTCATGTTGAATCACTACTCATGAAACATGGGTCAATGAGTTTGACTCAAAATCACACAGTTAAATCTTGATAGCAATATCACAATTTGACTGTTGTGGAAATTATCTCTTATCAACTAATGAGCTTAAGGGGCTTTCTAATGAATGGTTCATAAGGAACAACACTTGGTGATGGTTTTGCAAATGAGGTTGCAAGATTTGGGTTTAACCATGGATGAAACTTCATAGTTAAGCGCACTTAGGCTGGAGTAGTGCTAGGATGGGTGACCTCCCAAGAAGTCCTGGTGCTTCACCCCTATGAGCATCACCTAGATCCAACGAGTGCTAAGTGTTCCATTTATTCTCATGACATATGGATTCATGTTGAATCACTACTCATGAAACATGGGTCAATGAGTTTGACTCAAAATCACATAGTTAAAACCTAATAGCAATATCATAACCATCTACAATATTGCATGAATATGTTGAGCTCAGATTAGTTTTGACAAATGAGTGTCTATACACTTAAGTCATTTATAAGTTATGTACTTAATTCATGTTGAACAATTAATGCATGCCAAGCATAACATGTTTGATAGTGCATGTCAAGTCACTCAAGTGTTGAGAAACAATATTGGCTGAGTGATTCAAGTGTAAAGTAAGTAGTAAGTGCTAATTCACTCAAGTGTTGAGCAGATAGCATGTGTCAAGTTATTCAGATGCCAAGTGATCAATGGATACCAAGTTATTCAGAGGTTGAGTTACAACTTTGTAGTTGTAGTTGATGCTAAGCATCAAGGACTTCAAATGTTGAGTTATATAGTTTTGATGTAGTTGTTTGTAATGGCACAAACTTCTATGTAAGCCATTTTTTAGCTGACTTAAAGATTATTTTATGATATTAGAAAATAAGAACAAATCTTTATTGTGAATCCCTATGAAGTGCATGCATCCAATCAGAAAAAGGGAAGGATTAAACAACAATATGGATGAATCACAATTGTTGATTCATAGCTAACCCTAAGTCACCTAGGCCTTCTTAAGGAGGAAAAACCCTAAACTTTTTATGAATGTGTAAGGATAAAAGAGAGAAGTTTTGCATGCGCAAATAGATAATTCATGGTGACTAAGGAGTTGTCATTTGAAATACATTGTAAAATCAGTTAGAGGAGAACAATGGAAAGGAATTAGAAAATAGAAGAGATACATCTAATTAGAAAGGATCAAGTACACATTAGGAAAGAGGTGATAGATCATCAAGCAATAGAGTATTAACTAAAGGATCTTTGATGAGACATTCTAATAGGTGAATTAGTTAAATCTCTTAACAGATCATTCTTAACAAGCTGTTGTAAATCCTTCAATAGGGTGCTTACTTTATTGTAAGTCAAAATTCCTTTTACCAGGAACACTTCTAATAGGGTGTTGAAATCCTTTAACAAGGTAAGATCTAACAATTTTGTAAGCCTTTAACAAGGTATACCTTTCATAGGGTAGATCATTTTTCATGATCATAACATTGTGACCTTCATTGGATACATTTTATTTGTGCAGTAGTCAAGATTTGTAAGTGTCATCCCCACCACATTTTTACCTTCTCCTTGGAGGGTTTTTGGGTAACCAAATATCTTGTGTCATACATTTGTGTGAATATTTATTTATTCACATGCTTTAGATGTACATGCTTGATCTAGTATTTCATTTTACATATATATTGTGAGATGGATGTGTGGTGAATGATTCTAAGGTTGAAGTTTTAAGTGTTGATTCACCCTCCCTCTCCCCTCTTAGTGTTTACTTTCCCTATTGTATTTCCAACAATTGATATTATAGCATAGTTCTATGGAAGTAAAGCTTTTCAATTTTTAGGAAAGATCTTGGAAATGGAAGTCTACATGTTGGGAAAGACTATTGAGAACTAGAAGATTTAAATAAAACTTGCCCTACATCAGCTAAATGAAGCAAGAAATGAGTTAAAGTGATCACTCAAGAGAAGGAAGGAAATAGCTATTTAAGAGAATGACACACATTACCAAGAGATTGACACTACTGAATTTTTTGCAAATGGAAACACAAGTGAATTTTGATGTAACAGTTATAGATCTGATGGAAAACAATGGAACCGTAACTGAAGAGGTTGGAAATATCAAGAGAGAACAAGAAGTCCAATCAGTATTGCTATGTGAAGTGACTAAGAAAAAGAAGAAATTTGAAGAGGAAAAAGTCATGATTGAGGATGACAAAAGGATATTGACCAATAGGCTAGAAGAGAAAACATTAGAAGTACAAAGAATCACCAGCATGCAATTGGAGATAATGAATCAAGTCATGATTGCAAATTATGAACTGAATGGAAAAGATATTTAGATGACAACACTAAAGTTATAGAATAAACAACTAAGAATGATCTAAAAAGAGAAAATGAATTTTTTGAAAGATTCAACAAACCTAGTGAAGTTATCAAGTACTTTGAGCAATTTATGAGATCTCTTAGATCCAATAGTAATACTACTAGATTAGGTTATACTAGTACTGAATAAGAAGAATCATCTAAAAGTGGTGAACAAAGAAGTAACAAAGGTAAGAACTCCAAACCTACTTGTCATAATTTTGGTAAGATAGGTCATAATGTCAATGTTTGCATAAGCAAGATTGCAAATCATAATCCTAAGAAGAAGTTCATGGGTCACTGCCACAAATGCAGGCACATGAATGTAAAACCAAGACCATAAGCACACAAAGATTTGAAGGATACTATTATAATTGTCAAGAATTATGGACATAGAGCATATGAGTGTAGATCTAAGCCTAAATGGTCATCAAACAAGTAGACAAAGGTAAAGCACAATGACAACTCTTATAATTGGGATTATAATACTAGGTATAGTTGTCACTATTGTCAAGAGTATGAACATGTTGCTAAAAATTGCATAAGAACACATTTTAGAAGAGACTAAAAAAGATGGTTGAGTCAAACTACATGAAGAAAGATGCAAAGTGTTGATTGTAACTTGGAAGAACTCTTAAAGTTGTCATAGTTTCATGTTACTATCAAGCATGAAGAGTTTTACTTGAGCTACTAAGTGAAATGTTAGTTGGTGCCAAGCTCTCATATGAGATAGTATTGATTGAGCTTGTAGTGGTTACAAAGCATAAAGGAAGCTTCATGGAAGTTGAGTGAGTTGAAATTTCTATTCAAGGTTAACTTACAGTTGTGTAAACATCGAGCATTAAATGCAAGGTTTTAATGTCTATATGATCAATTTTTGACTCATTTGGCATCATTTAAAACTAGAGAGAGCATGAAGAGATAAAGTAAAATTGAAGAGATAATTCCAATCATTTGCAAATAGGATACAACAGTTTCTCGACACCATCTTAGTAGATTTACAAAGGTATTTATCATGTATCGAGCTATGCAGTTTGAATTTTTACAAGCCCTAATTTTTTGTAATGGTGTCTAGTTCTTTAGCTACTAAGGTTAAAGAGGGTAAGGAATTTTTGAATCTACAATTTAAGAAATGAGATCAAACAATTAAACTTTAGAGCTATTCCTAATATTGCTTAGAAGTAAGATCCATCTGGTGCGTTATCAATGATACCACCACAAGTTTTAATGATTCAAGATGTGAGATGTTGCTACACATTCAAGGTGGTTAGCATGGGTGACATGGAGATTAGAGAAACTTACGGGAAACTATGAAAAAATAGAGTATTGAAAGATGAATTCAAAATGGTAGAGACCAAAGGGTTAACCTGTGCCCTAGATTTCCCCAATGTCTTAAAAATACTAATGGATAAAGATAGTTATGAGTACAATTCATGATAATTCTATATGGTTGGAAAATGGACCAATGAATATCACAAAGAAGATTGTGCACAGAGTAATAGGGTATCCAACCCTAGACTGACCTGAAACCATGAGGAGTGAAGCAAGAGAAGTAACTAAGAAGAATATAGGGGCAATGTGGAACAAAATAGGAATGACATGTAAGGAAACTTGGCAATAAAGAATATAACCATTTCCACATAACCCATAATAGATCTGAAATAAACAAGAAATTAAAATGCACATGCAAGAGAATAGACAACATACCCACAAAATTGTGACACAAGATATACCCTGGGAAACCCTCATTGAGGGAAAAACCCAACCTCCAAAAGAATCCATCACCATGTATTATTCAGAAAAAAATACCATTTCCATACAACCATGGAAGCCTTCATGGCCATAGCCACAACTGAGAAAACTATGTGAACAAGCATGAATCCACACATCCCATGCCATGCTTTCAACCTTCACAAATGCTCCCTTGGCTAACCTGCCAAGCCTTGTCCCACTCGACTCTTGCCTTTTGTCTTCTCCTTGTCACTATCTCTACAACAACTACCCTTGTGGCTACTTATAAAGTAGCAAGTCCCACAAGACCACCAAGTGGTATTACATAAACCATGTGCTACCTAACCCACTGACCCCACATTTAATATTGGGCATTTAATTCCTTTTTCCCCAATATTAAATAATTACATGAAATATTTTCACAATGTTACAATACAACTCATCAAGAATATTCCATGGGAATCTTTACATGTTGCATGTCCATCTAGGTACAACATTACATAATAAAATAAAATAAAATAATAACAATATTATGCAATGTGTGCAACACCCATTATCTCAACATGACAATTGACACTATCTCAAATGCCCTAATTTATTTTGCAATGAGGATTTTAGAACACAAATTATATCAATCTAGTAGGCTCAACAATGTACCTTGTATTTCTATTGAAAAGGGCTACAAAATAGTTAAGAAGGATCATACTTATGACCTTGTCAAGTTGCAGTTGAAACAATTGACAAAAAAATTGGGAGCAATAAGGAAGACAACGAGTGCACAATGAAAATTTTGTTAAATTCTTGTATTTATGTTCTTCTATGTATAAAATAAAATCCCTAATTTTTGTAAAGTTACATGGAAAACAAACAGGTCTATTGGAGTGCAAATAAATGAATTTATTAAGCAACTTGGAGAAAATTTTGAGTCTGTAATAACAAGCTACTTTGAAGATTTTAAGCAATCAATGAAGAAAAGACTAAGGATACAAGTTTCACTATTTTAGAAACATTTCAATGATGTTTTCCTTCTAGTTAACACCAATTTCACATATGTTCAAGTTGTTGTTCCAAGGGTAAGACGGCTAAGACCACTAGGCTATGAGATTAATGTGGATGAAGCCTCTACAACAATTATAGCTTTGCTTGTAGAAGATGTAGTTACTAAGGCTATAACCTTTGGAAATTATGATGTGGCTAGACTACCTTAGTCATAAGAAAGAAAAATAAAATTATCAAGAAGCTTAAAGAGAAATTTGGTAAAGGAGCAGAGGAAAATGAAGATGATGATGTAAAAGATGTTCATGCTCAAGCACCACTAGCCCTAACTCAAGGTCAAGGTGAAGACCAAGAAGAAGAGGTCAACATTGAAGAAGATGATGAGGGAGAAGAAGCTAATGAAGCACATAAAACCACTAAGAAAAAGAAGAGAAAAATTAAGATTCCAATAGTGAGCAAGGAAAAGAAGGTTGTAAAATCCACACAACCTAAGCCTACGATTCTTATTACTAAGGAAAGCACAAGAGCTACTGCTAAAAAGGCTCAAGAAGTAGAAAAGCCAAAAGAGAAGGGGGCTAGATCAACTAATAAAGAAGAAGAGTGTAAGAAGAGACTAAGGAGAAAGTATATAGCTTCAGCTAAATCTGATAAAGAGAGGATAGAATCTGATGACAGCAGCCAAATTTACAAAGTGATAAGTCATAGTCCTTCCTTAGATTTAGACAATATATGTGAAAACATAAAGAATAATTCTGACTTATCTAGTTTCACACATGTTTAGTTTGATAAACTTGGAAAAATTAAGATGAACCAAGTAGAGGAGTCAATATATGCCATTATGGAAACATTCAAATAGACTTAGATTAAGATTGCAAACTCATTACCAAAAGAGATATATGACAGAGTTGAGCAAAAGTGGCAATATAGTCTCAATACAGAAAGATAAATTAGAGAGACTACACTTGCACAAGTGATGCCAAAATTGGGTATGGAAATAATGATAAAGATGATAAAGAAACACACAGGAAAATTTGTGCCTAAATATAGAGCATTTACCATATTGCAGAATAATATTGAGGATGTTGTACGGAAGACTACCTAGTTGTGGAAGCCATTATATGGTTTGACAGCACCCAAGGAAATAGAGCATATACTTATTGAGGTAGGTGAGGACAAAGATGAACAAAAACAAGTAACTGAGGTTACTACAATTGAAACTGAGATAGTTTCACATGTGGAAGGCAGTGAGACAAATGAAGATGCACAAGCTACAATTGAGGTTGAGCAGCAGTCAGAACAAATTGTACTAGATATACTAGTGTTGAGTGCTAGTCCTCAACATGAGTTGAATATAGATATTGATATTGTAAATATTAAGGATATCGATAGATTCCATTACCCAGACAAAACTTTGTAAAAATCCTATACTAGTAAGTATTGATGAGATTGAGAAGGTAGACAAGGCATCTATAGTGGAGGAAATTTAGACATAAGAGACATCTACAACCCCTCCTCAATCCACCATGATATACCCCTTTTAATGCATCAAAGAAAAGAGCCATCCATGACCAATATCAGCAAGTTAGTACACACCATGTCAGTACCAAAATTTTCTATAGAATCATAGGATACAACAAAAGTTCCAATAACTTAGGTAGATACTCATGCACCTATAACACAAAATCAAGGTGCAACTAAGAATGTAGAGAAAGCAAAGGATAGGATTGAAGAACTAGGTTTGGCTACAAAATCGTAGGAGAAACTAGCAATACAAACACTATTGACTTTTCTAGGAACTACTACTCCTCCAAGTCAAGCTCTTCATAGGTTGAGTATAGAAGCTATACCTTTACAATCATCAAGGCCGAGTCCAAGCATATCCAAGGTAGATGAAGCTACATCATTTTTTGATGTGAACTTGGATGAAGTGATTGAGTTTCCAAAGTTTGATCTTGTAACCATCACTATTGAACAAATGAGCATATTATAGGATGCTCTTGCAAAGAAGAAAAACCACAAACTACTCAGAAGGGACCATAGGTAGAAGCAAGCTTTTATAGATATCAAGGAAATTTTTCTTTATGCATTATCCTGCTAGCACTAGAAGCAACAAAGCCTATCATAGAGTAGTTAACCAGCTTAGTTGAGAAGGTTAATGACAAATATCTAGATTCAAATGTGAAATTACTTGAATGGTCTAAAAGAAAGTTTCAAAATAAGGTTGAGTTAGCAACCAAAATTGACGATGTGAAGAAGGTACTAGAGAACTTTTTATCTTTATACACCAAATTGTGCAATCCAACACTTTTCACATAGCAAGTCAGGAGCCACAATAAATTTGGAGGGTCATATGCAGTTAATTGGCATAACTCTACCAAGGTCTCCAGCTGAGAATGAGAAACATTTCAAGAATCTCCTAAACTCCCAAATTCAATTAGCAGTACTACATGCAAATGAAGAAAACATAGAGGTTAAACTGATCAACATCTAGTCTATGCTGACTCCACATATGGAGATATTGCAGAAGGAACCAGCCTTTGTTGAAACACTCATGAAGAAAGATTTGCATCTTTCCACTCATGAATTCTTAGTATACCTTGATGTTGAGCTAGCCATCCAAATCAAATCATTAGAGGTAGCTTGTGACATTTGGGATGCTACTTTGAACATTATGCTTGAGATCCATAAAACATTTTTGGACAAACACACTATAAGTGTATAAAAATTTGACATAAATATCAAAAAGGGGGAGAAGTAAGAGAAAAAGAAGTATGGGAGAGACATTGAAGGAGATATAACATTTTTGAGGGAGCTATTATTTTTGACAAAGGAGGAGTCAATGACAAAATAAAGTACACAAATCAGCTTATGCAAATCTACTCAACAGGAGGAATAATTTTGGTTCATATACAAAATAGCACAATTAACTTAGGGGGAGTTATGAGGGTAAAATTGACAAGTCGTGTTTATAAAAATTTAGAAATTTTATATATAAGTCAAACAAAGATATTGAATATATGAGTTATGCTCATAAGTGAATATCATTCATGCATGACCAATTATTTTTATCACTCATGTCAAAGGGGGAGATTGTTGATCTTAGATTGGTTTTGACAAATGAGTGTCTATACACTTAAGTTATTTATAAGTTATGTAAATAGTTCATGCCAAACAAGTAATTCATGTCAACCATAACATGTTAGATAGTACATGTCAAGTCACTCAAGTGCTAAGAAACAATATGTGATGAGTGATTCAAGTGTCAAGTCAGCAGTAACTATTGAGTCACTCAAGTGTTGAGAAGATAGTATGTGTTGAGTTATTCAAATACCGAGTGATCAATGGATGTTGAGTCATTCAGAGGTCGAGTTGCAGAATTGAAGTTGTAGTTGATGATGATTGTCAGGGACTTTAGATGCTAAGTTATATAGTTTTGACATAGTTGTTTGTAATGACACAAACTTTTATGTAAACTATTTTTGAGCTGACTTAAGGATTGTTTTATGATCTTTGATGATAAGAATGAATCTCTATTGTGAATCCCTATGTAGCACATGCATCCAATTAGATTAAGGGAAGGATTAAGAAGTAATATAGGTGAATCACAATCATTGATTCATACCTAACCCTAAGTCACCTAGGTCTTCCTAAGGAGGACAAACCCTAAAATTCTTATGAATGTGTAAGGAGAAAAGAGAGAATTTTTGCATGTGAAAATAGAGCATTCAAGGTGACTAAGGAATTGTTATTTGAAATACATTATAGAATTAGTTATAGGATAATAGTGGAAAGGAATTAGAAGACACCAGAGATACATCTGATTAGAAAGGATCAAGTATACATTCTAATAGGTCAATCAATTAAATCTCTTAATAGAGTATTCATAACAAGCTATTATAAATCCTTTAATAGGGTGCTTACTTAATTGTAGGTCAAAGTCCTTTTACCAAGCACACTTCTAATAGGGTGTTGAAAACCTTTAATAGGGTAAGATCTAACAATCTTGTAAACCTTTTACAGGGAAGACCTTTCATAGGGTAGATCATATTTCATGAAAAAAATATTGTAACCTTCATTGGATACACTTTATTACTACAGTAGTGGAGATTTGTGGGTGTCATCCCAACCCTAGTTTCACCTTCTCCTTGGAGGGTTTCTAGGTAACCAAATATCTTGTGTCATACATTTTTGTGAATGTTTACTTATTTACATATTTTGATGTACATGCTTGATCTGGTATTTTAGTTTGCATATATAGATTGTGAGATGAATGTGTGGTGAATGATTTTAAGGTTGAAGTAGAAGATTTGGAAAGATTGATGAGAAGGCAATGGCATAAATTTTTCTTTCACTATCTCAAAACATCTTGTTCAATGTATTGATTGAAAAGACAATAAAGGAAGTTTGGGATAACTTCAAAGCATGTATCAGATGACATTAGTTGTGAATAAAATATTTATTATGAAGAATCTCTACAAAATGAAAATTAAGGAAGAGATTGTAATGTCAAATCATATAAATGATTTGAACACTTTTTTATGTCAATAAATCTTAGTTGGTATGACTCAAGATGACAAATTCAAAGCTATTATATTGTTGTGTTCCTTACTTGACAATTGGGGTCTTGTAGTTATAGCATTTAGCACTTCATATTCCATAAAGAATATCTATTCTATGATAAAGTTGTGGCCACTTTACTAAGTGAAGATATCAGAAGTAACAAACACTTCTTATCCAGTGATCTCTTACCATGGTCAGCACTGAGATAAGGGGAAGAATCCATCATAGAGACAACAATTACAACCAAAGGAAATCTAAATCAACCAATAGATCAAGGTCAAGAGGTAGGAATGGAGAGTGTTGGTTTTGTGGTAAGCTTGGTCACTCAAAGAAAAAATGTCTAGCTTACAAGAAGGCACAATAGAAGGTGAGAAATATTGATGCAAATATAGTATATGAAAAGGATGAAAGTGATTTAATTCTTTCTACAAGAAACACCAAATCAAATTCTTGGGTGATGGCTTATGGAGTCTCTTTTCATGCCACTTCTTGTATGAATTATTTTACAAACTATCATGAAGGACAGTTTGGAGAAGTATTTCTTTTAGACAATAAGTCTGGTGAGATAGTTAGTAAAGGTAACATTATGATATAGCTGGAAGGAGGAGACCAATGGTTTCTAAAGGATATTCACCATGTTCCCCAAATTAAGGCAAATCTAATTCTATTAGTCAATAGTTTACTCAAGGATGTCATCCATTCTTTCATTTCGATTCTTTGAAAGTGCTTAAACGTTCTATGATTATTTCTAAGGGCAATAAGGTTGGTAGTTTATAACTTTTTGAAACACCTACTGAAGTAGGTGCTACTATGACAGTTGTGGAAAGTGTTGTGGCACTATGGCATCAAAGATTAGGCCAATGAGTAAGAAATGACTTGAGGTAATTCTCAAAATGGATCAACTACTGGGTCTCTAATTAGCAAACTTGGGGTTTTGTAATATGAAGACAATACCATTAGAACTTGTCCACTCAGATGTCTTTGGTAATATCGACGTAAGTTCTTTAGCAGGTGCAAAGTATTTTGTTACTTTCCTTGATGATTATACTAGGAAATTTTGGATATATATTGATGGCCTATAAATCTGAAGTATTTTCTAAATTCAATTTTTTCAAATCTCTTGTTGAAAACCAAAGAGGTCTCAATATTAAATTCTTAAAAAGGGATGATGGAGAAGAGTTTTGTTCACTAGAGTTTGATAATTATTATGCAGAGAATGGTATTTGAAGGATGAAAGTTGTTCCCTACACCCCTTAAGAAAATGGGGTAGTAGAAAGGCTTAACAAGACCATACTTGAAAAAGCTCCATGTATGCTTTCAAATGTTGGTTTGGGGAAAGAGTTCTAGGCTCAAGAATGTAATAAATAAAAAAATTTAATCAATTAAAGTCCTTCATCATGAATGAATTTCATAATTTCATAATAGAAATGGAAAGGAAGAAGAGTTTCATACTCTGATCTCTAGGTCTTTGGTTGTATTTCCATATTTCTAATTTCAAGAAAAACCACTTAATGAATATGCAATATAGGAAAACATGAGTCATTCAAAGGTTCAACATACTAATACATAGATATTACAACCCACAAATAAATTTTCTCCTACATAAGTTCTCTCCCCTACTCATGTCTCTTCCTCATCTACAAAGGATATATGGAATATTGAGGTAGAATATTTCATCTCCAACCCAAGAAATTATGGTAGTGGAATATTAGATGATAGTTTCAGAGTCTCGAAGTAGTTTACCAATATAAATGAAGAAGACTTCACAAATTTTGATGTTTTTCATGTCACTCCATCTCTTCACAATCACAATGAAGTAGAATATACACCTATAGGCCATATGCAACATATTACATTGCAAGACTATCATCTTTTTGATGATCACAATATGCCTAGTCCATGTGGGTCTAAAGAAATGTGTGGTCCTCCAAACATTTGTACTTTCCACACCATTCAAATCAATTTTGTGCATGTCGATAAGACACCTGGACCATAATAGTGACCTGCTTTATAAAGTAGTATTTTGCTTGAAGTTATTTTTTGTGAAACAAAAGAGTAATTCTTTGCAAAGTCAACAACAACAAAAATTGTTACAACTGGGAAAGTTTCTCTTTTGAAACTATTCTTCAGGCCACTTAGAAAAAAAGCATGGCATATATATGGTTGAATAAACTTATGAAAATTTGACATGAATGTCAAGGGGGTTAGCTTAGTTAGTTGAAGCAATGAGTTCTTATTGTGGAGACCTTGGTTCAAATCTAAAGAGGGACATCTTTGTCAAATTTTACGTTGTGACTCTTGGTTTTCTATTGGTTGTATTTGTCTCATTGTAAAAGGGGGATTCTAAGTTGTGACTCTTGGTCTTCCAAATGTTGTCTCTAGTGTGGTTCCTTGAAAGGAGCTTCAATAATCTTGTAATTCTTATGTTGTTTCTTGAATGATCACAATATTTGTAAATAATTTTAATATTAAAATTTGACATAAATTCTCCAATAGTAATCTCATCCTCTACATATTTCAACTTTGTTGATTCTTTCCCAAATTTTGTTTTAGACCTTATGTGTTTATATCTCTTGCATTTTACCATCCTCATCATATTAATGTCTTCATCTCTCAAAGAAAATTTAGTTAGATTACCACATGTTTCACAATATTCTCTTATACAATCTATTTCACATATTACACAATCATATGATTTGTCACATATGCTTGATGTTATGAATTGGCATGGTCATTTAGAAAAAGATTTTTGAGAATCACCACTTTCTTCTATCATCTTTTAGAACCCTTGATAGTACAAATCAAACTCATTATGTTATCAACAACAACAAGTTTCAAAACATCTATTCATCTTCACAAAACAAGGCTTCAATCTTTCAAACATTGTTTGTCCAATCTTAATGGAAAGATTTAAATTTTAAAGTGAGTGATACAATTCATGTTGTGTGACATCCAACCAATGTTTTGTGTTGTAAATATTTCTTGGGACCAACACTCTGCTTCATGATATCTCTTCTACTTGGCAAAGGAAAAGTATTATCAATCCAAAATTGAATAACTAAGTTCTTAACGATTTCCCCAGTTCTATTAGATCAAGGAGTTCTACATATTAGCATCCAATTCCATTCTAATGTACTATTATCTAAATTGTTTCTCTTTTTTAGATAATGTGATATTGTCTTTTGACTATACCTAATATGGGATAAAAGTGAAGATATCTACCTTTTTGGTATATTTTCTTGTTTAAAATAGATGTTAGTATCACTCTTAGTGAAATGGACTATTTGCAAATCTAGTTGTTTTCCCAATGGAATGCAATCCTTCCTTAATAGTTTCAATAATATATTTTTGTAGGTTATAAGTCCTCTTTTGGTGAGGGCACAATCCAAGACCAAGATGAATACAATAGGAAATGGGAAATATTATTATCAAAAGTGATCTACTATTACATTTAGTACACTGAAAATAGACTCAAATACATGCCCTATGGGCCTACAATGTTGTCTAAATTTGGAGATAATCTTCCTCATTGTACCCTCTCCCAAACTCCACCAAAAACTACCTTTACAATGCTAGAAATTTCCTTAAGTACCAAAATTAGGTTTAGAATTAGGAATATATTCTATAATATGCCATTTGACATCCACTACCAAAGTAGAAGGTTCTAGAAAACATGTCAAAAGTTGGTTTAAAATTAGAAGTATCCAGAAATGGTAGTCCAACTTTCGAGAGGCATAACTTTTGATCTGGGACTCTAATTGACTAACTATTTACATTTTTGGAAAGCTCTCCAAGTGCTCTATAGCCCTATGGACAAGATTTTCTCATTCTCTATTTTTTGGGCCTATATGAGACCATTTAGTGCCTCAAATTTGACTTTGAATTGCTCTTAAGAGGACTCCAAGAAACTTAAATTTGCAATAACTTTCAAATCGTAAAGCCTTTTGATCCGATTCTTTTTTTGGAGTGCTTTAAATTACAAGTATAATCATCCCTCCAACTTAAATCCTCTAACTCATCATAATTATGGCTAAATCACAAAATAACCTATTTTCTACATTGGAACATATCCAACGGTGCTCAAAAACTCTAACCCAGAAAACCAATAGTGGAACTATGAATGTTGGAATCTTTATTTGACCCAAATGGGTATCCAAAAATGAATAGATTGAATAGTGACCTTATCACTTTATAGTTTATAGAGGAAAACCCAAATGGGAAAACTCCATTGTGGATATCCAAGTTGAGTCTTCTATTGGTTGTCCTTTCTTCTTCACCAAGTATTCTTCATACTACTTGTTTTTAGTACTCTGACCCACATGACTATCTAGAATTTCTTCTATATCTTCCTTTGTAGAAGTAGGAATTGGACATGGCTCTAGCATCAACCCCTTATCTGCACCATCATCATGATATTCTATTCTGTTTGCAATATTGAAAATAGGAGTAATGTGAATCCCATCAGTCAACTTCACCTCATATGCATTCCTTGAATCATGTTGCTTCAAAAAATTTTAGGGGCCAAATTTCCTCATCTTCAGCTTGTTGCAGGTACCCACTAGAAATCATTCCTTCCTCAAATATACCATAAGCTAATCTCCAACTTGGAGCTCCTTATATCTCCTTTTTTTATCTACCCTAGCCTTATACTGTAGGTTCATCTTGGTAATATATACTCGCACCTCCTCATGTAGGTTCTTGACATGTTCAGCAAAGAAAGTTTGTGGTTGCTTTAATTATGCAAATTTACCTATTTTCTAGTCTTACATTTGGTGAACTTGATGTGAACATGCAATGTTAATGTTCTTCTCTCTTCTTATGTGTATAGGTACAAGGAAGAAGCTTGGAGCATTATTCGAGTCTAACTTTATTGTTACATATTTTCTTACTTTTGAGAATCTAAAATGAACAAAGAAGTCACATAGATCTAATTAGGGGGATCAAAGAACTCTTATGCTTTGTCATATTTTTAAAGATAATTCGAATGCCTTGCCTCTAATTTTTTCATTTCATAATTGATAATGATATAGCAAATAAATCTTCATCATGAGTTGATATAGCATGTATTCAATACTACAAGAGCACCAACAAATGATCCATAAAACTCCAATTGCACAAGCATTAATATCTCAGATAATAATCTATCTCTAAAAAAAATTGTATGTTGTGACACTTGCAATGAACATACTCACACACTACCTAATGATAAGCACCACAACAATAGAGGAAAATAGCCCCAAAAAGAAGAGCCTAAACACATGCAGCAAATCAACTAACTATAACAAAGATGAATCAACATATAATTCTAAAATCCAATGAAGAGAACCAAAAAAGAAAATTATAAAATAAAAAATATTTGATCAACTTATTATCTCTGAGCGCTACAAATCTGCCAATAGTGGATCAAAATTGAAGGCTCATTATTAAAAAAATGCTCAAAGAAAATAAATTTTAAATGCGCAATCGCTTAAATTTAACAGACATGAAGACATATACAAAAGTATTAATTTATCGTTGCAATCTCATGCACGGATATTCATTGAGGGTCATAGGGAAAGATGAAGACACATCTAATGTCCTCTCTTAAATATCTATATATAACTCATAGACATAACATACACTAATAGAAAAGAAAACCCTCTTCTTTAATTGCTATTATCTAACCTAGCTCAGATACCATGTTAAAATTAGAGCCCATGAATCCATGAAGATAACCAACAATAAGAAAGAGACAAACCTAAAACAAAGAACACGAAAATTATCTTGGGAAAAAGTCTAGCCACACAACACAAATATATCTTTATTGATAATGAAATGTTCAAGTGTACAATATCCTTTTCTTGATGTGAATATATAACAATGGGAGAGACTCTTCACATTATAACCAAAGGTCTATTGAGATTCTCATAACTCCTATAATTAATTGTGACTCTTCGAATATTCATGCCTCAATGCATGTGAATTAGACATGTCATTTACATTTAATATTAAACTTAATTGTCCTTTTCAGTTGAAGATGACAATAATGGTAATCACATCTAGATTCTAGGATAAAGATCTCTCTCACAACTACAAACTTTAACAACCCACACAATCAACCAAGAAAATGAAATCCAAATATTATATTGTTGAGAAAATATTTCAAAATTTATTTAAAAAAGATGATGATAATGATTCACCCATGTCTAGCAATGGATCATCCAAAAACATTCACATTGATGCAACACCAATGTCCCCTCAAAATACTTACCTTCAAGAAACATCCATGTCTCCCTCCATCCCTTCATCTCCCAAAAACTCACAAGAGCAATTTCCTTCACCACCCTCAAGTTTCACTTCCAATGTTGAAACCTCTCAAGGGCTATCCATAGAAAAACTTCCACCTAGTCCCATCCTTGGCACAATTCCATTTCATGAATCCTAAATTCTAGAACCACTACCATTCTATCATCCATATCTATGCAATCCTATTTCAGATAGTCCAACTCAAAATCAAGATCCATTATATCCAAACACTAATCCATTTTCAAATTGTCATACGCGATGTCAAGAGGATGATTTAAAGAACACAAAAATGAGTCATGAAACAAATCAAGATCAAGATCCCAATCATGAAAAATCCAATCCAATCTTTGACTAAGACCTCATTTCCCTTGAGCCTCCTAATAACCCCATTATCAAAGATGATCAATTTCCCCTTGACCTTTGACTTCCTAAGAAAGATCAAGATCACCCTTCCATATTTCTTAATGATCCAATTCCAAGTCAAGATCAAAGAATCCCTTCACTCTTAGATCCTCCAAAAGATCCCTGCATTCCTTCATGTCCACTACATGATCTCATTATCTTTATGGATCCATCACAAGATCCCATCATCCCTCCAAATCCTCCACAAGATCCTATCCTACTAGATGATCCTATCACTACTCTCATTCTATTGAAGGATCCCATTGTTCTACCTAATCCCCCTCATAGTTTACACACATTTGTGCAAGAGATTCATGAACCCCCTCCAATTCAAATGGGTTCCCCTAGTTCTATAAAGTCTAGTCAAATTCATGATCCTATTAGTTCTTCCATATCATATACACCTAAACATAGAGTTGCATCTAGTAGCAAGTATCACACTAGTCAAAAGCATTATTGAGTAAAAGGGTCCAACATTAAAGAACAAAGTAAGTCAAAAACATTTAATGTCAAAGAAATTTCTAAAGGTCATGACCTCAGTTCTAAAGCTCACTTTCAAGGTGTTGGTATTGCTTAAAAATTCAAATCTAAATGTATACCTCCTCCTTCACCTCTTCCATTCATTTTAGGACCATATGTTCCTCCATCCACTAGTTCACAATCCACTTACCCTTTTCCATATGCAAGTTAAGAAAGACACACATCCTAGAGAGCCCTTCACCCATCCAAAAGTCCTACACATAATTCATATCCATCACTTAATTCCATTCAATCTCCAAGAAATTTGAATGTCAATCATGTTAGGATAAACAATAGACAGAAATAAAAACTACATGCAAATATAACCAATAACAAAAAATAATAGAACACACAGAAATGAACACAAGGCACCAAGATTTAACGTGGTTCACCCAATCCCTGGGCTACGTCCACCAAACAGCAAGTCTGATCTTATTACAATCCAGTGATTACAACCTGATTACAATCCGTAATCCCTTACAGCTCAATACCGTCGCAAGAACCAATTTCGTATTACCACATATATGAAAAAATACTGAACCCTAAGCCCTTTTTTATACAAGTATTAAACCGCTTTAGGGTTATAACATGTCAGCCATATGTTGGCCATAATACCGAACCCCACTATTTATGAAGTATGTACAGTACTTTCCTAATCAGTCACCACAATCTAACAATCTCCCACTTGGGGACTGATCAGGCTCCACACTAAACAACAATCTCCCACTTGGAGACTGATCCTATAGCAATACAACTACCACATGGGGCTTCCACTAGATCAAACCACCCTGGACTCTGCTGTTCTTTTATTCACATTTAGTCTAAAAGACCAACTGAAGCTGAAGAGGAGTTCAGCTTCTCCCTTGTTACAACCTTTGTCAACATATCTGCTAGATTTTCATTGGTATGTATCTTCTCCAGCTTTAACTGTCCATCATCCAAAACTGACCTAATGAAATGGTACCGCAACTGTATGTGTTTGGCCTTAGAATGCAGAGCTGAATTCTTAGCAAGATGAATGGCACTCTAACTATCTATGAACAAATAATTATTCTTCTGAGGATGTCCCAAATCTTCCAAGAAGAACTAAAGCCATATCATCTCTTTGGATGCCTCTATAGCAGCAACATACTCTGCCTCTGTAGTGGAGAGAGCATTAATCTTCTGTAGCCTAGAAACCCAGCTCACGGCTGCCCCACCAACAGTAAAGACATAACCTATAGTACTCCGCCTGGTATCAATATCTCCAGCCAAATCTGAGTCAACATAGCCCTGTAAATTAGTAGTAGAGCCCCCAAAGTGTAAACACTTATTGGATGTTCCTCTCAAATATCTGAGAATCCACTTGACAACATTCCAATGCTCAAATCCTGGATGACTCATATACCTGCTAACGACTCCCACTGCATGTGCAATATCTAGCCTAGTGCATACCATAGCATACATCAAACTTCCTACAGCTGAAGCATAGGGTACTTTGGACATCTTATCCTCCTCTTCATGTGTTTTGGGACACATCTCCATAGTCAATTTCAAATGACAAGGTAAAGGTGTGCTGAGAGCTTTAGCATTCTCCATAGAGAAACGTTGCAACACCTTCTCAACATAATCAGCTTGAGATAGCGTCAATGTTCTGTTCTTCCTATCTCTGCAAATCTTCATACAAAGGATTTGTTTTGCTTCCCCCAAATCCTTCATAGCAAATGCATGTGCTAATTGGCATTTTAGCCCCTTAATATGATCCATGTTAGACCCAAGTATAAGCATATCATCAACATATAAACATAAAATAATGTAGCTATCATCATCCAACCTCTTAAAATAAACACAGTAATCTGAATGACACCTATGATATCCATGCTCATGCATAAAACTGTCAAATTTCAGATACCATTGCCGAGGTGCTTGTTTCAAGCCATATAAACTTTTCTTCAATTTGCACACTAAGTTCTCCTTACCTTTGACCTCAAAACCCTGTGGCTGAGCCATATATATTTCTTCATCCAAATCACCATGAAGAAAGGTTGTTTTAACATCCATCTACTCTAAATGCAAATCTTCAGTAGCTACAAGACTTAAAACAGTACGAATAGAAGTCATTTTAACAACAGGAGAAAATATTTCATCAAAATCAATTCCCTTTTTCTGTGCAAATCCTTTTACAACTAACCTGGCCTTAAATCTTTTCTTACCTCCTTCCTCTTCTTTCAACCTGTAAACCCATTTATTCTGTAAAGCTGTTTTACCTGCAGGCAACTTGCACAAATCCCATGTCTTATTTTCCAGCAAAGAGTCCATTTCATCTTTCATTGCAGACTCCCACTGAATCTTAGTATTCACCCGCACAGCTTCATCATAAATTTCAGGTTCACCAGCATCAGTAAGTAAAATAGAATACAAAGAGGGAGAAAAACTTTGTGGAGGTCTAATTGGCCTTGTTGACCGTCTAACATTCACTAGTGTGTGTGGTATTTGTTGTTGCAGTTTTTGCACATCATGAGGAATGGCTGGAACATCAGCTTGTGGAGTATCATCCAGCACTACATAATCATCTTCTTTCTTCTCATGTTGCTGCAACAAATCTTTGTACAACACTTTTTCATTGAATATGACATCCCGACTTCTTATAATTTTATGATTTTCAAAATCCCAAAGCCTATAGCCAAATTCATTAATTCCATATCCAACAAAGACACATTTCTTTGATTTAGCTTCTAGCTTGGTTCTATTTTCAGAGTCTATATGAGCAAAAGCTTCACAACCGAAGGTCTTGAGAAAAGAATAACTCACCTTCTTACCAGTCCATGCTTCCTCTGGAATACCACAGCCCAAAGGAGTAGAGGGACCTCTATTAATCAAATATACTGCAGTATTGACAGCCTCCGCCCACATGTGTAAGGGCAACCCAGCATGCAACCTCATGCTCCTTGCACGCTCCATTATAGTCCTGTTCATGCGTTCAGCCACTCCATTTTCCTGTGGAGTCCTTGGAACAGTTTTTTGTCTATGAATACCATTAGTGGAGCCATAATCTTCAAATTCATGACTGCAATACTCACCACCATTATAAGATCTGAGACATTTTAATTTCTTACCAGTCTCATTTTCAACCAAGCATTTCCATTTCTTAAAAGCTTGAAATACATCAGATTTCTATCTAAGGAAATAAACCCATACTTTTCTAGTTGCATCATCAATAAATGTAACATAATAATGAGAGCCACCAAGGGAAGATACTTGAGCCGGTCCCCATACATCTGTATGCACAAGCTCTAATTTCTCCTTTTTGTTTTCCTTCCCTGTCTTTACAAAACTCACTCTCTTTTGTTTTTCATACACACAACTTTCACAGAAATCCATATTCACACATTTTAGACCTGGTAAAACTTTCCTTGAATGAAGTACTTTCATACCTTTCTCACTCATGTGCCCAAGTCTATTGTGCCACAATGTTGTATCAGAATCTACAGCAACTATTTGTTCTCCCTGCTCAACTGCAGTAATTGTTCCTGAATATTCATTTTTCTCTGAAACAATCAAAGTAGAAGGAACAATATGACCTGTACAAAGATATAAGGTGCCTACTTTCACACCTTTTGCTACTACAAGGGAACCTTTTGAAACCTTCCAATTTTTATCATTAAAAGTAACTACACAACCCTCATCACCGAGTTGACCTGCTGAAATTAAATTTCTACTTAGTTTTGGAACATGTCTTACCTCATGTAGTAGCCAATGATTCCCATTCTGCAACTTAATCTTAATTTTTCCCTTTCCAACAATCTGACAGGGTTCATTATCCCCCAAATAAACAAGCCCAAAATCCCCTTGGACATAATCAATGAAATAACCTCTATGAGGTGTAGCATGAAAAGAAGCACCAGAATCTAAAACCCATGAATCATCAACACTCTCTAAAGACAGAAGCAAAGCATCCTCTTCGGATTTGTTACTTACCACATTTGCCTCTTTGTCTCCATCTGATTTATCTCCTTCATTTTTCTTTTGAGTCCAGCAATCTTTCTTTTTGTGTCCTGGTTTCCCACAGTACCAGCAATCATTTGGTCCTCTCGATTGAGACCTCCTCCCCTTTGACTTCCCTCTTGATTTCCCACGATTTCCAGAGTTACTTCCTCTTTCAGTCGTTCTGCCCCTGCTTTGTGCATTTAAAGCACTTCCTGATGTAGATCCACCTGAGGATTTTCTACGAGTTTCCTCACTTAAAATAACACTGATCACATCATCATATTTTAGGGTACTAGATCCAGGAACAGAATTACTCACCGCCATTACCAAGCCATTCCAACTTTCAGGAAAAGAACACAAAATCAAGAGAGCCCTAATTTCTTCATCAAAATTGATACCCATAGAAGATAATTGACTAGTAATAGTATTAAACTCATTTAAATGATCTGCAATAGATCCACCTTCTGCCATTTTCATATTAAATAAACGCTTCATGAGAAATACCTTATTTGAAGCGGAGGGCTTTTCATACAGTGTCGCTAGGGTTTTCATCAAATCTTTTGTCGTCTTTGCTTTTGTAATATTAAATGCCACCGATGGTTCCAAGCATAACCGAATGCTTTCGAGTGCCTTTCTGTCCAAAAGATCCCATTCAGCATCTAACATAGTTCCCTGATTCTTGGCTTTTCCTTCCAACGGCTTCCATAAATCCTTCTGATATAAATAGTCTTCCATTTGCATCTTCCATAACTGGAAGTTCTGCCCATTAAACCTATCAACCCTCAACTTACCCTCATCTGCCATCGCTCCCACTCAACTGTGAGACTCCCACTTAACCGTGAGACTTTCCTGCAGAGGATAACTGAAAGACAACCTTGCTCTAATACCACTTGTTAGGATAAACAACGGACAGAAATAAAAACTACATGCAAATATAACCAATAACAGAAAATAATAGAACACACAGAAATGAACACAAGGCACCAAGATTTAATGTGGTTCACCCAATCCCTGGGCTACATCCACCAAACAGCAAGTCCGATCTTATTACAATCCAGTGATTACAACTTGATTACAATCTGTAATCCCTTACAGCTCAATACCGCCGCAAGAACCAATTTCGTATCACCACATATATGAAAAAATACCGAACCCTAAGCCCTTTTTTATACAAGTATTAAACTGCTTTAGGGCTATAACATGTTGGCCATATGTTGGCCATAATATGTCGGCTACCATGTCGGCTACTTCCCAAAAAAAAAAAAAATTCAGGGCGATGCCCTGAACCCCACTATTTATGAAGTATGTACAGTACTTTCCTGATCAGTCACCACAATCTAACATATCATAAGGTCTATAAATTAACTAGTCTACATTCGGTCAAGGATTAACATGTCTAGTCTAATTGACATGAGAATACAAAGAAAAATATGATCCCAAAAGAAAAAGAAATATAAAAAAGGCCACAAAGGCCCATCAATCAAAAATAAAATCAAAGGAAATATGGAGTCCTAAATATCTTTTGTAAACAATGCAATTAAAGCACCCACAAAAGAATAAAAAATCAAATTCCTTATGGATTCCCAATAAGCTTCTAGAAGCACAAAATACTAAGGAAAGATCGAAGCTGGCATCCAAAATTTTTATCCATCCATCAAAATTCCTTCCACTGTCCAAATCTATTTTGGGTCCTTGTGTCCCAAAGTCTACATCCTTTCCGCCAACAAATAAAAAATCTTATTTTCCTCTATCATTCCATTACCCTTCAAGGTGTGTGCTAATGTTGTTCTTGCATCCACTTCCATCCACTAAACATCAATCCTTCTTTCACTCCCTACATCCTCCTACACATTTTTCATACCCTTTCATTGTTCCTATCTAATCCCTTTCCTAAATCCCTTTCATTCCCATTTTCATTACCCTACCAATGTCTTTAAGCCTACCACCATAGTCATGGTCCAATATTGCATACCTTTCTAGATAATTGTTCAAAGAACCAGGTGCTTGAGCCCTTCATCCATGTCATGTAATGTATCCATTATCTTCTAAAAAGTGTCAAAAAAAATTTAAAATTCAAAATTCAAAAACAATAGTCACCTTGATGAAAACCTGGCAAACAGGCATCTTGACATGAAAAATAATAATAATAAAGAAAAAATATTTCTTTCAATAGTGAAAACCTAGCAAATAGGTGCTTTGGGCAAGTATTGTGATGAAAACTTAGCAAATAGGCATCATGTGTAGTTTATGAACATCTTGCATTCCATACATGGGGGCAGGTTTCACTCATTTTATCCCCTATCATTTTCTTCATTTTACCATATGTCCATTAGACCCCTTGTCCTATTAGTGTTCCACATTTTCTATTTTCCAAACTTTGATCTTAACAAGGATACAGATCCCCTAGAAGATCCTCATTTCCTATCTTCTTCACACCACCCTATCCCCTTGGTCCAAATTTTCATATCTTATTGTAACCTCCATTCCATATCCTCTTGTCCATTATTGATCTTCCTTGTCCTACCCATATCCTATCATTTTCCTATCATGATCCCTATCTTGGTCTCGATAAAAATAACAAAACACAAAATGCACAACATATTTTCAACTTCTTCACATGTCCATCCCCATGCATCACATGCCATCCCTTCCCATAAGTTCAATAGCCTATAACTATCATGTCCATTCCTTGAGATTGCATAAACATGTCCTCATATTGTATAGATAGTCCTTATCCTTTTTCCTTTGTCCCTCTACATTTTCCACTCATCCATCCACAATACCATTTCCTTGCTAGACACAGGGGGCAATTCTTTCTCTATACATACTTCAAAGACTTGAAAAAATCCCAAAAAATCAAATATGATTCTGAAAAACAAAAAACTCAATAAAAACCATAAAATATCCTGAACAAAACACTAAAAATCAAATATGAACCTTAAAAAAATTTAAAAAACAAAAAAAAAAAAAAAAAAAAAAAAAATTAATTTTTTAAAAAACTCCTGAAACAACCTGTAACACAAAAAAGAAAATTCGAAAATTCGAAAACCCCCAAAAAATGGAAAATCACCAAAAAAAACTTGCAATAAACCTTGTAAATAGTCATTGTAAATAATCACTCCTTTTGTTAAACGCTCTCACATGCAAACTCAGACTTAAACATTTTGCTTCAATGCAATCATGCTTTGACAAAACACATGTACTAAACTACTTGTACCAATAATCAATCTAATTTCAAACTTAGATCAAAACACCTTGAAAAATCACCCTATCAAAACATTAATCAAACACACTTTGAAATCCCAAACAACATTTCATAAAGGAACTAATAATGGATCAGAATGGTTGTTGGCTCACATTGTTTAGTGAGTGTTTTATTTTTTCTTTATTTTATTTTGATCATGTTCTTATGCTACTTGATGATATAAAATGATTTATGAGAGTAGTCGAGATGGTTCATGATCTTTTTTTTAAATTCTTTTTCAAGTGCCTTTGATAGTATGGGGCATGACTCTATGTCTTTAGGTGGATAAGGTCATTCTCTATCTGCATTATGTTTGTTTATGCAAAAAGCTTGCATTTTTGCTCTAGCTTTCTTTGTCATGATGTGTTGCATTCTGTTTTCCATATAAAAATAAAGCTCTTATGACATAAAGTGCACCTATGAAAGCAAGCTTCGTCACTCTTCTTAGTCTCATTTCCTTCTTCTACTAATGTTTATTTAATTAATTTCTTTCTCTCATCATCTTTTCTTTTCAAAAAAATTTCCTCGAGTCAATTTTTTGAGGGGGCATCCTACCTCCCTTTATTTGATTGTGGCATTGATCTTTTTCATTGTTATTCTTTGACACAATGCTCATAATCACATTGTATCAAATAGGGGCAAAATATAGATGCTCAAAAATGGTTTCCACCTACTCTTTCATCACATTCGCATGCCAACTTGTCCCATTTTCTAATTTCACTAACTTTGATCTTATAGCGAATTTGATAATCATTCAATCAAAATGCAGATCATCTCAGAAGCAATTTAAAACCATTCCAATGTCCTTGTTTTATCATCATCAATCCTTTAGGCATTGTTACATCCTTTTGTGCCTTATCAACATTCATTAATACATGTCATGTGTCCTTGGCATATCATCAATTCAATCCTCGACATTCTTGAGTCCTTCAGTGTCTAATCATGTCCTTATTCAATCAATTTAATAGCATTGACTATGTTTGTTGATGTTATTGTGATCAATCCTTTCAACCAATTCTAATAAATCTTGTGGTATTTATAATGTTCATTAAATATCATATGTCATCAACCCTTGTCATGTGTCCTTAACGAGCCATAATTTTATGTCATTTATCTAGTGTCATTTATTTCATTCAATCATGGATTTAATCCATCCAATATCATCACACTTGACTTACATTTTCATCATGATCCTTCAAAAGGGTTATCTTGCATTTATTTCATAATTTTGGCCAATTGATTTGTTAATTTCTTCTATAGGATTAGATAACCCATAAACTATCCCTATTTCTTAATAATTTAATTTCATCCCCTCTTATTAATTATTCCTCTTTACTAACCTTTATCAATTAATTAATCTTTGTTAATTAATTGAGTCCATTTTCATGAATTATGGGAATTCCTAAGTTCTTAAATTCTAATTCTAATTTCCCATTTCCCATTTTCTATTTCCTAATTTCTATTTTTCTAATTCTATAATTTTTAATTTCCATTTTAGAGGGAATTATGAGTTTTTAAAATTCCAAATTTCACACATGATTATGACATCTTTCTCTATTGCTTTCTTTCTTTCCATTTCTTGCATTTGGCTACAAAATCCCATAAATTGAACCATTGTGCACTTGTTATCGCTATTCATGATCCAAATATTGTCACTATCATATCATCTTGCTATCACATCATCATCTTACTTTCAATTCTAGGTGTTTCTTGGCAATTGGAGCTACATCAACATAAACTCTATTGAGAAGAAAGGATAACACTGGAGCATCATGTGAAGGGGGTGTTTTTCATGTTTATTTATACACCTTCATTTCATTTGCTTCAATGATAGATTAGATTACTTTGCATTTATTTGAAAGTTTGTAGTTTCTTTAATTATGAAAATTTACCTATTCTCTAGCCGCACAGTTATATTTGGGACAGTGGACTTCTAGTTGATGTAACTGAAAGCTTATTATAGAGGTTGAGTTAATGAATGTGAAGATCTGAACTAATTTAAGTGTTTGCTTGTTCAATTGGTATATTTGGACCTTGGATAACTGGTTCACCACCCCCGTCCCCAATTGTTCTAAATATTCTAACAATTAGTATTACAAAATTGGTGCTTGCAAGATAAAAGTTTGAAGGTACTTAAAGCTAATGATCATGATGTACAAAAAGTAGGTGCCAAGGTTGAACAAAGAGAACTTCCCTACATGGAAAAGTTTGATGAGGCTACATCTAGTAGGAATTGGTGATGGTGCAATACATTTTTTGGACAATGCATATGTGGAGATAACAACAACCCAAGAACTAAAACAAAAACAAGAACACAATCAACCTATATTAGAGATTGCATCAGCCCTGAGCTATGCCAAGTTTGATGAGATAAAAGATTGCAAGACTACTAAAGAAATGTGGCACACACTAAAGAACATCTATGGAGGAGACAACAATATCCCAAGAGAAAAATAAAAAGAGCTTGAGTGGTAAGTTTGATGAAATGAGAATAGTAGAAGGTGATAATATAGTCTAGTATTGTGCAAGAATCAAAGAGGTTGTTAATGCTATAAGAGGAGGAGCTAGAAAGATTGATGATGAAACAATTATTAGCAAGGTAGTGAGAACTCTACTTCCTATTTATGCTATTAGGATTTCTGCAATACAAGAAGTAAAATGTACTCTAGGTAATGACCTAAATCTAGAAGATTTTATTGGTAGACTTGATACTTTTGAGATGTCAAATTTTGATAACTTCACTCCTACCACTACTGAATCTACTTCAAGTCACAATTGGTTCATATTAGAATGTCAGATGAATTTAATTTTTTTAATTTTTTTTTCAATCTATCTCCAAGAAATTTTCTTCCCTTCATTTCATCTCTTCTTTCTTTTATTTTTAATATATTTATCATTTGCCTCAATCACTCATCATCATATTTTTATATCAATATCATCCCTCTAAAATTTGTTTTCAACAGAACTACTTATTCTAGGATCAAATGTGTTCAAAATATGGTCACTTGGTTGAATGACTCTTATCTCTTCATATTCCTTCACAAAAGGATGTAATTTAAGTAAATCTTTTTAATTGAGATCATGTAATTCTACAACAAAAAAGTTGGTTTAGCCTACATTTACTTCTCCTTTTCTTCTAGTAGCACTATTTCTTATCATTTCATTAAAGGCATTTGAAATAATTTTTAATCAAGAGCCATTTCTTTATGATTAAGTTTCGTATAATATCCTATGTTAATTATTGTCTTCAATTCAAAAGTCTTAAGTTTGACAACAAAGTTTTAATGACACTTAGCTCATAAATGTTATTCATCCTTTCGTGTTATTAATCTTTCAAAGCTCATTCTTATTTACCGTTTTATTGTAGGTATTAAGCTTTAACTTAAGATTAGACACATTTAGATGAAATGACTATTAATTTTATTTTATTTTTGTGCTTTGCAACTATTGAGCGAGAGCTAGCTAGATGAGAACCTGAAGAGATTTAAAAAGCATGTGGATAAATAGATGGAGGGGCTCAATACAACAAAATAAAGTTTCGATGGATCTCTAGAGGATGAAGGTAAGAGGCCCATTGGTGATTTTTCCCCTACTCCTTATATTTTAGCTCTTCTTTTCCCTAAAATTGTTGGGGATTTGGGTGAGAAGACCCCGATGCATGTTCCCTTGAGGTTAGTGGTTTTCAATCTTAGTCCCATGGGGATTAGAAATCACTTTTTGATTATAGTGTTGCACCTAAGCCACTCCAAGGTGGTGTCTCGATCACTAAATTGGTAGATGGGATGTGCATCCATCTACAGGATTTAATCTTATACACAAACCTTGCAAGATTCACTAACATGTTGATTGGTAAGTTTGGTGGGCTGAGACTAGATACAATGTTTGTTAGGAAATGGGCTATGTGGTCTTGGGCATTGAAAGGCTTGGTACGATGTCTGCATTTCCCAAAGCTTACTTATGGTTCTTTTTTCCCCTCAAGGAAGACTTTCTCTTTATCTTTGTTGGTGTTCCTTGGTTTCTGGGCAAGTTGCTCATGCAACTATGTAAATGGCGCTTGAGGTTTTACCTGGTGGCTCATCTTGCTAGTGTTGTTTCCACTTGGGTCCATCTCATTAGGCTTCCTCTTCCATCTCCTGGGGAAATTGGCCACCTTTCAAATGCTTGCCCCAAGAATCCTCCTGTTATGCCTTCTCCTAAGGTGGCTACAAAGGGTTCTAGTTCCTCTGTTGGGCCTCAACCTGGATCATCATGTATTGGTGTAGAGTTGGCTCTCTTCTCTATGCCCCCTCTCAGTCCCTGCCACCCCCTTCCCCTGTGGCTTCTTCCCCAATCATCTTCCCTTCCCCCTCCCCCTGAAGAGTCCTTCCCTTTTCCTCCCCAACCCCACCCTCTATTTGCAACTCACCTTCCCCTCCTTTTCACACTTTCTCCCCCTTGCAGGCGGTAGCCCCCATGCCTCATTTTTTCCCTTTCCCCCAACCCCTCTTAGTACTCTCCCATGTGGTCTCTCTTCTGAATCTTGCAAGTCAATGGATGTTGGTTGTCCCAAAAGACTGGGAGGCATTCTAGAAGAGATTTGAGAAATCAGTTTGCAAAGAAGGACATTGCTAATGGGAGCCAAAGCACTCTCAATCACCACTTGTGCTCTAATAGATCTCAATGATTATTGTCTCCTAGCATATGAGAGTTCTTAATAGTCTATAAAAGAAAATTCTTGTTAAGAACCTTATTAAATATTTGAACTTGGATAGTGCTCTATTACAAGAAAATAAAACTAAAAACTAGAATACTAAATTAGAAGCATTCGTTCGGAGTTTAAAAAAATTAGTTCAATCAAATCTTGAAAGGGTACAACTTGAAGAATCTCTTGAAACAAGTTTGACCCATATATGTTCGATTAGTGGGCAACTTGATATCTGGGATAATAAAAGAGAACAAAAATGTTATTATGCAAATAAATTATCATCTAAGTATGTTAAAAAGTAAAGGACTACAAAAGATGACATTTCCAAGTTTTTCAAGAAACCAAGTGAAAGCGAAACACTTTAAACTACCACCAGAAGGTTCTCTATTAATTGGTGCATCAATGATAACATAGAAAACAACTTATGGGAAATATAGTGGATGGTATTTGATGTTTTTCCCTATAACAATAATGAGGTTCCTATTTATTTCTTAATGAAATTGTATTAAGAGTTCATCCTTGGGGAGATGCCTAAGTATTTTTGTATTCTAGAGTCTCAAGGTAGAGGTAGCAAGTCTTCATTTGATAACCAAGGGGAACATCATGACCCTAATGAACCTAGGACACCTATTAGACAATGATATGTGGGTCATGTTAGTGTTTCTTTCATTGTGAAGGAACATGTAGAGGCGACTTCATAGGCATGATCAATGCTCTGACTTCGACTTTCATTCACTGTATCACTCATTTACTCGAGGGTCAACATGGTCTGTCTAGATGACCCCATATCTATTGGTCATATGGGTCTCTCTACTCATTTGGCGATGATGACTGATGCAAATCTCAATGAACATTTGGCATTGATACATAGGTAAATATTTATAATTATATTTACTGGTTTTGATCGCATGTCATATATAAATGATGAATATTAGATTAGTATTTATTAATTATGTTCAAAATCCAAGGCTAGGTTGTTGGCCGCACTGGTAATGATCTGTCAACTCCATTTTACTCTTCTTTGGTGACACCAAAAGTATGCATGGGTCGGGAAGGATCATGGAGGCGTAATGGTGGGCTTAGTGGGTTGTGGAGTTGGCAAATCCATAAAATAGGTAGAAGTTTACTAGGGGTTCTAAGCTCTAGCTAAGGAACAAAGGAAATGGCCCTCTAGAAAAAACTTCTAGCTGAAACTTCCATAAAAGAAAGAACTTCTCGACTTTAATTCGCTCAAACTTGTAGACTTCAATTTATTTATTTTAAAGCTTTCATGATGTGAAGCTTTTTGAAAAAATGATTTTACTCATTGCTCTAACCAATCAAAAAAATAGAAAAATCACACTTATTCATTATTAAAAATAAATGCTAATAACTAGGTATAATCATTTTGTTAAAAAAAAAAAAAATAGTTTGCATTCATTGGTTGATTTAGTAATTAGTTGAGTAGTCAAATATAAACAATTGGAAGAAACAGATCCATAAATTACTAGCGTAGGGCGCAAATTTTGCGGTGACCAGAGTATGTGTTTGCTAACTACACATAAATCCCCGCCATAGATGGCAGGGACTAATGAAGAAAGTGTTCTGACTTGAAAGAGAATCGCGAGACAATAGCCACATCAGCACTAAACGACAATACAGTTGCACAGTTTTACAGTCCGACATGGCGCTCAACTTCAAGGAAAGGAACTAAGATGCTGTAATAAGGGCCCATTTGGGCACGGGCATAGGAATGGAGAATAGGCATGTAATATTGGGAATAGGAATGGCTACTCCAATAACAGGTATTTGTTAGAATGTGTATAAGTTCATTTTAGAAGCAAAATTTTCCAAAATTTTCCATTCCTATTCCATCAACCAAACAGAAATAGTATACCAATTCTTTTATTCCTATTCCATCGACCAAACAGCCCCTAAACGACAATGTATTAATGTGTTCAAGGTGGAGAATGCAAGATGCCTTTGACTATAGGGTGTTTTTCGCCTATATCTTCAGAAATCCGCTCACCTCCCTCTTCACAAATCCGCTCACCTGATACAATCAGAATGGTACTCCTCTCTGGTAATCTGTATCCAACCTTTCTGCAATATCTTATGTCTAGATTGTTCTTCTCAGGACTGTCTGACGTGGCTGATATCGAAGCAGGACGCGGTCTTCCTCCGGCCGATATAGAGGTAAGAATAAGAGAGGTTGCAAAGGCCGATATCTCTCACATTTTTTGCCCTTTATTTCACTTGGCGCCGCAGCCTCTCCACTTTATTTCTTATCATCGTCTGCTTCCTCATTTTCTCCTCAATTTTGGTTGTGCTCTGTTATATTATTTACCACAGAATGGGAAAGGAAGACCAATTAAAATCAGAGCCATCAGTGCCATAGCCAAACTGTATCAAATTAAGATTGATTGATTAAAGCAGGAGAAACATGACAGAATGGGCGGTGAAATATACAAATGCTCAACAGCGCACTCATCGACAATATCCTCTGCATCAAGAGCAATATCGCTCACTTCCGACACCCATCGTTTGGCAGAAGAATTGAGCGCACTTTCATCTTCTGCCGCTTGGAGATAACCAGAAATATCAGTGAGCTGAGTCTCCAACCATTGGAAGTCGTCTCTGAAGTTGAGAACCAGCTTTGCCTCGTTCACTACAATCTCGCCGAGCTTTCCGACCACGGCTTTTGCAATATCAAGAACAAGTCCTTCGGCCATCTTCGATTTGTTGCAGAGACTTTTAAAAGAAACAAATAGGAATACAAATCAAACTTGATTGGACATGAGTATAAACCCTTACAACTCACGAAACTTATATGGAAAGGAGGCTTTCGCACCAGTATAATTATGAAGTCCTCGTAATATATAAAATCGATTGGAGGGTTATGGCCTCGTCGTTTACAGCGGCATTGCAGAATTTCATGCCATAAAATAAGCGCATGCCGGCTTTTCTGAGGATGACTAATTTACTTTTGTTTAATATATTTAAAATCTGACGACGACTATTTACCTACACATTTAATTTTGTTGAATGTTGTTTTCATGAAAGTCCGTCATTCACGTTCTTCTTATTGATGTCTTAAAATGAGAAAGGAAGACCAATTAAAATGAGAAAGGAAGACCAATTAATATGTCTTTTCTTCTTATTTGTAATTTGCCATCAGTGCCATAGCCAAACTGTATGACGCTCACAAGGCAAATTAAGCTGTTTTTGTTCAAGCAACTCCGTTTGCTTCACCAGCCTTGCTCGCCCTATTTTCATTTCAGATTCTATATTCCACCCGCGATGAAATCTTACGTCAGATCTATGAAAGACAATGGAGGCTCTAGATCTTACGTCATATTTTGGGAATTTCAAAATAAGATGAAGAGCTAGTTTATGTAAAACTCTGATCTAAAATAACTATTACTGTGTGGATTAAGTTTCGTCAAACGTATTTGCCTTGGTGTGGAAGTATATGCACTTAATATGGTTTTTTAATATTTCGTTTTGTTATTATTAAAATAATATTTTGATATAACATCAAATTGGTATTGTTTATAATCAATTGTGAGGGGATATTGTTGAGTGTAACTATTTTGTCTTTAAAGCAGAGACACCAACATGATAACAAAGCTAAGGTAAAAGATGCAAAATCATAATAAATAAATAAATGCATATGTAAACAATGCAAGATCTCATGGGTTTTAGTCCTTTTATAACGGATCCAAGTGAAACGAATATAAATGACGATTTTTTTCTGAAGTAAAGATATTATTCCCTTCCAATAAGATTTGCAAGAACTAATGATAATAGTAATCTATACTTGGAGACTGGTATTTAAAATGAGGCATTGTTATCTAAAATATTTGTTGATGATATCAAATTTGGAGGCAAGGAAGCATTATGCATATCATTTGTTGATGAGATGAAGAAGGAAATTGAAATGTCTATTTTTGGTGAGATCATTTTTTTTGTTGGATTACAAGTATATCAAATGAAACAAGGTATTTCCATTACTCAATCCAAATACATCAAGGAGATACTGAAAACTTTTGGAATGGAAAATTCAAGACCAGTTATTACACATATGTCCACTAGACATAAGTTATCTAAGAATGATGATTCTACTAATGTGAACTAAAAATAGTACAGATCAATGACTAGAATACTACAATATGTTGTTCACAACAAATTTGATATAGCATTAGCAGTTGGGATAGTTGCAAGATTTTTCACAAGTCCTAAGGAGAATCATATGATGGCAATGAAAAAGATTCTGAGATGTTTGAAAGGAACAAAAGACTATGGATTGTATTACAAGAAGAATGATAAGTTTGAATTGAAGGTTTTTACTGATTCATATTGGGCAAAAAATGTTGATGAAAAAAAGAGCATAAGTGGAGGTGCATTCTTTCTAGGAAAGAGACTAGTTTCATGGACAAGCAAGAAGCATAACTGCATTTCTCAATCAATAGTTGAAGCTAAATGTGTGGTAGCAGCAATGAATTGTTCAAATATCATATGGATAAAAAAATTATTGTAAGGAATCAAGGAAGAGATCACTGATCTAGTTTTTCTCTACTCTGATAACACTAGTGCTATTAACATATCAAAGAATCTTGTAATGCACACAAAGACTGAGCAGATTGCTATCAAGTATCATTACTTGGCAGAGCTAGTTCAAGAAAAAGAAGTGAGATTGGAGTATGTAAACACTAAGGAGAAAATAGTTGATATATTCACTAAATCTTTACCTAAAGATGTTCATGAGTATCTAAGAGGTAAATTAAGGGTGATTCCACTACACAAGGCTAATTAAGATGCAATGGTGCTCTGCATCAAATGTGTTGAATAGAATATTTTACAAGTTTATATAGACAATCCTACTTTAGAAGTTGTGTAGAGTAGCAATGAGGAAGAAGGAAAAAATGTTGTATTAGTCATACACAGATGAAAAAGGATGAATTCAGAAGTAATTTGAAGATATCTACATGGAAGAGATGCATGAGAGAGATAAATTATCTTTGGCATTTTTGTTAAAGAGGGAGAAGATGAAAGATAATTACCCATGTAGTAAGAGGAAGATATCTTAAGAAAGACAAAGAGATTACCATGAAGAGAGAAGTTACCATAAGACAGACAGAGAACACAAAGTAATTGATAAGAAGTAGACTTTTGAATAAGCAAGAAGGAGTTCATAGAACTAAAGGCATTACATGGATGAGAATCAAAATGAAACTGAGGATAATACTAAAGATCTGAGACTGTACATAGAGGGAGTTTTCTAGATGCACTGCAAGTTTTGGATCACCTGGCAACTAGAGGTGTTGTCACCAATGCCAAAGAGGGGGATTGTTAGAAACTACAATTGAAATAATTGTTATGTTGTCATTGATGTCAAACCTTATTGGTGAGATAGTTTGCTATTTGATTTGAGTCTCATATAAATATGATTGATGAAGAGGATTTGAGAAGTTGACCATAACAAAAATACCTAGAGGAAAGGTTGAGTTATGAAGAAGAAACTACAAACGAATACTTGATTAGTTAGACTTTGACAAGATAAAGTGATTTTTTAATCACACTACAAGTGAAGAAGATAGTTGTAGTGAAGCCTTGAAGAAGTGATCAAAGATAGACCAAATGCACAGGCTTGATTGAGCAATAAAGAAGAAGATTAAGGAACATGCATTGCATGCCAATTTATTCTAACATCGCTTGAGCCACAATAAGTGCCAAGTAGATATAGTGCTAACCGAGCATCGATATTAAACAAGTGACAATATATATCCGAACAAGAAAATTAGTAGTGACAGAGTTATCTAGGGATGATCGAGCATCAGAACACAGTGTTGGTCGAGGGACAACATTTTAAGAATTTGTGAGAAATCATAATTTCTAGCAAACAGACTTTATTTCTTGGGATATGTAAACCATGTTGAAGATAAGGATGGATGATCTAGAACATTTAAATCAAGGGAAACTGTGTTTGCACATTTCTATTCAAGGATTCATGAAGAAGTTTAGAGAAGTTTCGAGAACACAAATGAGGAGATAAAATGTTGCAAGGATTTGATGACTTTGTCCTGACCCTAAGATCTACGGTGATGTTTAAGCGAAAAAAGATTAAAATTACCTATTGAAGGAGGTACAAGCGCTAACCTAATAACGTTATAGTAGTTGTTGATGCTATTGATTGGAAAACTTAAGTAGAAGGCTAACAAGAGTTGAGAAGAGGTGATGAGTGACTGCTTGAAGGGTTTTCAAGCGAATAAGAGAATGAGATAACAATGAAGGCCAATCAATGGATCAACATTTGAGCTGAACTGAGATCTATAATTGCAAAGTGAGTTATATTTTCCATATCAAGACTTGTTGTTCCTTTCTAACCATTGTATTAGTTTGAAATCCTTTAATAAAAAGTTGACCTAACAGTCATATGTAAATCATTCAATCAAGGTCTCCTTGACTGAAGTCAATACCGGTAGTAAAAAAACCCTAAGGGGGCACCTATTGACACTTTGGACACACTTATTATAAATGGAAACATTCATAAAATTTCCAGTTACATGTGCAACTCCTCTCCCCATATCTATTTAAGAAATAGCCTTCTCTCTCATTCTCCAACACTACACAAATGGATGTCCTCTCTCTCCTCTCTTTCTCTCTCTCTCTCTCTCTCTCTCTCTCTCTCTCTTTGGCACCATTCATAATGTCACAAGGGGGTTGCCTTTGTTTTTATCCTTTCAAATTCTTATGTCTCTTTGTTGGCTCTTTTAGTACATCTAAAATTTCTTGCATTTCTCATGGTAACATTTTAATTTCATATTAGATTAATTTATGTTAAATTTTCATACTTATCCTTTTAATGAGGTTCTAAATTATTTTAATTTCATATTAGATTATTTTATGTTAAATTTTCTTTTAAATTTTAAATATCTTAGCATATGTCATGTAAACACATGGTTATAGATTTTACTTCTCTCACAAATTTTGATTGAAGAGCTCTAACATTTTCAAATATACTCTATGAATTTTAGTTTTCTCTTTCTTGCAACTTATATTATATTTATTTCTCAAAGTCATTTCAATCTACATATTAGATTTTGTTTGTAAGATTTAATAAAAAGAATTTGATTATTTTATTTTATTTAAAATCTACAAAAGCCTTCTATTTTTATTCAAAATATGAGTGCAAATTTTTCTCATCAAAGACATGAAATTTAGATCATTTTTGTCTCCCTGCTATGTGTGCAATGCTTGCCTATGAGTGTAGATTTTGTAGGTACTTTGGTTATGTTGATAATTGGTGAGAAGCTTTCTTTTTGTATTTATTCAATGATTATAAATTTGTGTGTTCCATGCTTTGGTTTTTCTTTCTGTTTTTTTTTTTCTATTTTTTGTTTTCCTATTTTTTTTGGCCCAACCCTTAGTCAAGTGTCTTTTAGTTTAAATCAGACCAGTCAAGTGGTTCTAAACTAAGACATTCTTTGTGCATGATGGGATTTACTCCAAGATCTCCCACATGATCTTTTTTTATTGAGAATGAGGCAAACATGCTTAACTAGTTGATTTTTTAAAAATAAATGAACGTCTAATGGTTGAACATGTTAGACTATTGATTGAACCTCAATGTTCATAGCCTAAATATGAATGGTAAAGGAGTGATTAAGCTAGTATATGGTTGCATTCACATTACATGTAGATGTGGTAATTATATGCCCCACCAAACTAAGAACAAATCTCAACCAACCATTACAAATAATGTTACCTAAGAAACTAAATAAAGAATGGCGACCAAAATTTAAAAATAAAATAAAATAATAAATAACATCAATGATTTAATGGAGAGACGACCTAATTTTAGAAAGATCAACAACTACTTAATAAATCTTCACAAAGGGTCGATTGGATTAGTCAATAAATTATTAATTAACCAATGCACCCCATTTAAAGGTGATAGTTTCCATAAAAATGTATGACTCCCTCTAGATAGGAGATATCTATGTGTGTATTTTGGGCTCAGAGTCTGGTCGCGCCAACTACAATTGCCCAATTTTTAATGAATCTCTCCCTAATTCATCAATAGTTTTTTTTTAAAGAACTTTATCATCATGATTTTCTAACCAATATTTTTCATTTAGTGATGTTCTTCGCTGCCTATTTTTTGGTTAGAATGTCAGATGAATTTTATTTTTATTTTTTTCTTTTTTCAATCTATCTCCACGAACTTTGCTTCTATTCATTTCACCTCTTCCTTCTTTTATTTTTAATATATTTATCATTTACCTCAATCGCTCATTATCCTATTTTTATATTAATATCATCCCTCTAAAAAAAATTTTCAACAAAACTACTTATTCTAGGATCAAATGTGTTCAAAATATGGTCACGAGCATGCAAAACATGCTGGAATGTGTCCACGGTGGATGTAGTTACGAGGGTACCACAAGCTTTATTGTAGAATGTAAAATAAGTTGACATTGTATGAAGTTCATCTGGTATGTGGAAGGTGTGGCCTTTGACTTTAGGGTACGAATTGCTAATGAGTAGAGGGCAGAATGTTAGAGGCAACTTTGACACCACAAATCGAGTTTGAGATATTGTGTCTATTGAGGTTCCTACTTAAGGCATCCACCACAATTATAAATAAATAGGAAGAGAGAGGGTCTCCTTGCCTAAGGCCAATACTCATAGTAAAAAACCATGAGGGAACACCTATTGACACTTTGCACACACTTATTATAAATTAAAACATTCATAAAATTAGTAGTTACATGTGCAACTCTGCTTCTCGTCTCTATGTAATGTCCCATTTTTGGAGGAGTTAATTATTTATAAAGTTATCATTAAAAAATATATATATATTACAAGGTAACTTTATATTTAATTAACTTAATAAAGTAGTCATTAAATAAAACAATCTTCTAGAGGTTGCTGGAAGAAGCAGAGAAAAAATTAAAAAGGAGGTCGACCTATCAAGCAAAAAAGAATAAATAGGCATTGAGGGCTCACTGCCTATCATCCAGATTTATTATTGATATTTGTTAATGTGCATTGTGGAGCCTAGGGTTTCTACAAGTAGTCACAATTGGCCATTAAGAATGAAAACTCTCAATTGCTATGCAATTTTGAGGGTGTGAAAGATCACCTAAATTATTGCTGTTGTCGGAAGGACATTTCAGTCCTCTCACTTGTGCTTAATTGGTGGCCAAGGGCCAAGTTCTTTTGATGGTTTGGAGTTTCAATTGGAGTTGCATTTTCATCATATCATCTTCAACATTCAGTCTCCAAAATTTTCTCATTCCAAGTTCTTTCATTTTAGTTTGTAGTTGCAATAAATTCTTAGTTGTATTCAGCCAGTATGGTTTGTTTGTAATGTGCCATGTTGTCATGTTTTGATGCTAAAAATTGCATATCGTATGTAAAAACATTTGGTTATCATTAAATGAATACATTGGCACTATTTTACATCAATTATTTAAGTAGATTGGTGGCACACAAATTTTCTTTATTCAGCAGTGAATTAAATTTAGGGTTTTTTTTTAGTTGCCTATTGGCAAGGGTCATTACAGTGGTATCAGAGCAAGTTTCCTACCAGCCTAATAGGGTTTATCTAGCCAAATTACATAGGGAGCCGGCATGACTAATAATATGGCTGAGAGACATTCTCAAAGCCCATCTAGAAGTGTACGAGATGATGAGACTTTACAGCATCATGAGAGGCTTCTACAGTCAATAGAGGCAAGTACATAGGCAATGATGGTTATGATGCAACATTTGATTGGGGAAAATAGGAGAAATAATCATGATATCAACTAGGATGACAGGATCATAGCAGGATCACAACATAGGACATGGTCTGGAATAGCTGACAGACCCACACGTCCTACATTCAAGGAAGAAACTCCACCACGCACACTTGATGCTATGGTAATAGATATTATAGATGAACTCTGAAAAGTGAGGAATGAGTGGGATTCATTACTAGGTTATATACAGGATGGATGGACATTTGATAGGTACCTGAACTACAGAGCTGCCAGGCAGAAGCAGGCAGATAAACACAGTGAATTGCAATAGGTCACCAACAAGTTGGCATTACCTACATTTGATGGCAATGGAAAAATGACTGCTCATGCTTGGATTCATAAGGTGGATACTCTCCTATCTCTAAAGACTATGATAGAATTTGAAGCACTCAAGTATGCCACTTTACACTTAGATGGGGTAGCACATGATTGGTGGACACATGGCATGATCACATTGCAACACAATCAGGTAACCACTTATCAGGAGTTTGTGGATAGATTGATAGAAATGTTTGATAAAAAAAAATCCTGAAGTTTATTTTCGAGAGTTAGCCTAGTTGAGACAGTCAGGAAGCTTAGAACAATTTATCAATGACTTCCAGAATCTTGCAGTGATGGTGCCTAACATTTCAGAATGGAGGCTAGTCATTTTATTCAAAGAGGGATTAATTGAACCACTCAAGGGGTGGGTAAAGGCTTTTGATCCTCCTACATTATAGGAAGCCATGAAGAAAGCCCACAATATGGAACTTGCAGCTCTAGCAAACCAGTTTAGTTCAAAGGGTTCTTCATCATTTAGAGATAACAAAGGGGAATTCAACAAGGGTAAAGAGAAGGTTAGTGACTCAAAAGGCAAGCCAGCTGCACCTTGGGATAAGGAAATGCTTAATGACCTATGTAGGAAGAAGCTATGCTTCTTTTGCAAAGGTTCCTATGAGTTTGGTCATGATTGTCCTATGAGGCCTAAGGGGAAGGCTAACCAGGCAATGTGGGCTTATTACGAAGGTTCAGATTCAGACATCTCAGAGCACCATGATGAGGCAAAAGTTGAACAAGAGGTAGATACTGTTGAGAAAAAAGAGGCTCCAGAGCTACATTTTTAGGAGGCACATCTGTCTAGTATTCAAAGAGAGGGATCTTTTAGATTTCGGGGAGTCTTGGCTGGATAGAAGGTTATTACTCTGTTGGATACAGGTGCCATGCATAATTTCATTGATGCACAATTTTTGGAGAGGCGTGGACTCATTACTGAGGATTTCAAGGGATTGAGATTCAAGGTAGCCAATGGATATACTCTTCATTATGACAGGATGGTGCGGGATCTACCTTTGCGCCTAAGCAACTATGAGTTTAAGGAGGACTATCATGTGGTCAACATGGGTGACATTGACATAGTACTTGGGATGTAGTGGCTACATTCTTTAAAGGAGGTCACTTTGGGATTGGACGATATGGAGATACAATTCCTAGTGGATGGCAGGACTCATGTGCTGAAGGCTATCCGTAATGGTGATGTTAGGACTATCTCATTTAGGCGATTGGAGAGATTAGCCAGGCATAATAATATAGAGTGGGTAGCAATATGTGCCTTGATGCATACCCAGGACGAGCAACATAAGACTAAATATCATCCAGATATTCAGAAATTGAGAATCAAGTATGAGAAGGTATTCAGTGAGATTCCACCAGGCAGGCCACTAGACAGAGGTATAGAGCACATTATCGAGCTGGAGGAAGGCGCTAAGCCTATCATGATCACACTATATGGGCACCCAAAATGACTCAAAGATGAGATTGAGAGGACCATCAAGGAGTTTCTAGCAATGGGACACATCAGACCAAGTAAGTCACCTTTTGCATCTTCTGTTGTTTTGGTAAAAAACAAGGATGGAACTCTACGAATGTGTATTGATTACAAGGTCTTGAATAAGAGAACCATAAAGAACAAGTATCCCATCCCACACATCGATGAGCTGATAGACGAATTGCATGGGGCTTGTTATTTTACAAAAATTGATTTGAGAGTAGGCTATCACCAGATCAGAGTTCGAGAGCAGGATATTGAAAAAATTGCTTTCAGATATCATTGTGGGCATTTTGAGTTTGTAGTCATGCCTTTTGGTTTTACTAATGCACCTGCCACTTTTTAGTCCACTATGAACAAGGTCTCCCACCATTAGTTGAGGAAATTTTTTCTTGTGTTCTTTGATGATATTTTGATCTATAGCAGGACATGGCAGGAACATTTAGAGCACTTGGAGAAAGTGTTGAGCATTTTATAGAGGGAGTCCTTGTATGCCAAGGAGTCCAAATGTGATTTGGGGATGACAGAATTGTTGTATCTTGGACACATAATTAGTGCAAAAGGAGTGTGAATGGATCCTAAAAAGATCCGCGCTATTGTTGATTGGCCACCACCGGAGAACCTTACACAGTTAAGGGGGTTCCTTGGTCTATGTGGATTCTATCGCAGGTTTGTCAGTGGCTACTCACGACATGCAGCACCCATGATAGATTTGCTAAAGAAAGGGGGATTTGTGTGGACTCAGGAGGCACAAGATTGTTTTATGTGGTTCAAGGAAATAATGACTACATGCCTAGTATTAGCATTGCCTGATTTCATGAATCCATTTGAGCTTCAATGTGATGCTTCTGAAGAGGGAGTTGGTGTTGTACTCATGTAGGAAAAGCATCCTATAGCTTATGAGAGCAAGAAACTCAGAGGGCTAGAGAGATCATTCAACATATATGATAAGGAGATGTTGGCCATCATGCATGCCTTGTCCAAATTCAGACAGTATCTTGTGGGCAGCAAATTTTGTATTAAAACTGATCATAATAGTTTGAGGTACTTTTTGGGATAGCGGGACCTAAATGATCGTCAGCAGAAGTGGGTGAGTAAGTTACAGGCCTATGATTTTGATATCATCTATGTTAAGGGGACACAGAATATTGTTGCAGATGCTTTATCTCATAGGCCACACCTCACTTCTATGATTCAAATATCAAAGGACTGGCCACACTTGATTGTAGCAGAATATGCCAGAGACACATAGGCCTTTGATATAGTGGAGGGAAAAATGATCGACACTAGATACACTCTCGTAGATGATTTGATCATTTACAAGAATAGGATTTACTTAGTCCTAGGATCGAAAGTGAAGCAGTTGATTTTGAGAGCATTCCATAATTCACCTACAGCAGGCCATCCTGGGTATTTCAAGACTTATAGGTTAGTAAGAGAGTGGTTCACTTGGAAGGGACTTAAGGCTAATGTTTTGTAGTATGTACATGAATGTCAAGTTTTCTAGTAGGATAAAAAAGAGCACACTTATCCAGTAGGACTCCTACAACCACTTCCTATTCTTGATAGGAAGTGGGAGTGCATCTCTATGGATTTTATCATGGGCTTGCCCAGGGCCCAGGGGTGCGATTGTATTTATGTGGTGGTGGATAGGCTGACAAAATATGCTCACTTCTTCCCTATCACTATTACATACTCAGCAACTCAGGTGGCAGAGGTCTTTTTCAAGGAGGTTTTTAGATTACACGGTTTGCCTAAGAGTATTGTGAGTGACAGGGACAGTTGCTTCATGAGTCACTTTTGGCAGGAGATATTTCGGTTGTGTGGCACTAAGCTTACACCTAGCACCAGTTATCACCCACAGACTGATGGTCAAATAGAGATTGTAAACAAATGGGTGGAAGGGTATTTGAGGAATTATGTGGCAGATCAACAACGAGCTTGGGTCAGATGGATATATCTTTGTGATTATTGTTACAATACTACATATCATATGACTATACAAATGAAATCCTTCATGGCACTTTATGGTTATCAGGCACCTAGTTTCTTAGATTTGTTGATGGGAGATAGTCAAGTACCCCATGTAGGTGAACTATTATAGGAGAGTAAGGATATAGTTGCTACTCTCAGAGACAACATTGCTAGAGCTCAGAACCAACAAAAGTAGTATGCAGACAAGAAGAGGACTGAGCGTAGTTTTGAGGTAAATGATATGGTTTACCTCATGTTGCAGCCATATAAGCAGTCCACTCTCAAGAAGGGTGGTGCAGAGAAACTCAAGCCATGCTATTATGGACCATTTAGGATCATTAAGTGAGTTGGTGAGGTGGTTTATGAGTTGGAGCTTCCCACAGACAGTAGAGTGCACAATGTGTTTCATGTATCACGCCTCAAAAAGGCATTGCGTCAGAATGTGATGCCTTCTGCATTATTACCTCCCTTGGATGATGAGGAGAAATTGAACTTAGTGCCAGAATCCATTCTGGATAGTAGAGAGAAGCAGCTTTGCAGGAGAGTAATCAGAGAGTATTTAGTTAAGTGGAAAGATTTACCTATTGAAGATGCTACTTGAGAGGGAGAAGTGATTTTGCAGCATCCAGTATTAAGATTGCTTGAGGCCAAGAAATTTTAGGAGGGGCGGACCTGTAATGTCCCATTTTTGGAGGAGTTAATTATTTATAAAGTTATCAATAATATATATATATATATATATATATATATATATATATATATATATATATATATTACAAGGTAACTTTATATTTAATTAACTTAATAAAGTAGTCATTAAATAAAACAATCTTCTAGAGGTTGCTGGAAGAAGCGGAGAAAAAATTAAAAAGGAGGCCGACCCATCAAGAAAAAAAGAATAAGTAGGCATTGAGGGCTCAATGCCTATCATCCAGATTTATTATTGATATTTGTTAATGTGCATTGTGGAGCCTAGGGTTTCTACAAGTAGTCACAATTGGCCATTGAGAACGAAAACTCTCAATTGGTATGCAATTTTGAGGGTGTGAAAGATCACTTAAATTATTGCCGTTGTTGGAAGGACATTTCAATCCTTTCACTTGTGCTTAATTGGTGGCCAAGGGCCAAGTTCTTTTTCTGGTTTGGAGTTTCAATTGGAGTTGCATTTTCATCATATCATCTTCAACATTCAGTCTCCAACATTTTCTCATTCCAGGTTCTTTCATTATAGTTTGTAGTTGCAATAAATTCTTAGTTGTATTCAGCCAGTATGGTTTGTTTGTAATGTGCCATGCTGTAATGTTTTGATGCTGAAAATTACATATCGTATGTAAAAACATTTGATTATCATTCAATGAATACATTGGCACTATTTTACCTCAATTATTTAAGTAGATTGGTGGCACACAAATTTTCTTTATTCAACAATATATTTTCAGCAGTGAATTAAATTTAGGATTTTTTTTATAGTGACCTATTGGTAAGGGTCATTACACTCTATTTACGAAATAACCTTCTCTCATTCTCCAAAACTACACAAATGGATTTCCTCTCTCTCTCTCTAAATTATTTTTAATGAGGTTCTAAATTATTTTTAATTTAATATTAGATTAGTTTATGTTGATTTTTCTTTTAAAGTTTAAATATCTTAACTTCCAAGGATAGGCGCTAAAAAAGGTAAGGAACATCAAGTTTAAAGCAAATCTGCACTTCACAATTTTCATCCCCGCCCCAACCCATTTACAATACATTTGTCAGGGCAGTTATGGAGGGGGCACGTGTTCCCAAAGCATCCCAATGCTTGCTGGAAAGACCAAATCGCATGGAGGGGAGATTTTAGGTTAAGAGTCCTTGGTCAAATCAAAGGGAGGTTTAAGGGTTTGAATAGCAATGACATCATTAACTTTGTTTATTTTTTATACTCCATTCTTGTCCTCATATGTAAGCACATATTCTGAACCATGAAGAAGATCCATCAACTTGCTCTCACCAATCTCCATGCACTTTCAAGCGCCTGCACTAACTCCAACCTCCACTGTGGGCACAGTACCTCACACCACCCCCTCCTTGCATAGACTTAGCGCTTTAATGCTCTGCAAACAATGTACTGCCCCCCTTCAAAATTTAAACTTTTAATGCGCTGCAAACAATGTACCACCCCCTTCAAAATTTTAACTAACTTACCTCCTCCAATGAAAGCGTTATGTTAGTATGGAGGCACGCATGGGGTACATCAGTAAAGGGGTATATTTTAAGGATCTTATTTATATTCTCTGTACAGCCTGAGTTGGCCTAGTGGTGGAGAACTTGTACTCTTGAAAGAGATGTCACAAGTTCAAATCCCACTGGGGGGTAGGGTATGTACGCCTCATTTGTAGCACTAAGTGCCTCTCGAAAAAGAGTACGAGGTAGTCCCATATCACTGTCAGCATATGTAAACCCAAAAACTATGGCATAGTGTTGTGGACTATAAAACCACCTTTCCTTTCCTTTCCCATATAAAATACAGCATAATTGTTCTTGGGAGCACCTTTTTTTTTTAAAGTCCCATTTTATTTCCTAAGTATGAATTTTGCAAATTTATTTGTTAGTTAAGGGGGGATTTTTTTTTTCTAAGTTGATTTATAATGAAGATGTTAAATGTAATGCTTGAACAATTGAAAAGGATTATTATGCTTCCTAATACTCACAAAATTTATGAAATGAAATACCAATCATATCATTGAATCCTCTTTAACATATTTTGAACTTTAATTGCATAATTATATATCTATCATCATTTTGTCTAATTAACATTAATCAAATAAATACAAATTTGGACTATAAAAATGCCACAGGAAGGCTAAAACATCATTGCATTCATTTACCAATAAACATATGCGTATACACTGAATTACAAGAAAGATCATATGCAAGAATATTACTCAATTTATCTTTTCCTATTGGAACACCTAATTCAAAGGCTCCACCAGGAAAGAACCAAGAAGAAAACCTGACATCGTTGTCATTTCAACAATAAGTTTAAATAACAATTTTATACAAGATTTCAATCCCAAAGAGAAATCTCCCAACATAACTGATATCCATTAACCATTTTGAATTTCCTTCTTGGCCCTTAACAAGGGATCCATTATGAATTTTGCAATACATCACGGTGATCATGGAGAGAATGAAAACTAACCAAGAGACAACCAATCATAACATGATAACAAAATCAAACATTCACTCCATCCTAGGCTTACACAACAGGTTCGACATTGAACCAAACTAGGGAGAAGATGGATTTTTCCAACAAGAGACATCAGACACAACACCAAAATAGGTGCCCCTTTGGGGCTATAAAGTCAAGAACTTTCGTTATTCCATTCTTACATTCCAAAACTCATACGTGGTTTGTGCTGACAAGTAGGAGCCCATAACACCCTACCCTCTCTCCCTCTTCTCATCCTAAGAAAAGACTTTATACTATTGGAATCCAACTAAAGACCTTCCCCCGTACATGTTCACTTCTGCCCTATCCGAGGGTGAGTAATGCCAATACACCCATACAATCCCTTCAAAATTCAAAACAAAACACAAAGGAAAGACATTTAAGAAAACCAGTTTCAATCCCTCCCAACATACACAACACACACAAAAACATACATAAGAAATAAAACTAAAACATGAAGCAAAACATGAACAAAATGAGGTGAAGTATTCCTACCTTCGAAAATCAGGTTATGGAAAATGAACAAATTTGAGATGGGCTTTCTTTCTTCTCCTTCTCCTTCAATTCTGAATTCCCCTCTCAAACTAGAGGTTGGGTGAACACACAAACTGAAATGTCCCTTTTCTGATTTTTTATGATATTTCCAACCTTTAATTAGATCTTTAAGATCAAACAACTAATATCACAAAGATCCTCCAAATTTCTCAAGAAACCCCAAATCAGGTATACCAGAAATGGTGCCAAAAGCTTCACAGCTTCACCTATTATTAATAAATCTGAAAATGGACATTTTTATAGAAATTTCAACAGCATAATAGCCTACAAAATGAAATTTCTAGATCTATATAGCCTTTACACAACAGCTCACAAATGTAGGACAAAAACTATGCTCATCGGGCTCCCAAAATTAACACAAAAATGCCCGAAAACACCACAAAAACACTAATAAACTATCTCAAAAGTTTAATCATGTCCCAATACATATATTCATCTCTATTTTAACAGCTTAAATTCTGAAATACAGCAGCAACCAAAACTGATATGAAATGCTCAACTGAAAACACCAAACTCATGCGAAAAACACACCCAAAAACCCACAAATCTACACTGTTCAGCACAAAGGCAAACTCTGTATGAGCATGCACATGGAATGGCTTCAAACTCCCATCCTTAGCCTTCCTGGAAACCTACAAACTCCCATTCTTGGGTCTCCCTAGAAACCTGAAAACTCCCGTTCTTGGGTCTCCTTCTCCACAGGTTTGGCAGCCTCTGAAAAATAACAAAGAATGAGCGAAAATCAAGTCTGGAATGAGCCCAAAATGCCTCCAAACCCCTTAAAAGAGGGCATAACTGTAACTCACGTCCAAGAGAGGTTAATGAAACATATTTTAATAATAATTTTCATTTATTAGTCCAACCGTTTCCAAAGATTAACCCCCTTTTTCCGAAACTTCACTTTCTTGGGCCTGCCTGCCTTAGCAAAGATTATTATTTTTTAATTATTTGAAAAGGGGACATGACAAGTCCTCCCCTCCCAAGCATTGCTTGTCCTCAAGAAATGGCTAAACAATAAACCAATCAATCCACTTGGATCCCAAATGTAGTCATGAACTATACTACTACCAATTAACACAGCCTCATGGTAAATACCATCAATGCATCCCACTGGCTTATATGGAATGTACAATCCAACTCTGCAACAATGGTGAATGCTCTCGAATGAAACTGTACCAAGTATGGAGAATCCACACACTATACAACTCCTGCAGTCAACACAACTCTGCAAATCACCGGCCACTATCTCATAACCATAACTCCCATGCACTGCTGATGGTGAAAAGACATTACAAGATAAAGAGTAAGAAATGGAATCCAAACCAAATTTGCCTGCCATCAACTCCTCAAAACAAGGATCAAATGCTAACTGATGTACATACCCTACAATATAATTTTGATTAAAAAAACCAACCTCATTCAATAGCTCATCATGAACAAGTGATACAACCCACTGTGACTGATCACTAGCTAAGTCAGGAGATGTCATAGCCAAAGGAGTAGAATCAATAACAACACCCACTGAAGCATCACTCCCAAACTCCTGCTCTAAGTCACATATTATCAAGCTATCAACTATAGAACCTATCACCATGTCATGCCCATCACAACTCTCATCTTGAGGCATCAAACTATCCCATAACTGATGATAAGCACTAGGAACCAAAGTACATCTCTATATCATCATCTGATCAACATGGTCATCAAAGGTAAATCGATGAGCGTACCTCACAGTGTAATGTCGATAGAATTCGCCAATCTCAGTAAGTGGCTCAGACTGTAATCTAGATGAAACTAACTGCAATTGATCATTAACCATGTTGGAACTGACTACTACCTCCGAAGATATCACCAAGGGAGTAGTATTACTAGCAGGAACGATGCTAATTGCCGACTCACCAACATCACACATGATCTTTGATACATCTCTAGTCTTCGTGCCATCAGTACTAGAGGCCACCACCATGTCAGGCATACAACAATCTGCTACAACACCCAACTCAACTGAACCTGACTCTAGTGGGAATGAACCTGATATGCCAATGTTAGTATCAAGGATGGATGCATCCCCATCTCCATTTTCTCTGACAATCTTGGCCATGGACATCCTCGGATCACCAAACACCATAGCTTGTGACTATATAGAATCAGGTAAAGACTATAGTCACTCTAACTCCATGGTCACCTTAGCCAAATGAAACTATGACTCCTTGAAAGCCAACTGTGTACTCTCAAGAATCTTAGAAGTCACCTCAAGTTGCTCAGTAAGCTCACTCACCTCATCTTCCTTGGCCAACAATGCATCATATGTTGTACTACCCCACTCCATAAGATAATCTTTGTCGGCTACCAACTGCATATAATTTTGTCTCAAAATCCGAATAGCCTCCCATAAAGAGTTGATCTCTGTCAAGGAAAGATAACTGCCTTCCTTCTCATCACTAGTAGGAGAACCCCATCCATAAACTTCTAACAACTGACGAGTAGCATCAAAATGCTGGCAAGTGATAGCAATGTCTCGGTCAGTAACTCTCAACTGATTAGACACATGATGGCACTGGATTGACTATCTCCTACAAACCTCCTCTGATGCACTGTCTAAAGGAGTATCCTCAAAGTTACTAGTCTCTAGAGTATTACCATCCATGTCCTGTGAATCAACTTTAAAGTTCATATCAACATACAGAGTATCAAAAACTGTAGCACTGCTGTCCAACTCCTCTGTACCCAAAGAAACCAAATCTTCAAAATTGCCCACTGCATCCTCCTGGATGTCATCAATGCCAATATGATCTTGGGACTCATCTGTACACACTGCCAAATATGAAAGATCATCAACACATTCCAGCAAGTATGGTCAACTGGATATATGAACAAAGCCCAACACCGGTGTATAAAAACTAATACCAACATCAGACAAGCTGCTAGCACAAGAAAAGACAGCACCGTGCAATCTGCTAATCAAATCCATGATAGAACCCAAACAAACACTGCTACCAAAAAGTGTTAAAGATCTCCTGTCAACTGAATCCCAAATGCCAATATAACAATCTTGAGTCCATATCTGTAAACTAGAATCAGCTGGTAACTCAAGAAAAATCCTTACTTGAGTAATATGACCAATACCAACTAACTCCACATACCTATCATGATGAGATAATGAAGTCAAAATACTATCTTCACTCACCTTTAGCTGGCGGGATAAATCATGTGAAGTACTACCTGCCTCAACCTCATGTGATGAAGCATCTAACTATGCCTGGTACTCTTTCTCAGCAATGTCATGAATGCTCAATGTCTGCTCATCTCTACCAGGTATCTCACCATCCTGCACAACAACATCCTCATAATCATCATCTGAACCCACTACACTATAGTCACTACCTGTTGTAACTATACCATCCTGAATACCTGTGGCATCACCCTTTGATGACCTGTAAACAATTGTCTCAATTTGAGTATCAAGTTGACCGTTACTATCAATCTGTGTAATATCCTTTCCCACCACCTCCTGTAGCAAAGTAGAATCTGAGACCTCTACCTGGCTATCAGCTAGTTTCTCAAACTCCTCATGCAAGTTCTTGGAAATTGTGTCATTTGTCCTATGAGAAAATCTACCAAATAGAAATCCAGTCAACTTTTCCACCTTAGCTGGGTCGGACAACATGTCATTCATTATACGGTGGTGCTCAACCAACTGTTCAGACATGTCATGGCTTATTTTCATAAGTTTATCTTGAATGTCTAAATAACCATCCTTTCTACTATTTTGACTCTGGATATCAATTGTCCAAGATCGTGTCCTCTGAGACTCTGTACTATACCTGTCCATTCTGGATAAAGTAGAGTGTAACCCCAATAGGATATAACTTCTTCACACACCAAGAACTAACATGCAAATGATTAGAAGTAGCATGCAACCATATATTTTGACATGCAATTGATTAGAAGCAACATGCAACCACCAAATTATGACATGCAAGATCTGGGTAGTTGTCAAAACTAACATGCAAGATCTGAGTAGTTGTCAAAACTGACATGCAAGATCTGGGTAGTTGTCAAAACTGACATGCAAACTTCTACAACCACCAAATTCACCAAGAACTAACATGAAAATTATTAGAAGTAGCATGCAACCATAAATTTTGACATGCAGCTGATTAGAAGCAACATGCAACCATAAATTATGACATGCAAGATTTGGGTAGTTCTCAAAGCTGACATGCAAACTTCTACAACCACCAAATTCACCAAGAACTAACATGAAAATCATTAGAAGTAGCATGCAACCATAAATTTTGACATTCAGCTGATTAGAAGCAACATGCAATCATAAATTATGACATGCAAGATCTGGGTAGTTGTCAAAATTGACATGAAAACTTCTACAAACCCTCAAGCTCGCAAGATCATGGCTTTGATACCACTGAAATGTCCCTTTTCTGATTTTGTATGATATTTCCAACCTTTAATTAGATCTTTAAGATCAAACAACTAATATCACAAAGATCCTCCAAATTTCTCAAGAAACCCCAAATCGGGTATGCCAGAAATGGTGCCAAAAGCTTCACAACTTCACCTATTATTAATAAATCTGAAAATGGACATTTTTACAGAAATTTCAGCAACATAATAGCCTACAAAATGAAATTTCCAGATCTATATAGCCTTTACACAACAGCTCACAAATGTATGACAAAAACTATGCTCATCGGGCTCCCGAAATTAACACAAAAATGCCCGAAAACACCACAAAAACACTAATAAACTATCTCAAAAGTTTAATCATGTCCCAATACATATATTCAAATCTATTTTAACAGCTTAAAGTCTGAAATACAGCAGCAACCAAAACTGATATGAAATGCTCAACTGAAAATACCAAACTCATGCAAAAAACACACCCAAAAACCCACAAATCTACACTATTCAGCACAAAGGCAAACTCTGTATGAGCATGCACATGGAATGGCTTCAAAATTTCATCCTTAGCCTTCCTGGAAACCTGCAAACTCTCGTTCTTGGGTCTCCTTGGAAACTTGCAAACTCCCGTTCTTGGGTCTCCTTCTCCATAGGTTTGGCAGCCTCTGAAGAATAACAAAGAATGAGCGAAAATCAAGTCTGGAATGAGCCCAAAATGCCTCCAAACCCCTTAAAAGAGGGCATAACTATAACTCACATCCAAGAGAGGTTAATGAAACATATTTTAATAATAATTTTCATTTATTAGTCCAACCGTTTCCAAAGATTAACCCCCTTTTTCCGAAACTTCACTTTCTTGGGCCTGCCTGCCTTAGCAAAGATTATTATTTTTTAATTATTTGAAAAGGGGACATGACACAAACCCTCTCAAAATTGCCTCTAAAAAGATCCTAAACTCAACCACCTCTAAAATGCAATAACTCCTCCACTTGCCCAAAAGTTCTAGAGGCTTCTAACTCAAGTAGACCTAAGGCTAACCTCAAGGTGGAGTTAAAGTCATCCAACTCATGATGAAAACTATCAATTTTCACAATAAAGAAAAAATGAGATTTTTGAGTGACCATAAAAGTCAACAAAAGGGGCTAAGGGGGTGGAAAATGCCCCCAACCCATACCCATACCCCTTTGGTATTTAGATTTCATGATTTTAGGCCTTTAAGATTAATTAGGGACCTATCAAAAGCTAAGAAATTTTAGGACTTTCTAACAACCTTAAAAATGTAGAATAAACACTAATCCTAATTAGGGATAATTAATCTTGATTATAAATTGATTAGCAAAAAGGTCACTAACTTAGTCTAACTTGGATCTTTAGGTTATTTGGTTAACCCTAACTATCATGCTGGAATGCATATATAATTCACGAGTGTCAAGAGACACTATAAAAACACTGTTACAAAATATTAACATTTACTGATTACATAATGGTACATTCATTCAATCCATGACACAAATAAAATACAAACAACAGGGTTTGCATCTTTCATCAAATTTAACCCTGGTTTTCACAAACGGTACATAGGGTTCAATTTCATTTCTTCATTAGATTTCATGACTAAAATATCTTACACACTCATTGCACACATCAGTAGCTCAAGAAAATCTCATATATATATATATATATATATATATATATATATATATATATATATATACACACACACACACACACATATATACATATATATGTATACATGTATACATATATACATATATATGTATATATGTATATGTATATATGTATATATGTATATATGTATATATATACATACATATGTATATATATACATACATATGTATATATATACATACATATGTATATATATACATACATATGTATATATATATATATATATATATATATATCTTATCAGGGAAATCACATAAATTAAAACATGAATCTTTCATATAACTAACTATTTAATTCATTTCTACTCACATTTAATTCTTAGTAATCACATAATCAATATAACATATAACTTATTCACTAATTTCAGATTAAGTACTAGTATAACCATCGTTAGGCATGCATATACCTAAACATCATACCAGCACCAATTAAAGAATACTGAACTATCTGAAGCATAAAAACCTAATGATTGGGGTACCAAAATCAACACCCTTATCATCAGGTGAAAATGCCTCATATCATTGTTAGTGAAATTTTAATGTTTAAACAGTCAAGATAGTGTAATAGTTCTCAAATCACTAAGTATTAAAACACGGATGTATCAACTGATCTTATTTTTCATTAGGACCTTCACAACATAAAAACATTACTTCATCTCCATTCTAATCTCCTACAATAGATTTAACAGAGAAATTCATATTTAATAAGTACATGTGAGGAGGGACCTTACAATAATTTCCTTCTATGTCCTCTAAGTTGGACTCAATAATATTCATAATCTTTAGTTTTTAGAAGAAGGTGCCATGATGAGTGATATTGCAAAGAATATCATGAGAGACCTATTGAAACATGCTAAACCTAGAGACTATATAGAGCTGAAGTAGAATAAAGAAATTTGGGGATATTTTGTTAAGGAGGGTCTACATTTCTATATCCACACCATAAAAGTTCACAACATTGTTCTCTCCACTATGTTTGTTGATTCTTGGAACAAAGGACCAGTAGAGATTGGTAGTATCAAATTTTTGGTGATGCCATAAGTCATTAGAGAAGTGACAGACTTGGAATGTGTTGGTGTTAAAGTGGAAAGGAAAGGTACAGTGGACTATAGTAAATTTAGGTATAAATTCTTTGAAGGAATAGAAGAACATGTTTGTGTGAGTTCTAGAAATGGGTATGATAGGATCTCTCTCCCTAGCCATTTTGGTGTCATTTTCTACTGGTTAATCAACTATTTTACTCTTGAAGGTCATTACACAACCTATCATGGTTATCATTTTTTGTTGCTTAATATGCTTAGACATGGGGAAAAAGTTAACATTCTATTCTTCTTATTTTCCTCTCTATTCAATAGTATTATCTTGGGAGAAAATCCTCCTATTCACCAAGGGCTCATTTTTTTCCTTTATCACCATATTTGTGCTCATCACCCAGGTTTTGGTAGATGTATCCCACCCATAGATAAACCTATAACCCCTAGAGCTCCTAATTCCTCAATGGTTATCAAAGAAATCTGTGCTGATAAGCCCCAATTGGAGTTCCCTCGAATTTTGGATAACCCTCATTATACTGAATCTAAGATTTTTTTGAATCTTTGGGACAATCCCTTTTTATCAAGGCCCCCAAGTAGGGACAACATGCATCTTTTACCAAAAAAATTTAATTATTCCACATGCATATTATTCCATCTAACATTTTTAACATTAAGAGGATGTCACAAATACTGTAGTCTAAAGATTCTTTATCCCCACAGATTACTAATTTTCAATATGGGTCTAAATTTCCATAGAAGTGCAACTAGGGCTAAAAGGAAAGAGTAGAAATTATGAAACTAAGAGAAGCCTCTAGTATCTTGCATTATTTTTAGATACTATTTGATTTTTCTTTTTAAAAAAATATTCTAGTCATTAAATATGATCCTATTGGAAGGAAATAATATCTTTACTTCACAAAAAAACCATCATTTATATTCCTTTGACTTGGATCCCTTATAAAAAGACTAAAACCCATGAGATCTTGCATTGTTTACATATGCATTTATTTATTTATTATGATTTTGTATCTTTTACCCTAGCTTTGTTATCATGTTGGTGTCTCTACTTGAAGTGCCATTCTAATTGTATAAGGTGAGTGGATTTGTGAAGAGGGAGGGAAGCAGCTCTCTAAAGATATAGGAGGAAAACACCCTAAAGTCAAAGGCCGCACCTTCCATGTACCAGATGAACTTCATACAATGTCAACTTATTTTACATTCTACAATAAAGCTTGTGGTATCCTTGTGCCTACGTCCATCGTGGACACATTCTAGCATATTTTGCATGCTTGTCTCTAGAACCACATGTCCACATGGACTTTAGACATTGAACATTAATAACATGAAAGAATGAATAACATTTATGAGCTAAATGTGAATTGAACATAGGACATTATAAGAAACTTAATCATAAAGAAATGTCTCTCGATTAAAAATTATTTCAAATTCCTTTGATGAAATGATAAGAAATAGTGCTGCTAGAAGAAAAGGAGAAGTAAATGTAGGCTGAACTAGACTGTTTGCTACAGAATTACATGATTTCAATTAAGAAGATTTACTTAAATTGCATCCTTTTGTGAAGGAATATGAAGAGATAAGAGTCATGCAACCAGGTAACCATATTTTGAACACATTTGATCCTAGAATAAGTAGTTTTGTTGAAAAAACAAATAGAGGGATGATATTAATATAAAAATAGGATAAGGAGTGATTGAGGTAAATGTTAAATATATTAAAAATAAAAAGAAGGAAGAGGTGAAATGAAGGGAAGCAAAGTTATTGAAGATAGATTGAAAAAAATTAAATTAATCTGACATTCTAATCGAAAAATAGGTAGCAAAGAACATTACTAAATGAAAAATATTGGTTAGAAAATCATGATGATAAAGTTCTTAAAAAAAAAAAACTATTGATGAATTAGGGAGAGATTCATTAAAAATTGGGCAATTGTAGTTGGTGCAACCAGACTCTGAGCCCAAAATACACACATAGATATCTCCTATCTAGAGGGCATCATACATTTTTATGGAAACTACCACCATATCTTGGAGTAAATCCCATCATGCACAAAGAATATCTTGGTTTAGAACCTCATGATTGGTCTGATTTAAACTAAAAGACACTTGGCTAAGGGTTGGGCGAAAAAAATAGGAAAACAAAAAATAGAAAAAAAAATAGAAAGAAAAAGCAAAGCATGGAACATACAAATTTATAATCATTGAATAAATACAAAATGAAAGCTTCTCACCAATTATCGACATAACCAAAGTACCTACAAAATCTACGCTCATAGGTAGGTGTTGCACACATAGCGGGGAGACAAAAATGATCTAAATTTCATGTCTTTGAAGAGAAAAATTTGCATTAATATTTTGAATAAAAATAGAAGGTTTTTGTAGATTTTAAATAAAAGAAAATAATATGTAGATTGAAATAAAATAAAATAATAAATAAATTAAATCTTACAAACAAAATCTAATATGCAGATTGAAATAACTTTGAGAAATAAATATAATATAAGTTGTAGGAAAGGGAAAACTAAAATTCATAGAGTATATTTGAAAATGTTAGAGCTCTTCAATCAAAATTTGTGAGAGAAGGAAAATCTATAACCATGTGTTTAAATGACAGAAGTTAAGATATTTAAAATTTAAAAGAAAATTTAACATGAACTAATCTATATGAAATTAAAATAATTTAGAACCTCATTAAAAGGATAAATATGAAAATTTAACATAAATTAATCTAATATGAAATTAAAATGTTACCATGAGAAATGCAAGAAATTTTAGATGTACTAAAAGAGTCAACAAAGAGACATAAGAATTTGAAAGGATAAAAGCAAAGGCAACCCCCTTGTGACATTATGAATGGTGCAAAGCCACAGAGAGAGAGAGAGAGAGAGAGAGAGAGAGAGAGAGAGAGAGAGAGAGAGAGAGAGAGAGAGAGAGAGAGAGAGAGAGAGAGAGAGAGAGAGGACATCCATTTGTGTAGTGTTGGAGAATGAGAGAGAAGGCTATTTCTTAAATAGATATGGGGAGAGGAGTTGCACATGTAACTACAAATTTTATGAATTTTTCCATTTATAATAAGTGTATGCAAAGTGTCAACAGGTGCTCCCTCGGGGTTTTTTTGCTATTGGTATTGGTTTCAAGCAAGGAGACCTTGATTAGATTATTTACGTATGACTGTTAGGTCAACTTTTTATTAAAGGACTTCAAACTAATACAATGGTTAGAAAGTAACAACAAGTTTTGATATGGAAAATACAACTCACTTTGCAATTACATATCTCAATTTGGCTCAGATGTTGATCCACTTCATTGTCATTTCAGTCTCTTATTCACTTGACAACCCTTCAAGCAATCACTCTTCACCTCTTCTCAACTCTTGTTAGCCTTCTACTTAAGTTTTCCAATCAGTATCATCAACAACTACTCTAACATTCTTAGGTTAGCCCTTGTACCTCCTTAAATAGGTAATTTTAATCTTTTTTCACTTAAACATCACCGTAGATCTTAGGGTTAGCTCAGATTCATTGAATCCTTGGAATATTTCATTTTCTACTTTCTGTTCTAGAAACTTCTCTAAAATTCTTTGTGAATCCTTGCATAGAAATACACAAACACGATTTCCCTTGATTTATTTAAATGTTCTAGATCATCCATCCTTATCCTCAACATGCTTTACATATTCCAAGAAATCAAGTCTGTTGGCTGGAAATTATGGTTTCTCACAAATTGTTAAAATGTTGTCCCTCAATGAACACTGTGTTCTAACGCTCAATCATCCCTAGATTACTTAGTCACAACTAATTCTCTCATTTGGAACATATACTGTCACTTGGTCAATATCAATGCTTGGTTAGCACTATTTTTGCATGGCATTTACCGTGGTTCGACCAACGTTAACATATCTTGGCATGTATTGCATGTTCCTTAATCTTCTTCTCTGTTGGTCCATCAAGCCTATGGATTTGGTCTATCTTTGATCACTTCTTCAAGGCTTCACTACAACTGTCTTCTTCAATTGTAGGATGATTAAACAATCACTTTGTCTTGTCAAAGTCTAACTAATCAAGTATCCATTTGTAGTTTCTTTTTATAACTTAACCTTTCCTCCAGGTACTTCTATTATGGCCAACTTCTCAAATCCTCTTCATCAATTATATAGATATCAGACTCAAATGAGATAGCAAACTGTTCACCAATAAGGTTCAACATCAATGGCAACATAACAATTGGTTCAATTGTAGTTTCTAACAATCTCCCTCTTTGGCATTAGTGGAAACACCTCTAGTTACCATGTAATCCAAAACTTGTAGTGCATTGAGAAAACTCCCACTATGTACAGTCTCAAATCTTTAGTATTATCCTCAACTTCATTCAAATTCTCATCCATGCAATGCCTTTAGTTCTATGAACTCCTTCTTTCTTATATAAAATGCTCTCTCTTATCAATTACTTCATGTTCTCTATCTGTCTTATGGTAAATTCTATCTTCATGGTAATCTCTTCCTCTTTCTTAAGACATGTCTGTCTTACTACATGGGTAATTATCTTTCATCTTCTCTCTCTCTGACAAAAATATCTTTTGATTCCTCTATCACTGCAGAATATGTTAAATTCATTGGAAATGAATTCTCCACCTCTATCATATCTCAATCATTTCAAACTCTTTCCTTTCTTCTTTTCAACTCTAGCCAAATACCACTTAAATAACTAAAATCATCATTTTTTTTTTAAGAAACATCAGAGTCATCATTCTAGAATAGTCATCAACAAATAGAATGAAATATTTGTCTCCTCAATAACTTTAAGCACCAATAGGTCCACATACATCAGTATGAACCAACTCCAAAATATCATTAGATGAATATGTCTCTCTCTTGAAACTAGACTTTGTCATTTTTTCCAGTTGACATTGTTTACACATAGCATTTTCAAGTTTCTTCACTTTTGGAAAACCTCTTACTCTTTTCATCTTACTAACGCTAATAAGATTGTCAAAATTTACATGACATAACCTCTTGTGCCATAACCAAATATCTTCATATTGTGCAAACAAACATGTCTCATTAGATAAATCTAGATAGAACAAGTTACCTATTGTTTGATTACCACTTCCAATTAGTTCACAATCAACACCAAATACCTTGGCCTTTCTATGATGGAATTCAACTTTGTAACTTATTTTTTCAACTTTGAAGCACTCAACAAGTTATAGTTAAGTCCTTCAACCCAATAAACATTGTCAAAACACATACTATAGGATTACTGTGTTGCTCAGCTTCTACTAATTCTAAATTACTTGGCTTGTATAGGATTACTATGTCACTCGGCACCTATTGAATTCCTGCTTCACTCGGCACATGATGAATTCAATATAGCTCGGCATATACTATAATATGTTGTGCTCGATAGAAACTATAGTTTTCTCAGCACTATTTGTGACTCAACACATAAAGAAATTCTAGCTCGGCTTCCATTGTGTGCTCGACATGTATAATGAAAATGGTTAAGTGTGTTGACACTCATTTGTCAATCTTACTTATTGATCAACATTCTAGCCATTAGTGCTTCAAGATCATTAAGTTCATTATCAGAAGTATCACTGTCACTTTTCACATATTTTCCTTTTCATTTCTTACTAAGAACCAATTGTGAATTAAAGAAGATTCAATAGTGGTAGGAGTGAAGTTATCAAAATTTGACATCTCAAAAGTAGCACGTCTACCAATCAACTCTTCTAGAGTCAGGTCATTAGTTGGAGTACATCTTACTTCCTGTATTGCAAAAACCATAACAGCAGAAATAGGAAGTAGAGTTCTCAATACCTTGCTGATCACTATTTTGTCATCAATCTTTCCAGCTCCTCTTATAGCATTAACAACCTCTTTGATTCTTGCACAATACTGGACCATATTATCACCTTCTACTATTCTCATTTCATCAAACTTACCACTCAAGCTCTCTGATTTTTCTTGTAGGATATTTTTTTCTCCTCCATAGATGTTCTTTAGTGTGTGCCACATTTCTTTAGCAGTCTTGCAATCTTTTATATCATCAAACTTGACATAGCTCAAGGCTAATGCAATCTCTAACATAGGTTAAATGTGTTCTTGTTTCTCTTTCAGTTGTTGGCTTGTTAGAGGGACTGTTGTTGTCTCCACAAATGCATTGTCCAAAAAATGTATTGCACCATCACCAATTCCTTCTAGATGTAGCCTTATCAAAATTTTCCATGCAAGGAAGTTCTCTATGTTCAACCTTGCCATCTACTTTTTGTAGATCATGATCTTTAGCTTTAAGTACCTTCAAACTTTTCTCTTGAATGCACCAATGTTCTAATACTAATTGTTAGAATATTTAGAACAATTGAGGGAGGTGGGGGGGCAGTGAACCAGTTATCCAAGGTCCAAATTTACCAAAGGAATAAAAAAACACTTAAATTAGTTCAGATATTCACATTCATTAACTTGGCCTCTATAATAAACTTTTAGTTACATCAACTAGAAGTCCACTATCCCAAATATAACTATAAGACTAGAAAATAGGTAAATTTGCATAATTAAAGCAACTACAAACTTTCAAATAAATGCAAACTAATCTAATCTACCATTGAAGAAAATTAAATGGAGGTGCATAAATAAACATGAAAAATACCCCCTTCACATGACGTTCCAATGTTATCCTTTCTTCTCCATAGAGTTGATGTTGATGTAGCTCCAATTGCCAAGATTTACACCTAGAATTGAAAGTAAGATGATGATATGAGAGCAACAATACTTGGATCATGATTAGGGATAACAAGTGCATAATGGCTCAATTTATAGGATTTTGAAGCCAAATGTAAGAAATGGAAAGAAAGAATGCAATAGAGAAAGATGTCATAATCATGTGTGTAATTTGGAAATTTTCTATGACAAAGAGGTGAAATTGGAAAATTATGGCACAATATGACAAACTGTAAGAATTGTGCATACAAATGTGTAAGAGAAATAGAAGAAGAAAGTGTAAGAAAAATGCATAGAAATAAGTAAGAGGCATAAGCTAAAAATTAGGAATGTGTAAGAGTAGGAAATTTTGAATTTTAAAAACTCATAATTCCCTGTAAAATGAAAACTAAAAATTAGAAAATTAGAAATTAGGAAATAGAAAATGGGAAATGGGAAATTATAATTAGAATTTAGGAAATTAGGAATTCCCATAATTCATGAAAATAGAGTCAATTAATTAACAAAAAATAATTAATTCATAAAGGTTAGTAAAGAGGAATAATTAATAAGAGGGGATGAAATTAAATTATTAAGAAATAGGGATTGTTTATGGGTTATCTAGTCTTGTAGGAGAAATTAACAAATCAATTGGCTAAAATGATGAAATAAATGCAACATAACCCTATTGAAGGATCATGATGAAAATGAAAATCAAGTGTGATCATATTGGATGGATTAAATCCATGATCAAATGAAATAAATGATGCTAGATAAATGACATAAAATGATGACTTGTCAAGGACACATGACAAGGGTTGATGCCATATGACATTTAATGAACATTATAAATAACACAAGATTGATTGAAATTGATTGAAAGGATTGATGACAATAACATTAACAAACATAGCCAATCCTATTAAATTGATGAATAAGGACATAATTAGACACTGAAGGAATCAAGCATGTTGAGGATTGAATTGATGATATGCCAAGGACAGATGACATATATTAATGAATGTTGATAAGGCACTGAACTATGTAACAATGCCTAAAGAATTGATGATGATAAGACAATGCTACTGGAATGGTTTTTAATTGCTTCTAAGATGATATGCATTTTGAATGAATGATGATCAAATTGGCTAAAATATCAAAGTTAGTGAAATGATAAAATGGGACAAGTTGGGATGTGAATGTGATGAAAGAGTAGGCGCAAACCATTTTTGAGCATCTACATTTTGCTCCTCTTTGAGACAATGTGATTATGAGCATTGTGTCAAAGAATAATAATGAGAAAGATCAATGCCCCAGTCAAATAAAAGGAGGTAGGATGCCCCTGCAAAAAATTGACTCAAGGAAATAATTTCAAAAAGAAAAGATGATGAAACAAAGAGATTAATTAAATAGACATTAGTAGAAGAAGGAAATGAGACTAAGAAGAGTGATGAAGATTGATTTCATAGGTGCGCTTTATGTCATAAGAGATTTATTTTTATATGGAAAATGTAATGCATTGTGGTAAAGAAAGCCAGAGCAAAAATGCAAACCTTTTGCATAAACAAACATAATGCAGATAGAGAATGACCTTATCCACCCAAAGACATAGAGTCTTCCCCCATACTATCAAATGCACTTGAAAACAATAAACAAAAATGATCATGAACCATCCCAACTACTCTCATAAATCATTTTATATCATCGAGTAGCATAGGAACATGATCAAAAGAAAATAAAGAAAAAATAAAACACTCACTAAACAACATGAGCCAACAACCATTCTAATCTATTATTACTTCCTTTATGAAGTGTTGTTTTGGATTTCAAAGTGTGTTTGATTGATGTTTTGATTGGGTGATTTTTCAAGGTGTTTTGATCAGAGTTTGAAATCAGATTGATTATTGGTACAAGTAGTTTAATGTGTGTTTTGTCAAAGCATGATTTCATTAAAGCACAATGTTTAAGTCTAAGTTTGTATTTGAGATTGTTTAGGAAAAGGAGTGCTTATTTAGAATGATTATTTACAAGTTTTATTGCAATTTTTTTTTGGTGATTTTTCATTTTTTGGGGGTTTTGCAATTTTTAAATTTTTTTTTTTTTTTTGTAGGTTTTTTTAGGACTTTAAAAACAATTTAGTATTTTTTTCAGGTTCATATTTGATTTTTAATGTTTTTTTCAGGATATTTTATGGTTTTTATTGAGTTTTTTTTTGTTTTTTAGGATCATATTTGATTTTTTGGGATTTTTTCAAGTCTTTGAAGTATGTACAGAGAAAGAATTGCTCCCTGTGTCTAGCAAGGAAAGGATATTGTGGATAGATGAGTAGAAAAGGTGGATGGATGAGTGGAAAATGCAAATGGACAAAGGATAAAGGATATGGCTGAGATCATGTTTATACAAGCTCAAGGAATAGACATGATAATGATAGGCTATTGAAATTATGGGAAGGGATGGCATGTGATGCAAGGGGATGGACATGTGAAGAGGTTGAAAATATGTTGTGCATTTTTTGTTTACTTATTTTTATCAAGACCAAGATAGGGATCGTGATAGGAAAAGATAGGATATGGGTAGGAAAGGAAGATCAATAATGGACAAGGGGATATGGAATGGAGGTTACAATAAGATAGGAAAATTTGGACCAACGGGATAGGATGGTGTAAAGAAGATAGGAAATGAGGATCTTCTAAGGGATCTGTATCCTTGTTGAGATCAAATTTGGGAAAATGGAAAATGTGGAATGTCAATAGGACAAGGGGTCGAATGGACATATGGTAAAATGAAGGAAATGATAGGGGATAAAATTAGTGAAACATGTCCCCAAGTATGGAATGCAAGATGTTCATAGACTAGACATGATGTGTGTTTGCCAAGTCTTCATCATAGTACTTGACCAAAGCACCTATTTGCCAGGTTTTGAATATTGAAAGAAATGAGTTTTCTTTATTATTATTATTTTTCATGCCAAGATACCTGTTTGCCAGGTTTTCATCAAGGCAAAAAAAATTTTAATTTTTTTTTTAAAAATTTTTTTGAAACTTTTTAGAAGATAGTGGATACATAACATGACATGGATGAAGGGCTCAAGCACCTAGTTCTTTGAACAATTCTCTAGAAAGGTATGCAATAATGGACCATGACTATGGTGACAGGCTTAGAGGCATTGGTAGGGTAATGAAAATGGGGATGAAAGGGATTTAGGAAAGGGATTAGATAGGAACAATGAAAGGGTATGAAAAATGTGTAGGAGGATGTAGGGAGTGAAAGAAGGATTGATGTTTAGTGGATGGAAGTGGATGCAAGAACAAAATTAGCACACACCTTGAAGGGTAATGGAATGATAGAGGAAAATAAGATTTTTGATTTGATGGAGGAAAGGATGTAGTCTTTGGGAAGCAAGGACCCAAAATAGATTTGGAAGGTGGCAGATGTTTTGATGGAGGGATAAAAATTTTGGATGTCGGCTTTGATCTTTCCTTAATATTTTGTGCTTCTAGAAGCTTATTGGGAATCCATAAGGACTTTGATTTTTCATTCTTTTGTGGGTCCTTTAATTGCATTATTTGCAAAATATATTTAGGAATCTGTATTTATTTTTAGTTGATTTTGATTGATGGGCCTTTGTGGCCTTTTTAATATTTCTTTTTCTTTTGGGATCATATTTTTCTTTGTATTCACATATCCATTAGGCTAGACATGTGAATCCTTGACTGCATGTAGACTACTTGACTTATTGACCTTATGATTGGCATCCAAATTGCTTGAAGGTAAAGGATCTAGGAGTGAAGGGATTCTTTAATCTTGACTATCATTAAGAAATGTGGAAGGGTGATCTTGATCTTTCTTAGGAAGTCAAAGGTCAAGGGGAAATGGATCATCTTTGATAATGAGGTTATTAGGAGGCTCAAGGGAAATGAGGTCTTGGTCAAAGATTGGATTGGATTGGTCATGATTGGGATCTTGATCTTGATTTATTTTAGGACTCATTTTTGTGTTCTTTAAATCACCCTCTTGAGATCAGGTATGACAATTTGAAAAGGGATTAGTGTTTGGATATGATGGATCTTGATTTTGAGTTGGACTATCTAAAATAGGATTGCATAGATATGGAGGATAGAATGATAGTGATTATAGAATTTATGATTCATGAATTGGAATTTTTTCAAGAATGGCACTAGGTGGAAGTTTTTCTATGGATAGCCCTTGAGAGGTTTCAACATTGGAAGTGAAACTTGAGGGTGATGAGGGAAACTGCTCTTGTGATTTTTTGGGAGATGAAGGGATGGAGGGAGACATGGATGTTTCTTGAAGGTAAGTGTTTTGAGGGGACATTGGTGTTGCATCAATGTGAATGTTTTGGGATGATCCATTGCTAGACATGGGTGAATTGTTATCGTCATCTTTTTCAAATAAATTTTGAAATATTGTCTTAACAATATAATATTTGGATTTCCTTTTCTTGGTTGATTGTGTTGGTGATGTAGAATTGATATTTACATGTTGTACAAGTTTTTTTGGTTAAATTTTTTTCTCAAAAGGAATCTCATTGATCATGTTTGTTTTATGTCCAAAAGTTGACATGTTTTTGTTTGCACTTTTTTGAGAAAAACTTATTGGATATGTGGACACAATGTGTTGTTGATTAGATTTTGTTGAAGACTAGTTTATTTGTGATTGAATTTTTTTGACCAAAGGTTGTGACATTTCTTGAGTTTTACTTGATTTAAATGCAATAGGATTCGATTGATCATATTTTAGAGATTCATTTAGAAGTATTTGGTTGAATTTTTCCTTTGCCTTTGTGAGTTGTACAATAAGTTTTGGCATTTTTTATCTATCCGTGACATATTTTACATCAGCTTCAAGAAAATTTTGTAATGGATAGTTATAAATCTTAGCCATGTCATTGCCTAATTTTATAATGGATTCCATTTTCTCTTGAACCTTTTCAGACTCCTTGGTTAGTTTCTTTTGAAATGTTTCAATAAGAAGCACGTGATGTTTAAGTAATTGATCATAGGATGTAGGATTCATCTATGTTTGATCAAAAGAGGTAACATGATGTAGGGTGTATCTCATGTTTGGGTCAAAATCTTGTGTTGTAGTTAATGTTTATATCTACACATATGGTTTTGAAAGAAAAATTTAGTGTAATTAATGTGTATATTTGCAAAAAGATTGGACATGTTGTACTTAATGTTTATATCTACACATATGGTTTTGAAAGAAGCATTTGGTGTAATTAATGTGTATATCTACAAAAATATTAGACATGTTATAGTTAATGTTTATATCTAGATATATGGTTTTGAAAGAAACATTTGGTGTAATTAATGTGTATATCTTCAAAAATATTGGGCATGTTGTAGTTAATGTTTCTATCTGCATATATGGTTTTGAAAGAAACATTTGATGTAATTAATGTGTATATCTACAAAAATCTTGGACATGTTGTACTTAATTTTTATATCTACACATATGGTTTTGAAAGAAACAATTGGTGTAATTAATATGTATATCTGTAAAAATATTTGACATGTTGAACTTAATGTTTATCCACCCATATGGTTTTGAAAGAAATATTTGGTGTTGAAACAATACAAAAAGTTTTATAAAATTAATTTTTTACAAGAAAATGCACTTGAAGACTTGTTAGCTTAGAAGCAAGAACATGGTGTTGAAATAGTACAAAAAGTGCTTGACATGAGAGCTCTGCAAGTGAGGGTGTTGACAAATCTTGAAAAATTGAATGTTGAAATGAAAGCTATAGAGGATCAAACACCTATGCCCCTTGTCCTCTATCCCCTTCCTCTTTATTCCTCTTGTTTGTAACTCCTTGTCACTCCCTCCATTCTTCTACTTGTTTTCTTGAACATTCAGGGAGTTGTTCACATGATTTCTGATTAGTTCAGATTTCAATCAAATTCTTTTCTCCTTCAACTTACCCATCTATTGGTTTTTTTTAGTCAATAACCTTTTTCTTTTTTAATTTGGGAAGTAATCCCCTTGAATTGGGCATACCATGTTTTCTATCCAAGTAGTATCAAGACAAGCACAAACAACTCCTAGATTTTTTGTTCATAGACCCAGTGGATATTCATGCACACCCAATTCAAAAGATGCCACCATTAGATCTCTTTGTTTTAGATAATCATATAAGAATTTGGATTATATTGCTCAACCTATGAGCACTCTAAGCCTTATCTTATCATGGACATCAGCTAGGTACATTCTATTTCTCCTTTGATTAAATCAGAAAAAAGACTTAATCCCCATGTGCCTTTCAAGAATCAGCTACATTCAACATTGAGATCATTGCAATTATTTTTATTAATGGTGGAATTTAGTTTTTATGATCACAAAGGAAACTATTGGAGTGAATGTGTTTCTTGATCAACATCAATAAGCTAGAGAGTAAAAACTCATCCATACCCCAAAATGATAGAGGGAATCAAAGGTTTAAGAGAACAAAAAATGGAGTATATCTTAGAAGTAGAAGATCACCTAGCATTTGGTGGAGCTAAGAAAAGAGTTTAGGGTTGATAAAATTGAACTAATATTGCATAGCTCATGCTTTCAACTCTATTTATTTTTCTGTTCCGCAAAATAGGAAGAGTTTGTATAGTAAAAATATCATTCTATACATTATGTGTATTTTGTAATATCTGCAATGATATGTTTTTGCAAAATTTCTTGAGAACTCTGCCCATTTTTCATGGTCTACATTATTTTTGTGCTGGATCTTGAAGTAAGTCACTTAGCATAGGTTGAGTGAGTTTTATTGTTTTATTATTTGGATTTTGGAATATGTATGAAGTTGGATCATTTTTTCTATTGTGTAGATAATATGTAATAAGCACCTTAAAAAAGATCTCTCTGAATATATAAAGACATTCATGTTTAGAAGGAAAGGAAAAGAACATTTACATACGTACTTCTTCCCTCCCTAGAAGAAAATCATAGAGCAAGGGCACATAGATCACAAGGGCCTGACACAACAATGAAATCACAAAGCAAGGACACAACACAACAATGAAATCACAAAGAAAGCACATGACACAGAAATGAAATCACAGAGCAATGACATGACAATGAAATGTAGAGATCACGAGATCACAACAACCAAATGCATTGATCACAAGGGCCATGAAAAATTTTGCAACACTACACCTCTTTTGCATGTAGCTCTCCACAATCAAAATCAAATAGAAAATGATTGTTGTGTTATCTTTTTTTTTTTGTTTATGCTCACGAGGGTGTCAATTATGATGCCAATGTCAGTATTATGACAATGTCAGGGACAATTGCAAATAAAAAAAAATGAAAATCACCACAAATTATAGCACTATCACAATTTGAATCCAAATGTTGTAGTACAACTAGTTAAGCACATTTTTCTCATTGTCAATAAAGAAGATCATGTGGGAGATCTTGGAGTAAATCCTAGTATGCACAATGAATGTCTTGGCTTAGAACCACATGACTGGTCCAATCAAACTAAAAGACACTTGGCTAAGAGTTGACTATCAAGCCAAAAAAATAGGAAACGAGGAAAGAAAAATGAAAATGGAAAGAATAAAAAAATAGAATACACAAATTTAATAAATACAAAAATAAAGCTTGTCACCAATTACCAACATAATCAAAGTACCTACAAAATCTACATGCATAAGCATGCATTGATGCACATAGAGGGGAGACAAACATGATCTAAATTTCATGTCTTTGAAGAGAAAAAATGTAGGGATAAATTTGAACACATATTTTGAATAAAAATACAAGGTTTTTTCCACATTTTAAATAAACTAAATTTATCAAATTATTTTTATTAAATCTTACAAACAAAATCTAATATGTAGATTGAAATGACTTTGAGAAATAAATATAATATAAATTGTAAGAAAGAATAAACTAAAATTCATAGAGTATAGTTGAAAATGTTAGAGATCTTTGGTCAAAATTTGTGAGAGAAGAAAAAACTATAACCATGTGCTTACATGAAACAAGTTAAGATATTTAATCTTTAAAAGAAAAATAAACATAAAATAATCTAATATTAAATTTAAAATAATTTAGAACCTCATTAAAAGGATAAGTATGCAAATTTAACATAAATTAATCCAATATGAAATTAAAATGTTACCATGAGAAATGCAAGAAATTTTAGATGTACTAAGAGAGCCAGCAAAGACACATAAGAATTTGAATGGATAAAAGAAAAGGCAACCCCTTTGTGACATTATGAATGGTGCAAATTGATTGATTGAGAGAGAGAGAGAGAGAGAGAGAGAGAGAGAGAGAGAGAGGACATCCATTTGAGTAGTTTTGGAGAATGAAAGAAGGTTATTTCGTAAATAAAGACAAGGAGTGGAGTTGCACATGTAACTATTAATTTTATGAATGTTTTAATTTATAATAAGTGTGTGTGAAGTGTCAATAGGTGTTCCCTCATGGTTTTTTACTATGAGTATTGGCCTCAGGCAAGGGGACCCTCTCTCTTCCTATCTATTTATAATTGTGGTGGATGTCCTAAGTCGGAACTTGAATAGACACAATATCTCAAACTCTATTTGTGGTGTCAAAGTTGCCTCTAACATTCTGCCCTCTACTCATTAGCAATTCGTACCCTAAAGTCAAAGGCTGCACCTTCCATGTACTAGACGAACTTCATACAATGTCAAATTATTTTACATTCTACAATAAAGGTTGTGGTATCCTCGTGCCTATGTCCACCATTGTCACAATCCAGCATGTTTTGCATGCTCATGACCATATTTTGAACACATTTGATCCTAGAATAAGAAGTTTTGTTGAAAACAAATTTCAAAGGGATGATATTAATATAAAAATAGGATAATGAGTGATTGAGGTAAATGATAAATATATTAAAAATAAAAGAAGGAAGAGGTGAAATGAAGGAAAGCAAAGTTCTTGGAGATAGATTGAAAAAATAAAAATAAAAAAATTAAATTCATCTGACATTCTAACTGAAAAAGAGGTAGCAAAGAACATTACTAAATGAAAAATATTGGTTAGAAAATCATGATGATAAAGTTCTTAAAAAAAAAAACTATTGATGAATTAGGGAGAGATTCATTAAAAATTGGGCAATTGTAGTTTGTGCGACCAGACTTTGAGCCCAAAATACACATGTAGATATCTCCTATCTAGAGGGAGTCATACATTTTTATGGAAATTATCACCTTTGAATGGGGTGCATTAGTTAATTAATAATTTATTGACTAATCCAATTGATCCTTTGTGAATATTTCTTAAGTAGTTGTTGATCTTTCTAAAATTAGGTCGCCTCTCCATTAAATCATTGATGCTATTTATAATTTTATTTTATTTTTTAATTTTGGTCACCATTCTTTATTTAGTTTCTTAGGTATCATTATTTGTAATGGTTGGTTGAGATTTGTTCTCAGTTTGGTGGGGCATATAATTACCACATCTACATGTAATGTGAATGCAGCCATATACTAGCTTAATCACTCCTTTACCATTCATATTTAGGCTATGAACAGTGAGGTTCAATCAATAGTCTGACATGTTCAACCATTAGAGGTTCATTTATGTTTAAAAAATCAACTAGTTAAGCATGTTTGCCTCATTCTCAATAAAAAAAAGATCACATGGGAGATTTTGGAGTAAATCCCATCATGCACAAAGAATGTCTTGGTTTAGGACCACATGACTGGTCTGATTTAAACTTAAAGACACTTGGCTAAGGGTTGGGAGAAAAAAAATAGGAAAAAAAAATAGAAAGAAAAAACAAAGCATGGAACACACAAATTTATAATCATTGAATAAATACAAAAAGAAAGCTTCTCACCAATTACCGACATAACCAAAGTACCTACAAAATCTACACTCATAGGTAGGCATTGTGCATACAACAGGGAGACAAAAATGATCTAAATTTCATGTCTTTGAAGAGAAAAATGTAGAGAAAAATTTCCACTCATATTTTGAATAAAAATAGAAGGTTTTTGTAGATTTTAAATAAAATAAAATAATCAAATTCTTTTTATTAAATCTTACAAACAAAATCTAATATGTAGATTGAAATGACTTTGAGAAATAAATATAATATAAGTTGCAAGAAAGAGAAAACTAAAATTCATAGAGTATATTTAAAAATGTTAGAGTTGTTCAATCAAAATTTGTGAGAGAAGAAAAATCTGTAACCATGTGTTTACATGACACATGCTAAGATATTTAAAATTTAAAAGAAAATTTAACATTAACTAATCTAATATGACATTAAAATAATTTAGAACCTCATTAAAAGGATAAGTATGAAAATTTAACATAAATTAATCTAATATGAAATTAAAATGTTACCATGAGAAATGCAAGAAATTTTAGATGTACTAAAAGAGCCAACAAAGAGACATAAGAATTTGAAAGGATAAAAACAAAGACAAACCCCTTGTGACATTATGAATGGTGCTTGAGAGAGAGAGAGAGAGAGAGAGAGAGAGAGAAGACATTCATTTGTGTAGTGTTGGAGAATGAGAGAGAAGGCTATTTCTTAAATAGATATGGGGATAGGAGTTGCACATGTAACTAAAAAATTTATGAATGTTTTCATTTATAATAAGTGTTTCCAAAGTGTCAATAGGTGTTCCCTTAGGGTTTTTTTACTAATGGTATTGGCTTCTACCAAGGAGACCTTGATTAAATGATTTACATATGACTGTTAAGTCAAATTTTTATCAAAGGATTTCAAACTAATACAATGGTTAGAAAGTAACAAAAAGTCTTGATATGGAAAATATAACTCACTTTGCAATTATAGATCTTAGTTTAGATCAAATGTTGATCCACTGATTGGCCTTCATTGTTATCTCATTCTCTTATCCACATGACAAACCTTCAAGCAATCACTCTTCACCTCTTCTCAACTCTTGTTAGCCTTCTACTTAAGTTTTCCAATCAATAGCATCAACAACTACTCTAACATTATTAGGTTAGCACTTGTACCTCCTTAAATAGGTAATTTTAATATCTTTTCACTTAAACATCAACGTAGATCTTAGGGTCAAGTCAAACTCATCGAATCCTTGCAACATTTTATCACCTCCTTTCTGTTCTAGAAACTTCTCTAAACTTTTTCATGAATCCTTACATATAAATGTGCAAACATAGTTTCCCTTGATTTAAATGTTCTAGATCATCCATCCTTATCTTCAACATGGTTTACATATCCCAAGAAATCAAGTCTATTGGATAGAAGTTATGATTTCTCACAAATTTTTAAAAAGTTGTCCCTCGACCAACACTATGTTCTGACCTAGATAACTTGGTCACTACTAATTTTCTTGTTCAAAACATATATTTTCACTTGTTTAATACTGATGCTCAGTTAGCACTATTTCTACTTGGCACTTACTGTGGCTTGAGCGATGTTAGAATAACTTGGCATGTAATGCATGTTCCTTAATCTTCTTCTTTATTGCTCGATCAAGCCTATGCATTTGATCTATCTTTGATCACTTCTTCAAGGCTTCACTACAACTGTCTTCTTCACTTGTAGTGTGATTAAACATTCACTTTATCTTGTCAAATTCTAACTAATCAAGTATCCATTTGTAGTTTCTTCTTCATAACTCAACATTTCCTCTAGGTATTTTTGTTATGGTCAACTTCTCAAATCCTCTTCATCAATCATATTTATATGAGACTCAAATCAGATAGCAAACTATCTCACCAATAAGGTTTGACATCAATGACAACATAACAATTATTTCAATTGTAGTTTCTAACAATCCCCCTCTTTGGCATTGGTGACAACACCTCTAGTTACCATGTGATCCAAAACTTGCAGTGCATCTAGAAAACTCCCTCTATGTACAGTCTCAGATCTTTAGTATTATCCTCAGTTTCATTTTGATTCTCATCCATGTAATGCCTTTAGTTCTATGAACTCCTTCTTGCTTATTCAAAACTCTACTTCTTATCAATTACTTTGTGTTCTCTGTCTGTCTTATGGTAACTTCTCTCTTCATGGTAATCTCTTTGTCTTTCTTAAGATATCTTCCTCTTACTGCATGGGTAATTATCTTTCATCTTCTCCCTCTTTAACAAAAATGCCAAAGATAATTTATCTCTCTCATGCATCTCTTCCATGTAGATATCTTCAAATTACTTCTGAATTCATCCTTTTTCTTCTGTGTATGACTAATACAACATTTTTTCCTTCTTCCTCATTGCTACTCTACACAACTTCTAAAGTAGGATTGTCTATATAAACTTGTAAGATATTCTATTCAACACATTTGATGCAGAGCACCATTGCATCTTAATTAGCCTTGTGTAGTGGAATCACCCTTAATTTACCTCTTAGATACTCATGAACATCTTTAGGTAAAGATTTAGTGAATATATCAACTATTTTCTCCTTAGTGTTTACATACTCCAATCTCACTTCTTTTTCTTGAACTAGCTCTGCCAAGTAATGATACTTGATAGCAATCTGCTCAGTCTTTGTGTGCATTACAAGATTCTTTGATATGTTAATAGCACTAGTGTTATCAAAGTAGATAAAAACTAGATCAGTGATCTCTTCCTTGATTCCTTACAATAATTTTTTTATCCATATGATATTTGAAAAATTCATTGCTACTACCACACATTTAGCTTCAACTATTGATTGAGAAATGCAGTTATGCTTCTTGCTTGTCCATGAAACTAGTCTCTTTCCTAGAAAGAATGCACCTCCCCTTATGCTCTTTTTTTCATCAACATTTCTTGCCCAATATGAATCAGTGAACACCTTCAATTCAAACTTATCATTCTTCTTGTAATACAATCCATAGTCTTTTGTTCCTTTCAAACATCTCAGAATCTTTTTCACTGCCATCATATGATTCTCCTTAGGACTTGGGAAAAATCTTGCAACTATCCCAACTGCTAATGCTATATCAAGTTTGTTGTGAACAATATATTGTAGTATTCCAGTCATTGATCTATACTATTTTTGGTTCGCATTAACTTATGTCCAATGGACATATGTGTAATAACTAGTCTTGAATATGCCATTCCAAAAGTTTTTAGTATCTCTTTGATGTATTTGGATTGAGTAATGAAATTTCCTTGTTTCATTTGATATACTTGTAATCCAACAAAAAAATTGATCTCACCAAAAATAGACATTTCAAATTCCTTCTTCATCTCATCAGCAAATGATATGCATAATGCTTCCTTGCCTCCAAATTTGATATCATCAACAAATATTTTAGATAACAATGCCTCATTTTAATTACTAGTCTTCAAGTATAGATTACTATTATCATTAGTTCTTGCAAATCCAATCTTCACCAAATAATTGTATAGTCTTTCATACCATGCTCTAGGGACTTGCTTCAAACCATATAAATCCTTTTGTAGCTTACAAACCATATTCTTCTTGCTGGGTCATAAAATCCTTCAGTCTACTCTATATACACTTCTTCAAGTATCCCATTCAGAAATCTAGATTTGATATCCATCTGATATACCTTAAATCCTTTGTAAGAAGAATACACAAGAAATGTTTTAAATCCTTCTAGTCTTGCAATAGGGGCAAATTTTTTCCCATAGTTAATTCCTTCTTCTTGTGCATATCCTTTGCATACCAGTCTAGCCTTGCTTCTTGTCACTTCACCTTTTTCATTCAATTTATTCTTGGATACCCACTTTGTTCCAGTAACATTTTTTTTCTATAGGTCTAGGTACCAATGTCCATTTTTTTCTTCTCTATCCTCTCAATTTCTTCATTCATTTCTAGAATCCAATCTTCATTCTCCAAATAATCTTTCATTGATTAGGCTCAAACTCACAAATTAAACATGTCTCACTTCTAAGTCCCTTTCTTGTCATGACACTAGATTCTTTATCTTCAATAATTTTCTCATGTGCATGATGTCTTCTTATATATTTTTCTAGTACAAGTTCATTTCTTCTCTCTTCTTCTATAGGTTCATCCTGAAAAATGATTTTCAGCTCATTTTCTATCTCTTGTCTAGGTTTTGGCTCATGTTCTTCTTGCTTGGTATTGTCTTCCTGATGTTGGTTCCTTCTATCTATGACTCAACATCATATTTTTATTGCTCGACACCAATAGTCTACTACTCAACAATTGGTTGTTGCAACTTGACATTCCCAGTTTTCTACTGACTTGCAACTTTTTTCTCTTGTTTAGGTGGGATGCTAAGAGAACCTTCATTCACATATATGAATGTATTGTAGTATTTAGGATTTTTTTTTCATTAAACTTCATTTTTTTTTTTTTTTGCATATTCATCAACTTTCACATTTGCACTTTCCACGACTTTGTTAGTGTTAGAGTTTAAACACTTACAAGATTTGCTCTTAGTGGAATAACCTAGGAATATGTCTTCATCACTTTTAGCATCAATTTTTCCATTATTATTATCCTTAAGTATAAAAAATTTGCTTCAAAAACTTTAAAATAGTTCAATTAGGTGCATGCCCAGACCATAATTTAAAAGGTGTAACATTTGTACCTTTCTTGACTTGCACTCAATTCAGAGTATAAATAGCTATACTTATAACTTCTCTCCAATATTTCTATGACACATTTTTCTCCATTATCAGTGTTCTAGCACAATCCGTGATTGATCTATTTCTCCTTTCAACCATTCCATTTTGAGGAGGGGTCCTAGGTGTTGACATCCATCTTTTGATTCCTCTGTCATTTTAGAATATGTTAAATTCATTGGAAATGAATTATCTACCTCTATCATATCTCAATCATTTCAAACTCTTTCCTTTCTCCTTTTCAACTCTAGCCAAATACCACTTAAATAATAAAAAAACATCATTTTTTTTTAAAGAAACATCATAGTCATCATTCTAGAGTAGTCATCAACAAATAGAATGAAATATTTGTCTCCACAATAGCTTTAAGCACCAAAAAGTCAACATAAGTCAGTATGAACCAAAATATCATTAGATAAATATGTCTTTCTCTTGAAACTAGACTTTGTCATTTTTTCCAATTGACATTGTTTACACATAACATTGCCAAGTTTCTTCACTTTTGGCAAACCTCTTACTCTTTTCATCTTACTAACACTAACCAGATTGTCAAAATTTACATGACATAACCTCTTGTGCCATAACCAAATATCTTCATATTGTGCAAATAGACATGTCTCATCAGATAAATCTAGATAGAACAAGTTACCTCTTGTTTGACTACTACTTCAAATTAGTTCACAATCAACATCAAATATCTTGGCCTTTTTGTGATGGAACTCAATTTTGTAACTTGAATTTTTCAATTGTGAAACACTCAACAAGTTATAGTTAAGTCCTTCAACCCAATAAAAATTATCACATTTGATATTGTCAATCAATTGTATTGATCATTTACCTTTCACAAGACATGGTACAACATTACCAAATTTAACACATCTACCCTTGTATGGTCCAATGTTCTCAAATTTACTTCTATCACCAGGCATGTGATTTGAACTATCAACTATCCACTATCACTTTTCTTCACATATAAGATTAATGCAGTGTTCTCATCTTTATCAAAATCTTCTTAAACATTACATTCAGATTCATTATTAGTTTCTTCTTCAACAATATAACAAGATTTCTTAACATTATCTTTGTAGTCTTTGTTTTCCCTATTGTCTTTGTCATCTCTTCTTCCTTTGTACTTTCTTTCCTTTCTTTCATATTTGTCTTTTCTTTCAAACCATCTTGTAACAATATGGCCAACTTTGTTACATGCAAAACATATTATAGGAAGTTTACCTTTGTATTCTCCTTTGCCTCTTGGAAGTCTTCTAGCCATTAGTGCTTCAAGTTCATTAAGTTCATTATCAAAAGTATCACTGTCATTTTTCACATATTTTCATTTTCCTTCCTTATTGAGAACCAATTGTGACTTGAAGCAGATTCAATAGTGGTAGAAGTGAAGTTATCAAAATTTGACATCTCAAAAGTAGCAAGTCTACCAATCAAATCTTCTAGAGTTAAGCCATTACTTGGAGTACATCTTACTTCTTGTATTGCAGAAACCATAATAGCATAAAAAGGAAGTAGAGTTCTCAATACCTTGTTGATCACTATTTCATCATCAATCTTTCCAGCTCCTCCTATTTTAGCATTAACAACCTCTTTGATTCTTGCACAATACTAGACTATATTATCACCTTCTACTATTCTCATTTCATCAAACTTACCACTCAAGCTCTCTGATTTTTCTCTTCGGATATTTTTGTCTCCTCCATAGATATTCTTTTGTGTGTGCCAAATTTCTTTAGTAGTCTTCCAATCTTTTATCTCATCAAACTCAGCATAGCTCAGGGCTAATGCAATCTCTAACATAGGTCGATTGTGTTCTTGTTTCTCTTTCAGTTGTTAGGTTGTCAGAGGGACTGTTGTTATCTCAACATATGCATTGTCAAAAAAATGTATTGCACCATCACCAATTCCTACTAGATGTAGCCTCATCAAATTTTTGTACATCATGATCGTTAGCTTTGAGTACCTTCAAACTTTTATCTTCCAAGCACCAATGCTCTAATACTAATTTCTAGAATATTTAGAAAAATTGGGGGGGGGTGTTAGAAATCTTTAGAATAATTGAGAGGGGGGGTGAATCAGTCATCCAAGGTCCAATGATGTCCAATACAACTTTTTCTACAAATCCTTAATGGCACATAACTGAAATCATCATGTATGCAAAGTAAACATTAAGCAATTATGAAAAGTAAACATGCATCACACCATAACACTAATGATTTGACAACCCAGAAACCCTCTAGGAATAAGAAGGTAAAATTGGAGTGGGGATGATACCCACAAAATAATTGCGCAATTGATTTCAACCACTTCTAATGATCTGCCATGTTAAAGGCCTGCCTTGTTAAAGGTTACAGCACATTGTTAAATGTGACCTTGTTAAAGGATTTAAGAACATTCAACTTGGAATGTCACCTTGTTAAAGGATTTACATAGAGTTGTTAGCTCACCCAATTCCATGGAATTTTCAGTCACCTTCTCAAAAGAATCTTTCATCCCTCTCTAAGGATCTATTATCCTCCTCCTAAGGATCTCTTTATCCTTCTCCTGGGGATCTTCTATCCTTTTCCTGAGGCTTGTCCACCTCACTGTTAAGCTAACCTAGCAATGTAGGGTTTCAATATCTAATACAATGGTAAGAAAGTATTAGAAGGGTTTTGACCTGATACAAATTGCAACTCTAACCTTGCAGATTTCATATCACTCTTCAATCATTTTCTTTACTTGGATCTCCTTCCTTGCAGTGCTAACAAATTGTTCACCCTTCAAGATTTGTCTCCTTGATTTCTTCCAATCGTTATGCCAATGCAATCTATGCTCACTTGATCAACTCATAGTGTTGATGCTCTGTTCTTACTCCTCTTGGCTTCTTCGCATGATCACACTTAAGACCAGCTCCCTCTCATGCATGCACATTTGATCTCTAACCTGTAACTCCTTATAAAGGAATTCTATTCTCAATTTCCCACTCAAATCTTAATTTTCTCTAGAGAAAATGGTATTGTTTTCCCTCCAAAATGTTTCTTCTAGAAACTTCATGATAAATCCATTATCATTTGCCAAAAAAATGTTTTACATAGCGTTCTATGTCACCAGCTCATCATTCTTATCTTCTATTTGGTTCACAAAATTCTATATAACTACCATGTGGGCTCAGATTTGGCAAATCTTCAACTTTTCAAAATAATGCAACAACTCGACATCATTGGTTTACTAATACTCAACACCTTCTAAGTTACTTAGCTTCTTAACATTATTTACTAGTGCTTGGCACGTGAAGCATTTTGGCTTGGCACCTATATCTTGCTCGGCACCTGAATCTTGCTCGGCACTAGAAGAAATTCTATGTCACTCGGCACCTGATCTTCACTCGGCACTTGAAGGTTGCTTAGCACCTGAAGATCACTCAGCACACACTAATTTGAACTTGCTCGACTTCAATTGAAAATTTGTTCGGTACTAACTAGAACTTAGTTAATCCTTACATCATGTGTCTCAGTGTGTTCATCCTCTGTGTCTTAGAGTATGTCATCAATACACTATTTCATAATTGGCTTAGCTGATCCTTATACTTCATTACAACATCATAACATCAACCTTTCTCTAGGTACTCTAGTTACATCTTATTGATTTCCATCTCCTTGTCAATCAACCAATTAATAGTATTTGGATCACTAAAGCAATTGTCATTCCTGCAAGTAGCAATTTTGACATCAATGACAAAATAATGATTGAAAACATTCTTTACCATTCCTTCTTTACCAGTTTCATTATTCTCCATTCATGATCTTTTCAATCATTTCCAACAATCTCCCTCTTTGGCATTGATGGAAAACCAACCTGATCAAATGATTAAGTTGATTAACTTAGTTACCACCAAAATCTTTGTTTTGCTTCTCCCTCTGGACTACTGCATCCTTACTCTGTATTCCTGATCCTTCATATATATCTCCCTCTTTGTATTCCTAATCAGTCTCCCTCTTTGTATTCCTAATCAGTTTCTCATATATCTCCCTCTTTGACATAAATGCCAAAGATTTAGCATCTTCAACATGCTAAATATAAGCTTTGTATTTTCATGTTTTCTCCTTCTGTCACCATGCTTGTGACTGATCTGGAGTTTCTACTCCTATTGTCATCCTCTACATCATTCTTCTGATATTTCAATGATCTACTCCTGTTGATGTAGGCAATTTCGTTGTTCCTTTAGACTGCTTGAGTTAGGGTCATTACCCCCAACTTGCCTCTAAGATATTCATAAGCATCCTTGGGCAGTGGTTTGGTGAAGATATCTACAATTTGTTCCTTTGTGTGAATGTACTCCATCTTCACTTGTTTGTCTTCCACCAATTCTCTGACATAGTGATACTTGATTACAATATGCTTGGTTTTTGCATGCATCATTGGATTCTTGGATATGTTTATAGCACTTGTATTATCACAATACAGTATCATAGGTTTGGTTACTTCTTTCATTCCTTTCAATAGATGTTTGACCCACACAATGTTTGTGCAATTGATTATTGTTGCCACATATTCTGCTTTTGCAGTGGACTGAGATGTGCATGTTTGTTTCTTACTAGTTCAAGTAACTAGCCATTTATCTAAAAATAATGCTCCTCCACTTGTGCTTTTTCTATCATCAATGTTGCCTCCCCAATCTACATTTGTGTATGCATTGAGCTCAAACTTCTCATTCTTTTTGTAATATAGGCCAAAACCATCAGTTCCTTTGAGATACCTCATTATTCTTTTTACTGCCATGAGATGATTTTCTCTAGGATTGGCAGAGAATCTAGCAACTATTCCAATTGCTAGTGCTAGGTCTGGTATGATATGTACAACATATTGTAGTTTTCCAATCATGGATTTGTACATTGTTTGATTGACTTCAGTTGATTCATCATCTTTAGATAGCTTATGTCTCGTTGCCATAGGTGTGTTGACAAGTTTGGAGTCTTCCAATCCAAACTTCTTAAGTATTTCCTTGATGTACTTTGATTGTGCCACAGATATACCATGTTTTAATTGATGTACTTGCAATCCTACAAAGAACTTGATTTCTCCAAACATAGACATTTCAAACTCATGTTTCATTTTGTCAGCAAAACTTTTGCAAAGTACTTCCTTTCCTCCAAAAACTATATCATCCACAAATATTTCAAATACAAGAATATACTTTCCTTCTTCTAATTTGATGTACATGTTGCTATTGTCATCAATTCTTTCAAATCCTATTTACCATTCAGAAATGTTGACTTAACATCCATTTGATAGACTTTAAATCCTTTGAGGGCTGCATATGCCAGTAAGGTCCTTACTCCTTCCATTCTAGCAATTGGAGAAAAAGTTTCTCCATAATCTAGTCCTTCTTCTTGTGCATATCCTTTGCAAACTAGTATTTCCTTGTTCCTTGTGATTTCACCATTTTCATCTAACTTGTTTCTAAACACCTACTTGGTTCCAATCACATTTTTGTCAGCTGGTCTTGGAACTAAGGTCCATGTCTTACTCTTCTCAATTTGTTCTATTTCTTATTTCATAGCATTATACCAGTCATCATTTGTTATGGCTTCACTTACTATTTTTGGTTCCATTTTACTAAGTAGACATGTTTGACTTCTGAGTCTATTCCTTGTCATTGGTCCTACCTCTTTATTTCCAATAATTTGATCTGCAGGATGATTTTTTTTCACATACTTTTCCAATATAGGTTCTTTCCTTGTTTGCATATTGTGTCTTTCAGAATCTGAATCTTCATGTATATTTTCATCATCTACATTTGTTCATTTTCTTCTTGTTGGCTATTATCGGAGTCTGAATGAGCATTTTTTGTATTCTCCAGCTTGACTTCTAAATGTGTTTACTGTTTGGCATTCACTGTCTGTGACTCGGTAGATGCTAAATTTTGTTGCTGGTTGTCATTCTAAGTTGCAACTTCACCATAATTAGGTATACCTTCATAAAAGTATAAAAAGTCTTGTATTCTTCTACTTTCTTTTTTTCCTCAACACTTTGAACTTCTGTAAGCTCATCAAACTTCACATTTGTACTTTCTACTACTTTTTTAGTGTTAACATTCAAGCACTTATAAGCTTTACTTCTAGTAGAATAACCAAGAAATGTGCCTTCCTCACTCTTTGCATCAAACTTTCCATTCCTAGACTCTTTATATATATAGCATTTGCATCCAAATATTTTGAAATGTTTTATATTAGGAGAATGCCCATACCATAATTCAAAAGGTGTCGCATTTGTACCTTTCTTGACTTGAACTCTGTTGAGTGTGTAGACTGCAGTACTTACAGCTTCTCTCCAGTACTTGAGTGCAAAATTTTTCTCCATCATTAAGGTCCTAGCATAGTCAATAACTAATCTATTCCTTCTCTCAGCTATACCATTCTAAGGTGGAGTCCTAGCTGCTGATGTCTGCCTTTTAATTCCTCTTTCATTGTAGAACTCTTCAAATTCTCTTGATGTAAATTCACCTCCTCTATCAAATCTGAGACATTTTAGGCTCTTTCTAGTTTCTTTCTCAACTCTGGCTAAGTACCATTTGAACATTTGGAATGCATCTAATTTTTGTTTCAGGAACATGACTGTCATCATCCTTGAATAGTCATCTACAAATAGCATTATGTATCTATCACCTTTGTAGCTTTGTACTTCAATAGGACCACACAAGTCAGTATGAACTAGCTCCAATACTTCATTAGAAGTATAAGTCTTTCTTTTTAAAGTTGACTTGGTCATCTTCCCTAGTTCGCATTGTTTGCACATGATGTTATCATGTTTCTTCAACTTTGGTAGTCCTCTGACTTTCTTCATCTTGTTGATGCTTATCAGATTGTCAAAATTTACATGACATAGCCTCTTGTGCCACAACCATACATGATCAATTTGAACTATGAGACAAGAAGCATATTCCATATCAAGGTAAAACAAATTACTCTTAGTCTGATCACCTTTTCCTATTAGACTTCCTTGATAGTCATAAATCTTAGCAACTCCTTTTTCAAATTCAACCTTACATCCTATGTTGCCTAACTGTGAGACACTTAACAAGTTATAATTTAGGCCTTCAACATAGTATGCATTATCACATGATATCTTTTCAGTAAGCTTGATACTACCTTTCCCTTTGATCTAACATGGTGCATTGTTACTAAATCTAACACTATTTCCTTCATATTGAGTAAAGGAAATGAACTTACTTTTGTCTCCAGTCATGTGATGAGAGCATCCGTTGTCTATGATCCATCTATCATTCTTGTTCATGCAAGTTACCAGGGCAGTTGCTTCATCTTCATCTGATTCACCTTTCATAGCTACATAGACTACTTCATCATCATTCTCATCAGAGTCTTCTTCAACAATGTAGAATCTTTTGCCTTTACCTCTATAGTCCTTGTTGTCCTCTTTCTTGTTCTTGAGGTTGCCTCCATCCTTGTAATTTTTCTTTTGTGTGCATTTGGCTGCAATGTGACTGACTTCATTACAATTAAAACAAATGATTGGTAACTTACCTTTGAATTTTCCTCTTCCTCTATGAAATCTTCTTGCTAGTAATGCCTCTAATTGGTCTACATCATCTTCATCAGTGCCGCTATCACTGGATACATACTTTCCTTTTCCATTCTTTTTCTTTGTTTGCATCTCATCATTATCTTTTATTGTCATCTTGGCTTTGAATCTAGATTCAAAGTTTTTTGGCTTGTAGTTGTCAAAGTTGGATAGCTCAAAGGCAGTGAGTCTTCTAATTATTCCTTCAAATGATAATGCATTGCCTGGTACACACCTTAGCTCTTGGATGGCTAATACTCTTATAGCATAGATAGGAAGCAAAGTTCTCAAGTATTTGCTACATACTATTTCTTTTGCTACCTGTCCTCCTCGGCTTCTTATGGCACTTACTACTTCCTTCATCCTTGCACCATATTGAGCAGCATTCTCTGCTTCTTCCATTTTCATATCATCAAATTTTCCTCTGAGGCTTTCTCTTTTGGCTCTCTTGACATTGTCATCTCCTCCATAGATCCTTGATAATGTTTCCCACATCTGGTGTGAAGTATCACATCCTTTGATGTCATCATACTCGGCATAGCTTAGTGCTAAAGCAATATCTAACATTGCTTGATTGTGCTCCTTCTTCTTGCTCGTGTTATCTGCAGTGAGGGGTCCTGCAGGGTCTACATGATCAACTGTAATTGAGGTCTTTGCATAGTCACCTATTGATCCAAGGTGTAGCTTCATTAGATTTTTCTATGCAACAAAGTTGTCTTTGTTTAGCTTAAGAATTTCTCTCTTAGACATCTTGATATTCCTGTTGCCAGTACCTTGAAACAAATCAGCAGTGGGCTCTAATACCAATTGTTAGAATTTTTTAGAATAACTGAGAGGGGGGGGGTGAATCAGTTATCCAAGGTCCAATTATGTCCAATACAAATTTTTTTACAAATCCTTAATGGCACATAACTAAAATCATCATGTATGCAAATTAAACATTAAGTAATTATGAAAAGTAAACATGCATCACACCATAACACTAAGGATTTGATAACCCAAAAACCCTCCAGGAATAAGAAGGTAAAACTGGAGTGGGGATGATACCCACAAAATAACTGTGTAATTGATTTCAACCACTTTTGATGGTTTGCCCTATTAAAGGCTACATCACATTGTTAAATATGACATTGTTAAAGGATTTAAGAACATTCAACTTGGAATGTCACCCTATTAAAGGATTTACATAGAGCTATTAAGCTCATCCAAGTCAATGGGATTTTCAGTCACCTTCTCAAAAGAATCTTTCATCCCTCTCTAAGGATCTCCTATCCTCCTCCTAAGGATCTCTTTATCCTTCTCCTAGGGATCTTCTATCCTTTTCTTGAGTCTTTTCCACCTAGCTGTTAAGCTAACCTAGCAATGTAGGGTTTCAATATCTAATACAATGGTAAGAAATTATTAGAAGGGTTTTGACCTGATACAAATTTCAACTCCAACCTTGCAAATTTTATATCACTCTTCAATCCTTTTCTTTGCTTGGCTTTCCTTCCTTGCAATTCTAACAGCTTGTTCACCCTTCAAGATCTGTCTCCTTGAGTTCTTCCACTTGTTATGCCAATGCAATCTATGGTCACTTGATCAACTCAGAGTGTTGATGCTCTGTTCTTACTCCTCTTGGCTTCTTCGCATGATCACACTTAAGACCAACTCCCTCTCATGCATGCACATTTGATCTCTAACTTGTAACTCCTGATAAAGGAATTTTGTTCTCAATTTCTCGCTGAAATCTTAATTTTCTCTAGAGAAAATGGTATTGTTTTCCCTCCAAAATGTTTCTTCTAGAAACTTCATGATAAATCCATTATCATTTCCCAAAAAAATGGTTTACATAGTGTTCTATGTCACTAGCTCATCATTCTTATCTTCTATTTGGTTCACAAAATTCTAGATAACTACCATGTCAGCTCAGATCTGGTGAATCTTTGACTTTTCAAAATAATGTAGCAACTCGGCATCATTGGTTTCCTAATACTTGACACCTTCTGTGTTACTTGGCTTCTTAACATTATTTACTGGTGCTTGGCACCTGAAACATTTTGGCTTGGCACCTATATCTTGCTCGTCACTTGAATCTTGCTTGGCACCAGAAGAAATTATGTGTCACTCGGCACCTGATCTTCACTCGACACTTGAAGACTGCTCAGCACCTGAAGATCACTCGGCACACACTATTTTGAACTTTCTCGACTTCAATTGAAAATCTGTTTGATACTAACTAGAACTTAGTTAATCCTTACATCATGTGTCTCTGTGTGTTCATCCTCTCTATCTTAGAGTATGTCATCAATAGACTATTTCATCAATGGCTTAGCTGATCCTTATACTTCATTACAACATCATAACATCAACCTTTCTCTAGGTACTCTAATTACATCTTATTGATTTCTATCTCCTTGTCAATCAACCAATTAATAGTATTTGAATCACTAAAGCAATTGTCATTCCAGTTATCCAAGGTCCAAATGTACCAATTGAACAAACAAATACTTAAATTAGTTCAGATCTTCACATTCATTAACGTAGCCTCTATAATAAAATTTCAATTACATCAACTAGAAGTTCATTGTCCCAAATATAACTGTCAAACTAAAAAATAGGTAAATTTCCATAATTAAAGAAACTATAAACTTTCAAATAAATGCAAAGTAATCTAATCTATCATTGAAGTAAATGAAATGAAGGTACGTAAATAAACATGAAAAACACCCCCTTCACATGATGCTCCAATGTTATCCTTTCTTCTCAATAGAGTTGATGTTGATGTAGCTCCAATTGCCAAGAAACACCTAGAATTAAAAGTAAGATGATGATGTGATAGCAAGATGATATGATAGCAACACTATTTGGATCATGATTAGCAATAACAAGTGCATAATGGCTCAATTTATAGGATTTTGAAGCCAAATGCAAGAGATGGAAAGAAAGAATGCAATAGAGAAAGATGTCATAATCATGTGTGAAATTTGGAAATTTTCTATGACAAAGAGGTGAAATTGGAAAATTATAGCACAATATGACAAAATATGACAAATTGTAAGAATTGTGCATAGAATTGTGTAAGAGAAATGGAAGAAGAAAGTGTAAAAAAAATGCATAGAAAGAAATAAGAGGTGTAAGCTAAAAATTAGGAATGTGTAAAAGTGGGTAATTTTGAATTTTAAGAACTCATAATTTCCTCGAAAATGGAAATTAAAAATTATAGAATTAGAGAAATAGAAATTAGGAAATAGAAAATGGGAAATGGGAAATTATAATTTAGGAAATTAGAAATTCCCATAATTCATGAAAATAGAGTCAATTAATTAACAAAGATTAATTAATAGATAAAGGTTAGTAAAGAGGAATAATTAATAAGAGGGGATGAAATTAAATTATTAAGAAATAGGGATAATTTATGGGTTATCTAATCCTATAGGAGAAATTAACAAATCAATTGGCCAAAATTTTTAAATAAATGTAAGATAAACCTTTTGAAGGATCGTGATGAAAATGTAAGTCAAGTGTGATGATATTGGATGGATTAAATCCATGACTGAATGAAATAAATGACATAAAATTATGGCTTGTCAAGGACACATGACAAGGGTTGATGACATATGATATTTAATTAACATTATAAATGCCACAAGATTGATCGAAATTGATTGAAAGGATTGATCACAATAACATCAACAAATATAGTCAATGCTATTAAATTGATTGAATAAGGACATGATTAGACACTGAAGGACTCAAGAATGTTGAGGATTGAATTGATGATATGCCAAGGACACATGACATGTATTAATGAATGTTGATAAGGAACTGAAGGATATAACAATGCTTAAAGGATTGATAATGATAAGACAATGACATTGGAATGGTTTGGAATGGTTTGTTGAAATTATTGGAAGGGATGGCATGTGATGCATGGGGATGGACATGTGAAAAGGTTCAAAATATGTTGTGCATTTTGTGTTTCCTTATTTTTATCAAGACCAAGATAGGGATCATGATAGGAAAATGATAGGATATGGGTAGGACAAGGAAGATCAATAATCAATGAGGGGATATGGAATGGAGGTTACAATAAGATAGGAAAATTTAGACCAAAGGGATAGGATGGTGTGAAGAAGATAGGAAATGAGGATCTTCTAGGGGATTTGTATCCTTGTCAAGATCAAAGTTAGGAAAATAGAAAATGTGGAACACTAATAGGACAAGAGGTCTGATGGACATATGGTAAAATGAAGGAAATGATAGGGGATAAAATGAGTGAAACCTGCCCCCAAGTATGGAATGCAAGATGTTCATAAACTACACATGATGCCTATTTGCCAAGTTTTCATCACAATACTTTCCCAATGCACCTATTTTCTAGGTTTTCACTATTGAAAGAACTAATTTTTCTTTATTATTATTATTTTTCATGTCAAGATGCTTGTTTGCCAGGTTTTCATCAAGGTGACTATTTTTTTTGGATTTTGATTTTTTTTGTGTTTTTGACAATTTTTAGAAGATAATGGATACATTACATGACACTTCATAGTAAATCAAATATTTTTTGGCCCCAAATTAGGGACACTCATCTGTCTATAAGGTTTAATGGCTTCCTCAAGCATGCATGTTATTTCCAGTAAATTCAAAAGTGATATTGTTTGCTACAATAACAACGGTAGTGGGTTGTTTTCCCTTAATTGTAAGCAGAGTCAACAAAGTCTAAGAGTGAAGGTAGGAAGAGGTCTTGTTGGGCTTACATACAAAGATGCAGGTATTGACATAGATGCCAGCATAGACTTGGTGAAAAGGACCTCAAAATTGGTGCCTGGCATTGGCAGATTCAGAGGACTCTTTTCCTTTGAATGTTATGTATGTCTGGAGTTGGATATAGTCAAGAAGGCATCGTGTTATCTAATAGCAAAGAGGAGAGAACGTTGGATTCATGCTATGCATGTGACTATAAAAGAGCTATTTATATTCTAGAGATTTGGGCTAGAACAGCTCCATCACCAAAATCAAAAATTTTGAGGTTAGGTTTTATTTATAATTTTAATATAGTTGAATGGTGGCTATCATTCTTCTTGACTAGAGATATACAGATTGTCCCAACATATTCATCTTTTGCTAGAGTTATACATATTGTCTAGCATATTCCTTTGGCTAGAGAATTATGATATTCACATTGGTCGATTAAATTCTTGTAGGCATCATCCTTATGTATTGGATGTGTTCATTTGATATACCTTCAGATAGATATATTTCATGGGCAAAGCTATTTCAGAATTTATAGTACCGAGCTGTGTTTTATTCTACACATTGGATAATTGCATGAGCGTGCAAAAAAGTTGAAATATTGAGCAGTGGCATAGTATCCTGCCATTTTATGAAGTTAAAAATCATTAAAAAAATATAACAAAGAGGAAGAAGAGATAAGCTTTCTATTAATTGATTGTTTTCATAATGTGTGTGTGTGTGTGTGTGTGTGTGTGTGTGTGTGTGTGTGTGTGTGTGTGTGTGTGTGTGTGTGTGTGTGTGTGTGTGTGTGTGTGTGCGTGTGTGTGTGTGTGTGTGTGTGTGTGTGTGTGTGTGTGTGTGTGTAATGATAAATTAATTTAATGAATCCCTCTTGGTTACTTGCAAGATGTAACAAGAAAAGGAATATAGCTCCTGAGGGAGATGTTGAGCTTGAGAGGGAGATTTTAGCTTGAAAGGGAGGCTTCATAATTAAGAGGGAGTACTTATAGAATCCCCATCACTCTTATAGATGCTTGTGGTATTTATAAAATTTGAGACTTAAATGGAATCAAGTCTTAGTTTGTTATAGTCTATTTTATTCTTGTGTGAATAAATGAGATTGTAAGATCAGCTATGATAACTCTTTCAGTATACGATAGTCAACATCATGTTGAGAGAGTCCATGATGTCATCACGTTGAGAGATTATATGATTGGAGTTGGATGTCATGTTGAGAGATTCCATGAAAGTTCACATTCACAGAGTCTGTGAATAAAGGCTTAGTTATGAGTCTTAGAAATTGTTTCATGTTGAGTGATTCCATGAATATGACTCATTGTTATAGTTTTCATGTTGAGTGTTTCCATGAATATGACTCATTGTTACAGGTTTTCATGTTGAGTGATTCTATGAATATGACTCATTGTTATAGGTTTTTCATGTTGAGTAACTCCATGAATTAGGTTTTAAATTTTTATTATTAGAATTTATCATTGACATTTTTGGTTGTATCTTTGTGTGACTATTTAGCTAAAGATCTCTCTCTTGCTAAGAGGGAGTGTTAAAGTTTGTTGCTGTGAGAGAGATCTTTATCTTGGAATCTGGATGTTATTACCATTATTGCAATCTTTAGCTGAAAAGGACACTTAAGTTTAATATTAAATGTAAATGACATGTGTAATTCACATTCATTGAGGCATGAATATTCAAAGATTCACAATTAATTATAGGATTTATGAGAATCTCAAGAGACCTTCGGTTATAATGTGAAGAGTCTCTCCCATTGTTATATATTCGGATCAAGCAAAGGATATTGTACACTTGAACATTTCATTATCAATAAAGACATATTTTTGTTGTGTGGCTCAATTTTTCCCTTCATTTTTGATGGGTTTTCCTAGGATAATTTTTGTATTCTTTTTTTTAGGTTTCTCTCTTTCTTATTGTTGGTTATCTTCATGGATTCATGGGCTCTAATTTTAACATTGGTGATGTAGAATTGATATTTACATGTTGTACAAGTTTTTTTGGTTTAAAATATTTTCTCGAAAGGAATCTCATTGATCATGTTTGTATGATGTCTAAAAGTTGACATGTTTGTGTTTGCACTTGTTTGAGAAAAACTTATTGGATTTGTTGACACAAAGTGTTGTTAATCAGATGTTCTTGAAGACTAGTTTTTTTGTGATTGAATTTCTTTGATCAAAGTTTGTCACATTTCTTGAGGTTTACTTGATTCAAATGCAATAGGATTGGATTGATCATATTTAAGGTCTTTGTTTAGAAGTATTTGGTTGAATTTTTCCTTTGCCTCTATGAGTTGTGCAATAAGTTTTGGCATTTTTTATCTATCCATGAGATATTTTACGTGGGCTTCAAGAAAAGTTTGTAATGGATATTTATAAAGTTTAGCCATGTCATAGCCTCATTTTATAATGAATTCCATTTTCTCTTGAACCTTTTTAGACTCCTTGTCTAGTTTCTTTTGCAATTTTTCAATAAGGAGCATGTGATGTTCAAGTGATTGATCATAAGATGTAGGATTCATTTGTGTTTGATAAAAAGAGTTAACACCATGTGAGGTGTATGTCATGTTTGGGTCAAAATCTTGTGTTGAATAAAAAAATGTTTGTGCAGTATCCATGATGTTTGGGTCAAAATCTTGTTGTTGCAAATGGATGTTTGTGTGATGTTGTCACTTGAAATGTACATGGATTGGTATGAGTCTTTTTGACTTGGAAGAGTTTTTGAACTTGAAAGGATTGACATTATGTCTAAGGATGTATGAAAATGCACCTAAGTATGAGGGATGTATGCAAAATACACTTTAAAAAAAAAAAAATTTGATTAAGGGATGCAAATGAAAGCAAGGTATGGAATGCAAACACAAGTGTTGATTGGATTCTTGACTAAGGTATGGAAATGCAAGTATTTTTGGATTATTTTGGAATATAAGTATGAAAATGCACTGTAAGGGTGTGTATGGAAAATGTTTTTGAATTTTTTTGAAATTTTGAATTATGCAAATGAAACTAAGGGCATGTGCAACCAAGATGTTTTAGATTTTTTGATTATGATAATGAGACTAAGGATATATGTACACAAGTATGCGAAGGGGTTATTAAAATTTTAGGATATGAAAGGTTTCAAGTGAAAAATGGGGGTTATGCAAAGGTTGACTATGCAAAATGATGTTGGTTTTGAAATGTTTATGGACTTGGACAAAGTTGGTGTTTGGAAATACTCCTTGGACGTTGGAGGCTTTTGATGTTTGGAGAATGTTTTTGGATTTGATATGAAGATGTTTTGGATATTGATATGAAAATGCAAAATGCAATTTTATTTGGATTTTTGGGCTAAGTAAATGAAATGAAAACCAAGGTTTATGAAACTATGGTTTGTGAAAACTAGGATAATACAAAATGAGAACAAGGTTATGCAACCTAAGGTTATGCAAGATGAGGAGTATGAAAACTAAGGACATGTAAAAGGAGGTTTTAATTTTGAGGAAAATCTTTGGAAAATACGAGGCTAAGAGTCTAACCTTACAAGGATGAATATTGGATCTTGACAAAGAAAGAAAGGACAAAATCAAAAGGTTAATTTTGATAATAAGGACCAAGTCAAATCCATTAGGAAATAGATAAAATTTGACTCAAAGAAAATTATAAAAGGAAAAATTATAAAAAGACAAAGGTCAAGATCCTTTATTGATCCAAATAAGAGAATAATCTAGGACTCATATTTTGTTTGGATTTTCAACAAAAGGTTGAAAATAAGGGTTATGATGGGATCAAAATGAGGGCTATGCAAGGACCTAAATGCAAAATGAATATTATGATGCGATCAAAATGAGGACTATGAGGATCAAAATGATGATAATGAGGGCTATGCAAAATGCAAAGGCCTAAGTATAAAATGAGAATAATATTGATATCAAAATGAGGATTAGGAAATATGAAAAAATGATCCTAAAAGTAAAATAAAAATTATGCAAGGACTATGATATGAAAAGTGATTCCTAAGAGACATTCCATAAGATCATAAGGCAACAAGTTTCCATGGTTTTGCAATATTTTGGACAAGTTTGACAATCATGTGTTTGAAAAATATTTTGAAAGTTTTTTGACAAGTGTTTGCAAGTTTATCAATTTGGCAATTATCTTGATTAATGTGAAACACTCATGCAAGACACAATAAATGAAATGGTTGTTGTTAAAGTGAAAAAAAAAAAATGCCACAACCAAGGTCAAAAGGATAGTATCCACTAAATTCTAACTCGAATCAAAGCTCAACTACACTTATCCAGAGCAAACAATCTAGAATTTTGGTAGCACATGCTCCCCCTTATAGTGCACTCACTTCTCAAGCATACCAAGATCTGCTTCCCAAGGGGCATCACTTCCTAAGGGACTATTGTCTCTAATAAGGACTACAAAAGTGTAAGATGTCTTCACGGGCATGGGTGACCCCTTGAGCTAGTTGATAGATGGATTTTGGCCATTACAATAAAATTTTTTAGTATGGGACACTTTGTTCAATAGGTGGATGATAAAATCTCACAAGAGGTATCTTAGCCTTAAGAACAAAGGTTTGGTGCACCTCTAAGGGTGCTGGAGGAGAGCTATCACCTAGCTATATTGTTCATTGGGTATTACCCACAATTGGGCCTTTATATAGTGGTTAGAGTGGAGACCTGGCTTTGGCCTGTTACCACTCTGAAGTCCTCCCCTAACATACCCAATATTAGATATCTTGATCCAAGGCAAGCTTCTCTAAAATAATTATATAGATTTCTCTTACACCCAAGATCCATGAAGGTGAGGCGAGATGATATGTCTATATAACCCTATGAGATTTTTTTAACACTGCTAAAATGTCAAACAAAATAGCAAAAATTTTATTTTAAAGCAAGAAACTAGGTGGTTTCTAATCGACTAAAAACCACACACAATATTTTGACAAACACACAAGGTCTTCATCATGCATCCTACATCATATTTATTAGTAGTTTTTAGCGTTTGTCTTCATCAAATGAAAAAAATAGACGTCTCCTCCTTTCGGCATAAAAAATACAAAAATTAGTCTCTAAAATTTAAAAATTAGTTTCTAACAACAAAATAAAATCTATTCTACAAATAATAATAAAAATCTTAAATTAATATAGGTAAAAAAAGAAGCTAACAAAATTAAACCAAAATATAAATGAAACAAAAAAAATCTAATCAAAATTAGAAACTAAATTATAATCCAAATTAGTAAATTAAAATCTAATCTAAATTAAAAACTAAATTCTAATCTATATTAGTAAATTAAAATCTAATCTAAATTAAAAACTATATTCTAATATAAATTAGTAAAATCTAATCTAAATTGTGTGTAGGCAAAATATTATGATGTGGATTTTTAGATTTGTATTCGAAAACAGGATTCTTGACAAAACATATTTTGATTTTTGACAATTAGATTTCTAATTTTTGACAAAGAAATTTTAGCTTTTAGACATATAATTCAGATATTTGGGACAAATTTTTAATAGACAAAATTAATTTATTTTTTGTCAAAATTTGGAGTTTTTAGATTTTATGACAAGTGAATTTCAAATTTTTGACAAGTAGATTTTAGCCTTTGATGTAATAAAGTCCACCAAACTGACTCTAATTTCATATTTATATTTGATGTGACATAAATAAATTCATGATGAAGATTTATTTGCTATATCATTTATCAATTGTGAAATAAAAAAATTAGAAGCAAGAAATTCGAATTATCTTAAAAAATAAGACAAAGCATAAGAGTTCTTTGATTCCCCTAATTAGATCTATGTGACTTCTTTGTTCATTTTAGATTCTCAAAAGTAAGAAAATATGTAACAACAAAGTTATACTTGAATAATGCTCCAAGCTTCTTCCTTTTACCTACACGCATAAGAAGAGAGAAGAACATTAGTATTGTATGTTCACATCAAGTTCACCAAATGTAAGACTAGAAAATAGGTAAATTTGCATAATTAAAGCAACCCCAAACTTTCTTTGTTGAACATGTCAAGAACCTACATGAGGAGGTGCAAGTATATATTACCAAAATGAACCTATAGTACAAGGCTAGGGCAGATCAAAAAAGGAGACATAAGGAGTTCCAATTTGGAGATCAGGTTATGGTATATTTGAGGAAGGAATGATTGCTGGTGGGTACCTACAACAAGCTGAAGATGAGGAAATTTGGCCCCTACAAAATTTTAAAGAAACATAATTTAGGGAATGCATATGAGGTGGATTTGATAGATGGGATCCACATTTCTCCTATTTTCAATATTGAAAACTTAAAATAATATCATGATGATGGTGCAAATAAGGGGTTAATGCTAGAGCCATGTCCAATTCCTACTTTGGCAAAGGAAGAGATTGAAGAAATTCTAGATAGTCATATCGGCCAAAGTAATAGAAATAGGTACTATGAAGAATACCTGGTGAAGCAGAAAGGACAATCAATATAAGACTCAACTTGGATATCCACAATGGAGGTTTCCCATTTGGGTTTTCCTCTACCAACTATAAAGTGACAAGGTCACTATTCAATCTACCCTAGGTGTCTGATGCAGGAGCATCTAGTGGTGTAAGGGCAATCCTATATCACCAAAAAGTATACTTGGTATTAGTTTCTATTTAAAGTATTTTCATTTCTAGATACCCATTTGGGTCAAATAAAGATTTCAAATCTCATAGTTCTACTATTTGTTTTCTAGGTTAGAGTTTTTGAGGACCTTGGGATATGTTCCAATGTAGAAAATAGGTTATTTTGTAATTGAGCCATAATTATAATGAGTTAGAGGATTTAATTTTGAGGAATGATTATACTTGTAATTTAAAGCATTCCAAAAAAAGAATTGGATCAAAAGGCTTTACAGTTTGAAAGTTATTGCAATTTTAAGTTTCTAGGAGACCTCCTAAGACCAATTCAAAGTCAGATTTAAGGCATTAAACGGTCTCAGATAGGCCCAAAAAATGGGGAATGAGAAAATCTTGTCCATAGGGCTATAGAGAACTTGGAGAGCTTTCCAAAAATGTAAATAGTTCCTCAATCAGAGCCCTAGATCAAAAATTATGCCTCCCGAAAGTTGGACTACCATTTTTGGATACTTCTAATTTTACACCAACTTCTGACATGTTTTCTAGAACCTTCTATTTTTGTGATGGATTTCAAATGGCATATTATAGAATTTATTCCTAATCCTAAACCTAGTTTGGGTACTTAAGGACATTTCTAGCATTGTAAAGGTAGTTTTTGGTGGAGTTTTGGAGTGGGTACTATGAGGAAGATTTTCTCCAGATTAAGACAACATTGTAAGCCCATAGGGCATGTCTTTGAGTCTATTTTTAGTGTATTGAATGTAATGGTAGATCACTTTTGATAATAATAGTTCTCTTTTCCTATTGTGTTCATCTTGGTGTTGGATTGTGCCCTCATCAAAAGAGGACTTATAACCTACAAAAATATATTATTCAAACTATTAAGGAAGGATTGCATTCCAGTGGGAAAACAACTAGATTTGCAAATAGTCCATTTCACTAAAAGTGATACTAACATCTATTTTAAATAATAAAATATCCTAAAAAGGTAGATATCTTCACTTTTATCCCATATTAGGTATAGTCGAAAGACAATATCACATTATTTGAAAAAGAGAAACAATTTAGATAATAGTACATTAGAATGCAATTGGACACTAATGTGTAGAACTCCTTGATCTAATAGGACTAGGGAAATCGTTAAGAACTTAGTTATTCAATTTTGGATTGATAATACTTGTCCTTCAGCAAATAGAAGAGATATCATGAAGTAGAGTGTTGGTCCCAAGAAATATTTACAACACAAAACATCGGTTGGATGTCACACAACATGAATTGTATCACTCACTTTAAAATTTAAATCTTGACATTAAGATTGGACAAACAATGTTTGAAAGATTGAGCCCTTGTTTTGTGAAGATAAATAGATGGTTTGAAACTTTTTGTTGTTTATATCATAATGAATTTGATTTGTACTATCAAGGGTTCTAAAAGATGATGGAAGAAAGTGGTGATTCTCAAAATTCTTTTTCTAAATGACCAAGCCAATTCATAACATAAAACTTATGTGACAAATCATATGATTGTGCAATATGTGAAATAGATTGTATAAGAGAATATTGTGAAACATGTGGTAATGTAACTGTTATCATTTGTTCACCCACCAAGGTTCAAATTTCAAACATTCGGCCCGTCCAACGGCTATTTCCCAAAGATAATATTATTTTTATGACTGAGCCTTATAACATATTTTGCGGCTCATAAGTTCTCTGCCATCAGATCTGAGGCCAATCAACGATTGGTGCCATTGTGCTATGGATAAGCCGCATGAGATTTACGTTAGCGAGATGGCACCCTGATGACACGTGTCTAGTGGGTCCAAGTTTGGAGGCGTAGGAAAAATAGATGGTTGGCACAAGGCCAGTTCCCATTGACTGATACACTGAGGGGCAGGGGCAGTATCTATCTTGCTTGCCATCAAATCAAGGAAAATCGACAGAAGGCACCATGTCGCCATGGTGAAGTTTTGTGATCTTTACCATAGCGACATGGTGCCCTTTTGCCATGTGTCAGTGGGGCTAAGTTGCACCAAGGTACGTCTGTCAGGTATTGCCAAGTGTCATTCAGGTGTGGTGCAGTTGCTGAGGCGGTGCCAAATATGATGGGCCCAGGGTAAAGCAAGCACAGAACATGACAAGTCTTTATGATCGTCAGATCAAGGCAGATCAACGACAGGTGCCATCTCGCTATGGCGAAGCTGTGCGGTCTTTACCATAGCAACATAGCATCTTGTTGACACGTGTCTCGCTAGCTTGGCTAAGGTTGGCAATTAATGGCTAGAAATTAGTGTGATAGCTACAATTAATGATAATAGTTTGAAGGGTGGCGTGGTTAGTTTAATAAAGGTGGTCAAACGTGGAAAGGGTGTCCAGAACGGTAGAATGAAGGAATGTGATTGGCCTGCATGGCCCAGTCAGCATGTGGAACCATTTGACCTCGCTGACCCTGCTGATTCATGAACCAAGAAGTGAAGGTGATCAATTTTGTTGTGCGATCTGATCTTCATGATCAATCCAGAAATGAATGCAGAATGGGGAAGAACACTCCACCATCTCAGTCGATCCATCTACCCAGTCAGAACATTGATGGCACCATTTTTAGTCCTCTTGGGACACCTGTTGCAACAAAGATTAGATTTTCCTCAGATTTCCATGATTGTCCTCTGTGCAACTTAATGGCAGGTAGCTGTGAGGTTACTTCAGCAGCAAAAGATCTAAGTTATGCCTGAACTATAAAGGCAGATTTTGTAGTTTTTGTAAGGGACTCTTTTTTTATTTCTTTGCTACTACTCGTAGGTTTGTAGTGTAAAAATTCCCTTTGTCTCTGAGTTGTATAACATTCTGTATCATCTCCTTCAGCCATCAATGTGTATGTGCATCCATCTTGCCTCTCATTGGTGTATTGTTGAGATCTCTGGCTCGCATACTGTATCTATTTTTGACCTATTGGATAATATATAAGTGATACCCTTTTCCTTGTGTTATTCAGTTTGGTTTCCTGATTTGTATGTAGTTATTGATTGACATAAGTCTGGGTGTGTATGTCTTCTGAATTTTATCTTGGTTTTGTAGTGCATATATGGGCAGAAATGAGTCTGAACACTCTATTTGGGTGCATCACCTCCTTAGAATAGATTAGGTAGATTTTCTTTTGTGCTCTCCTTCTCCCTTTTCCTCTCCAAGAGTAGTTTGGTGCACCCTGATAGTAAGAGGATGTCGGCCTTCTCTAGAGACTCAACCTTGCAGTTCAAGTCCCACAACTTGGAGGTTGCTTCCATATTTCACTAGGTTGTCCTTCCGCATAGGCCTTGGACAAGGGTGCAAACCTAAGTGACAAAATTTTTTGGCATGCCCGGTGGGACTCATCCTTTAAAGATTTAAAGTCTACTGGTGTCAGGAAGAAAGAGTTTTAGAGATTAATGCTGAAGAGGTAGTGTTGGCTTCAGTATTCAAGCCTTCAAGAGGCTGATTCTTCAAAGTACTAGGCAACTTTGAACATCAACAAATCTAGTTCCAGGCCAAAGTTGCAGTGAGTCATGCCCAGAGCTGAAACAAGGGTGTCTTCTAGAGGTAAATTCCAATATCAAGAGCTTTCTCTTTCAAATCCTAGAAGAAGGAGGACTAGAACTTCATTATCACTAGTTAGGGGTGTAATAACAGTTAATATACCTGTAAGATCTGTCTCTACTCCTCATGTTGCTCGATCTCAACCTAGATTGCCATCAACACTCATCAATAGAACACTTGTTTACATGGCACAGCCAAGAGTCCATGCTTTTTCCACCTTTAATGGTGGAAGTCCTCTATTGTTAGCCCAAAGACATGATATACCAGTATCTGCACTCAAGAGTATACCTGATTTTACTGGTGAAACTTCCATCTCCCCTTTAGAGCATATCCAAGAAGTAGCAAACATCTGTAACATTCATGGTATTACAGAGGATGATGTTGTTGTCAGACTTCTAGCCTCATCTTTAAAAGGGAAAGCATTACAATGGTATAGAGGCTTAGCTCATGGTTCTATAACTAATTGGGATGGACTAGGAGTAGGGTTATGCAAACATTTTGAGGATAGAAGTGACCATCTATCACTTTTAGAGCAGCTGACTACTATAAAAAGAGCCCCCCATGAATGTATGATTGATTTTAACTATAGATTTCAAAAGACATGGGATAGAATACCTACTACAGTGAAACCTACCCCTGGTAATGCCTTCTTGCATTACCTTAGAGCCTTCAACAGTGATATTGCCACTACAATCCAAACTATGGGAGGAGATACCTTGCCTAATGCTTATGAGATAGCCATAAAAGCTGAGAACATCTTGATACAAGGGGGAAAGTTGGCTCCAAGGCCCCCTATGCCTTTCTTTCCTGATGTTCCCAACCATCAACCAGCAATGGCCCCTCTTCCTACAACTTCTACATCACAAGCCCTTCCTCCAGTCCCTCAAGCTTCCACATCCTCAAATGGGATAGATGAACTCAAGGAGATGCTCCAAGGTCTAGTGTTGAATACAGATAAAAGAGAGAAGACCCTGGATAAAAAATTGCAAGAGCAGGGGAGGGAGTTGAAGGACCAAGGGAAGAGATTAGAGGATAGTTTTTCTATGATACAAAAAATAAGTAACAAGGTGGTGGCCCTCGAAAGGCAGCAGGCTCAAGGTGGCAAGCCTCTCCAATTGCAATATCAAGCTCCAAATGGTGGTAGGCCTCCTAATCAATGGAATAGCTCTTTTGATCAGGGTAGGAAAAATAGTCATGCTTCTGCCTCCAGCTCAAATCAGAATAGAGCTATAGTCCCTCAAAATAACTTGGCCCAAGATCAAGATTTTTGTCCTTCTTGCAACTATTCTTATACCTATTGCATGTGCCAAAAGGCAGAATCTTATTTGGCCCTGACTGACCAAGAATCTGCAGCAAAGCAATCATACAAGGAGGATCATCCCAAGGAGGCCTCATATATCCAAGGACATGATGATTGCTCTTTCATGAATCATCATCAGATTGGGGAGCATTGTAATGTAAACCAAGATTCCATTACTCATAACACAAGAAGTAAGAGGAGAGCCATGGAACATGTTGCCCCTCCTTCTCCAAGGCAGGCCTCAACTTCAAGTGCTACACCTCATGCACATGCAACAAATGAACAAACAAGTACTTCACAGCAGCAAGGGCAAGATTCTAGAAAGAAAGATGCAGGTGATCCTTATGTTGTCCCATCTCAACCTCTTATAAGTGTAGCTCCCAAAGCTTCTACCAAAGTTCCTAATACACCTTTTAGTGTGGTAGAGAAAATGAAGAAGACCAATGTGAATATTTCTATGTGGGATGTTTTTGCTACCATACCAATGCAGAAGAGGATGTTGCAGCAAGAGTTAGTGAAGATTGAACCCAAGGATCAACCATCTATCATGGAGAGTGCCACAAGTCGAGTACAACCAACAGGGTATGTGGAGACAAATAAAAAGGTTAGACCTCCTCCATTCTATGTTTCTCTGATTATAGGGGGCAAATTAGTTCACAATTGCATGATAGATTCAGGGGCTAGTAGCTCAGTAATGCCTAGGTGTGTTGTTGATGCTTTAGGAATGAAATATGAGCCCCATTGTTAGGGATGTGTTACAATTAGATGGTAGTACTATCAAAACTATGGGTATCCTTAGGAATGTGGAGATGGCCCTACATGCATGCCCTAGTTGCACTATGATTCAAGACATATCTATTGCTGAAGTCAAGCCCTACTTTGCTATCTATCTTTCAAGAGACTTCACTGCTCAAATTGGTGGATTCATATCTGCTGATTGGTCATATATGTCATTTAAGACCGATATGGAGCCAATGCCTCAATCAAAGTAGAACCTCAAGCCCTTCATCACACTGAATCCTATACCCCCAACTTCATCAACATGAATTGCCCTATTCTAGAGATGGATGAAAATGACATAGTAAATGAGCCTGCCACTTCCACAGTAGAGATTCCTAATTTCTTCTTGGATGAGTGGGAAAATGCATATCAGTTTGAACCTATGTCAGAGACTCTTGAGATAGGCCTTAGTATATATTGCTTAATAGAGAAAGATGCTCAAGTTCCTAATCTAATTGGGACTAATGATGATATAAATAGAACATGGAGTATGTACTTTGATGGGTCAAGGAATAGAAATGGATCAGGGGTTGGTGTTATGTTGATCTCTCCTGCACAAATAAGATACTACTTCTCCTTTAGGCTCCAATTTAGTTGCACCAATAATGTGGCCGAGTATGAGTCTTTGATTCAAGGTCTCTTACTTGCCCAAAAGAGAGGAATTCAAGCCTTGAGAGTATATGGGGATAGTGAGTTAGTAGTTAACCAAGTGAGAAACTAGAATATCACCAAAAATGGCCTACTCAAGTCTTACAAACACAGAGTCTAGGATTTTCTTGAGGGCTTCAATGCATTTAATATTCAAAGCATTCCTAGGAAAGAAAATAAACATGCTGATAGACTTGCAGCAATAGGTGAATCTTGTGATGTACCAGGGAATCTTGAGGAAGAGAAGAAGAAACAAATAAGGGTGGTAGTGAGGCCTGCCATCCCTGACAACAACACTCATTGGCAGGTGTTTGATTCTGAAGAGCAAATTGTGAGTTTCTTGCAGAATGAGACAGAATTCTCAGTTCTAACAAGTTGCCCAAGGGTCTCATTATCTTGGAGAGTGTCTTTAATCCTGATGATCAAACAAGAGGCAAAGGAATGAATCTAGCTGTAGAAAAGGATGATCATGCCCCAGTTACAATTGCTGATGGAAAATCTCTGAATATGGGGAAGGTATGTTCTGAAACTGAGCAAGAAAATTTCATTCATCTATGTCAAGAATTTAATGATGTATTTTCTTGGACATATGATGACTTAAAAGGATTTGATCCTAGTTTTTTTCAGCATACCATAGATTTAGTTGATAGGGACAAACTAGTAAAGCAAAAATAGAGGCCAGTGAATCCTAAGATTGAACCTCTAATGAGAAAAGAGCTATCCAAGTTTATTGAGGCTAATATAATTTTTGCCATCAAACACTCATCATGGGTAGCTAACCTTGTCCCTATAAGGAAGAAAAATGGAGAAATCAAATTGTGTGTGGACTTTAGAGACCTCAATCAGGCTTCTCTTAAAGATCACCATCCTCTACCTTCCATGGAGCAAATTCTATCCAAGGTCAGTGGTTCAAGGAGATTCTCTTTTCTTGATGGGTTTTCTGGTTATAACCAAGTGTTGGTTAATGAATCTGACAGATATAAGACAACATTCACTACTCAATGGGGCACCTATGCTTATTGCAAGATGCCATTTGGACTAACAAATGCAGGTGCCACATTTCAGAAGGCAATGGAGATGGCCTTCAAAAGATTAATTGACAAGTTTGTCTTCGTATACCTTGATGATATAACTATATATTCAAAAAATGTAGAAGATCATTTTGATCATCTAAGGCAAGTATTTCTAAGATGTAGAGAGTTCAGGGTTTCCCTTAACCTAGCCAAGTGTGTCTTTGGTACAAGCCAAGGAAAATTATTGGGACACATTGTATCTAAGGATGGGCTGACCATTGATCCAGAAAGAACAAAGGCAATATTGGCCCTTCCTCTTCCTAAACACAAGAAGGGGCTGCAAAGTTTCCTTGGTAGAATAAATTTTGTAAGAAGGTTTATTCCTAATCTTGCTACCATAGTGAAACCTCTTACAGCTATGCTTAAGAAAGGTATGGTCTTCTCATGGACCAAGGAAGGGAAGGAGAGTTTTGAAGAGATCAAGGTAGCCATAGCCTCAGCCCCTACTCTCATGAATCCAAATTTTGAGAAAGATTTCATCCTCTACACTCTAGGTGGTGAGTCAAGTATCTCTGTTGTCTTGACTCAAACAAATGACAAGGATGAGGAGTAGCCCATAGCCTTCTTTAGTGAAGGGATCAAAGAATATGAAGATAAGTACAGCTTTGTTGAGAAGTAGGCCCTTGCGGTCATCAGAGCCTTGAAGAAATTCAAGCACCTCTTATCCCACAATAGGATCCATTTGTCAGTGCCCCATGCCAGTGTAAAAGACTTCCTGTTAAGCAAAGATATCAGTGAAAAGAGAGCTAGATGGATCACTAGGGTAATGGAATATAATGTTGATATTAAGATTACCAAGCTGGTAAGAGGGAGAGGATTGTGCAAAGAAATGTGATCAGACCAGGATTCAGATGAAGAGGCTTCTATGGTAATAACAGAGCAGCAAGAGGAAGGAAATGTTAATGGTCCAAGGAGCTAGATAAATGACATTAAGAGCTTCTTATCAGGGAATGGATACCCTCAGGGATTAGACAGAACTAAAAGGAGACAATATAGACTGTAATCCATTCCCTATGTTGCAATTGATGGTATCCTATTCAGGAGGGATTTTAATGGGACCCTGTTGAGATGCATTGAAGAGGATCAAGCTGAGAGGATGATAAAAGAACTTGATGATGGCCCTGATGGTGGCCATTTCTCTGCAAGAACAACTGCCATGAAGATCATGAGGGCTGGTTATTATTGGTCATCTCTATTCCATGATTGTTATGGATATGTGAGAAAATGTGAGAAATGTGCTTTCTTTTCAGGCAAACAGAAGCTTGCAGCTCTCCCCCTTCGTCCTATTCAGGTGGATCAGCCCTTTACCCAATGGGGCTTGGATTTTATAGGCCCCATTAATCCTCCATCTAGTGTAGGTCATAAATGGATTTTGGCTGCTACTAATTATTTCACTAGATGGATAGAGGTGGTTGCCTTGAAGGATGCCACAGAATCATCAATTCTTGAATTCCTTGATGGAATTGTATCTAGGTTTGGTGCTCCTTCTACTATCATCTCGGACAATGCCAAGTCTTTTGTTGGAACCCAAATTTGTGCATGGGCAATGAATCACAATATCTACCTGAGCACATCATCAAATTACTATCCCCAGGGTAATGGTTTGGCTGAGTCTTCCAACAAGAATCTGATCAGAATCATGAAAAGGACAATAGAAGACAATCAGAGGGTCTGGCATAAGAAATTAAGAACTACTCTGTGGGCTGATAGGATAACACCCAAGAGATCTATTGGGAATTCACCTTTTGTGCTGGTATATGGTAGGGAGGCCAGACTCCCAATTTCATTAGAATTCCCATCCTTGGAGTTGGCTCATCAGCTGGAATTGATTGAAGATAATGCCATGTCAGTCAGAATGGCAGGGTTGTTTGAACTAGAAGAAAAGAGAAATAAGGCTATGCAAACCCTGGAGATGCATTAGCAACAGATGAAAAGGAGTTTTGATAAGAAAACTAGGGTCAGAACCTTTAGAGAGGGAGATTTAGTTCTAAAGTGGGATTCAGACAGAGCAAAAGTAGGAAGACATTCCAAGTTTGACCCACTATGGAGTGACCCCTATCTGATTGCCAGTTGCAAACAGGCTAATGCATTTCAGTTGAGCAGGCCAAATGGAGAGATTTTTCCCATTCCAGACAATGGGGTCTATTTGAAGCCCTATTTCTAAAAATTTGTGGATTCATGTACATAAGTAGTTTAGTTTCTTTTCTATTATTTCCTACTTTTCAAGAAGTGCGTAGGCAGAGCCATCTCCTTGTAAGGTAGCAGATTTTGAGGTGTCTCACATTGCAGAGGAAGTTTTGTTTTTTGTTTCCTTTTGCAGTTGCGAAGCTAGGGTTTTCAATGTTTTTTATCTTCTCACAGAGGGGTTAGGGTTTTGCAGTTCTTGGGTTCATACTTTTTTAGACCCTGTAGCCCAATGGATTATTTACAGGCACTGGTCAGACACATAGCAGGCTTGTGTCCCCTGTGAGTCACCAGAAATGTTATCATTTGTTCACCCACCAAGGTTTAAATTTCAAATGTTCGGCCCATCCAATGGCTATTTCCCAAAGATAATATTATTTTTATGACTAAGCCTTATAACATATTTTGCGGCCCGCAAGTTCTCTGCCATCAGATCCTAGGCCAATCAACGGTTGGTGCCATCGTGCTATGGATAAGCCGCACGAGATTTACGTTAGCGAGATGGCACCCTGATGACACGTGTCCGGTGGGTCCAAGTTTGGAGGTGCAAGAAAAATAGATGGTTGGCACGTGGTTAGTTCCCATTGATTGATACACTGAGGGGCAGGGGCAGTATCTATCTTGCTTGCCGTCAAATCAAGGAAAATCAACGAAAGGCGCCATGTTACCATGGTGAAGTTGCACGATCTTTACCATAGTGACATGGTACCCTTTCACCACGTGTCAGCGGGGCTAAGTTGCACCAAGGTACGTCTATAAGGTATTGCCAAGTTTCATTCGGGTGTGGTGCGGTTGCTGAGGTGGTGCCAGATATGATGGGCCCGGGGTAAAGCAAGCACAAAACATGATGAGTCTTCACAATCGTCAGATCAGGGTAGATCAATGACAGGTGCCATCTCGCTATGGCGAAGTTGCGCGGTCTTTACCATAGCGACATAGAATCTTGTTGACACGTGTCTCGCTGGCTCAGCTAAGGTTGGCAGTTAACGGCTGGCAGTTAGTGTGATCGCTACAGTTAACGATAACAGTTTGAAGGGTGGTGCAGTTAGTTTAATAAAGGTGGTCAAACATGGAAAGAGTGTCTAGAATGATAGAAGGAAGGAATGTGATTGACCTGCATGGCCCAGTCAGCATGTGGAACCGTTTGACCTCGTTGACCCTACTGATTCATGAACCAAGAAGCAAAGGTGATCAATTTTGTTGTGTGATCTGATCTTCATGATCAATCCCAACCTACCAGAAATGAATGCAGAATGGGGAAGAACACTCCACCATCTCAGTCGATCCATCTACCTAGTCAAAACATCGATGGTGCCATTTTTAGTCCTCTCAGGACACCTGTTGCAACAAAGATCATATTTTCCTCATATTTCCATGATTGTCCTCCACGGGACATAATGGCAGGTAGCTGTAGGGTCACTTCAGCAACAAAAGATCTCAATTATGCCTGAACTATAAAGGCATATTTTTTAGTTTTTGTAAGGGACTCTTTTTTGATTTCTCTACTACTACTCGCAGGTCTGCAGTGTAAAAATTCCCTTTTTCTCTGAGCTGTATAACATTTTGTATCATCTCCTTCAGCCATCAATGTGTATGTGCATCCATCTTGCCTCTCATTGGTGTATTGTTGAGATCTCTAGCTCGCATACTGTATCTATTTTCAACCTATTGGATAATATATAAGTGAAACCCTTTTCGTTGTGTTATTTATTTTGGTTTCCTGATCTGTATGTAGTTATTGATTGACATAATTCTGGGTGTGTATGTCTTCTGAATGTTATCTTGGTTTTGTAGTGCATATATGGGTAGAAATTAGTCTGAACACTCTATTTTGGTGCATCACCTCCTTAGAATAGACTAGGTAGATTTGCTTTTGTGCTCTCCTTCTCCCTTTTTCTCTCCAAGAGAAGTTAGGTGTGTCCTGATAGTAAGAGGAAGCCGGCCTTCTCCAGAGACTCAACCTCGCAGTTCAAGTCCCATAGCTTGGAGGTTGTTTCCATATTTCACTAGGTTGTCCTCGCACATAGGCCTTGGACAAGGGTGCAAACCTAAGTGACAACAGTAACTAAATTCTCTTTGAGAGATGCAGACATTGATATGATGAGGATGGTAAAATGTAAGAGATATAAGCACATAAGGTCTAAAACAAAAGTTGGGAAGGAATCAATAAAGTTGAAATATGTAGAGGATGAGATAGATGTTAGAGATTTTATGTCAAATTTTAATATCAAAATTATTTACAAATCTTGTGATCATTCCAAAAACAACATAAGAATTAGGAGATTATTGAAGCTCCTTTCGAGGAACCACACTAGAAACAACATTTGGAAGACCAAGAGCCACAACTTAGAATCCACCTTTTACAATGAGACGAATACAACCAATAGAAAATCAAGAGTCACAACCTAAAATTTGACAAAATGACCCTCTTTAGGTTTGAACTAGTGTCTCCACAATAAGAACTCATTGCTTCAACTAACTAAGCCAAACCCCTTGACATTTATGTCAAATTTTCACAAGTTTATTCAACCATATATACGCTATGCTTTTTTTTCTAAGTGGCAAGAATAATAGTTTCAAAAGAGAAACTTTCCTAGTTGTTACAAATTTTGTTGTTTTTGACTTTGTAGAGAATTACTCTTTTGTTTCTCAAAAACAAATTCAAGCGGAATACTACTTTATAGAGTAGGTCACTATTATGGTCCAGGTGCCTTATCAACACGCACAAAATTGATTTGAATGGTGTAGAAAGTACAAATTTTTGGAGGACCACACATTTCTTCAGATCCACATGGACTGGGGATATTGTGATCATCAAAAAGATGATAGTCTTGCAGTGTAATATGTTGCATATGGCCTGTAGGTGTATATTCTACTTCATTATGATTGTGGAGAGATGGAGTGACATGAAAACTACTTTGAGACTCTCAAACTATCATCTAATATTCCACTACCATAATTTCCTTAGTCAGAGATGAAATATTCTACCTCAATATTCCATATATCCTCTATAGATGAGGAAGAGATCGGAGTAGGGGAGAGAACTAATGTAGGAGAAAATTTATTTGTGGGTTGTAATATCTATGTATTAGTATGTTGAACCTATGAATGATGCAAGTTTTCCAATATTACATATTCATTAAGTGGTTCTTCTTGAAATTAGAAATATGGAAATACATTTTCATTAAAGACAACATCTGTACTACAAATAACTTTCTTGTCAATTTGACTCCAATGTCTAAAACCAAATTGATCTTCTCTGTACCTGAGGAATATACAAGGTTATAATTTGGGATCCATCTTTTTTCTCTTCTCCTTAGGAACATGCACAAATGCATGACAACCAAAGACTTGGAGATGAGAGTATGAAACTCTTCTTCCTTTCCATTTCTCTTTTGAAATTATGAAATTCATTCATGATGAAGGAATTTGATTGATTAAATTTTTTTTTAATTCAAACCGACTTTCAAAAGCATATTGAGCTTTCTCAAGTATGGTCTTGTTAAGCCTTTCTACTGCCCTATTTTCTTAAGGGGTGTAGGGAACAATTTTCACCCTTCAAAAACCATTATCTACATAATAATTATCAAACTATAGTGAACAAAACTCTTCTCCATCATCCCTTTTTAAGCACTTAATCTTATGACCTCTTTGGTTTTCTACAAGGGATTTGAAAATTTTGAATTTAGAAAACACTTCAGATTTATTGGCCATCAATATATATCCAAACTTTCCTAGTACAATCATCAAGGAAAGTAACAAAATACTTTGCACCTCCTAAAGAACTTACGTTGATAATACCAAAGACATCTCATTGCACAAGTTCTAATGGTATTGTCTTCATATCATGTCCATATTTTAAGAAGATAACCCATATTTTCTTTTCATAGAGACGATATTTACAAAACCCCAAGTTTGCTAATTAGAGACCTAGTAGTTGATCCATTTTCAGAATTACCTCAAGTCATTTCTTACTCATGTGGCCTAATCTTTGATGCCAAAGTGCCACATTACTTCCCACAACTGTCATAGTAGCACCTACTTTGGTAGGTCTTTCGAAAAGTCATAAACTACCAACCTTATTGCCCTCAAAAATAATCATAGAACCTTTAAATACTTTCCAAGAATTGAAATGAAAGAATGGATGACATCCTTGAGTAAACTATTGATTAACAAAAATTTGATTTGCCTTAATTTGGGAACATGGTGAACATCTTTTAGAAACCATTGGTTTCCTCCTTCCAACTATACCGTAATGTCACCTTTAGTAACTATCTCACTAGACTTATTATCTCCAAGAAATACTTCTCCAAACTGTACTTCATGATAGTTTGTAAAATAATTCATAGAAGAAGTGGCATGAAAAGAGACTCCATAACCCATCACCCAAGAATTTTTTTTGGTGTTTCTTGTAGAAAGAATTAAATCACTTTCATCTTTTTCATATAATATATTTGCATTAATATTTCTCACCTTTTATTGTGCCTTCTTGTAAGCTAGACATTTTTGCTTTGAGTGACTGGGCTTACCACAAAACCAACACTCTCCATTCCTACCTCTTGACCTTGATCTATTGGTTGATTTAGATTTCCTTTGGTTGTAATTGTTGTCTCTATGATGGATTCTTCTCCTTATCTTGATGCTAACCACGGTAAAAGATTACTGGATAAGAAGCATTTATTACTTCTGATATCTTCACTTAATAAAGTGGCCACAACTTCATCATAGATTAGATTTTCTTTATGGAATTTGAAGTGCTAACCATTGTAACTATAGGATCCCAACTGTCAAGTAAGGATTACATCAATATAATAGCTCAAAATTTGTCATCTTGAGTCATACCAATTGAGATTTATTGATATAAAAATGTGTTCAAATCATTTATATGATTTTACATTACAATCTCTTCCTTCATTTTCATCTTGTAGAGATTCTTCATAATAGATATTTTATTCACAACTGATGTCATCTGATAGATGCTTTGAAGTTTATCCCAAACTTCCTTTACTATCTTTGCAATGAATACATTGAACAAGATGTTTTGAGACAATGAAAGAAAACTTTATGCCATTGCCTTCTCATCAATCTTTTTCTAATCTTCTACTTGAAATACAATAGGGAATGTAAACATTGAGAGGGGGGAGGGGGGTGAATCAATACTTAAAACTTCAACCTTAAAATCATTCACCACACATCCATCTCAAAATATATGTATATATATATATATATATATATATATATATATATATATATATATATATATATATATATATATATATATGCAAACTGAAATACCAAATCAAGAATGTACATCTAAAATATGTGAATAAGTAAACATTCACACAAATGTATGACACAAGATATTTGGTTACCTAGAAACCCTCCAATGAGAAGCTAAAACTGAGGTGGGAATGGGACCCGCAAATCTCCACTACTATAGTAATAAAGTGTATCCAATGAAGGTTACAATATTTTGATCATGAAATATAATATACCCTATGAAAGGTCTTCCCTATAAAAGGCTTACAAGATTGTTAGATCTTACCCTATTAAAGGATTTCAACACGTTATTAGAAGTGTGCCTAGTAAAAGGACTTTGACTTACAATTAAGTAAGAACACTGTTTAAGTATTTATAATAGCCTATTATGACTACTCTAGTAAGAGATTTAATTGATTCACCTATTAGAATGTCTTAGCAATGATCTTTCGGTTAGCACTTCGTTTCTTGATGATAGATCACCTCTTTCCTAATGTGTACTTGATCCTTTCTGATCTAATGAATTTCTATTGTCTTCTAATTCCTTTCCACTATTATCCTCTAATTGATTCTATAATGTATTTCAAATCACAATTCCTTAGTCACCTTGAATGCTCTATTTACGCATGCAAAACTTCTCTCTTTTCTCCTTACACATTCATACAAATTTTAGGGTTTGTCCTCCTTAAGAAGACCTAGGTGACTTAGGGTTAGGCATGAATCAATGATTGTGATTCACCTATATTACTTCTTAATCCTTCCCTTAATCTGATTGGATGCATGTGCTACATAGGGATTCACAATAAAGATTCATTCTTATCATCAAAGATCATAAAATAATGCTTAAGTCAGCTCAAAAATAGTTTACATAAAAGTTTGTGTCATTACAAACAACTATGTCAAAACTATATAACTCAGCATCTAAAGTCCCTGATGGTCATCATCAACTACAACTTCAATGCTATAACTTGGCCTCTAAATGACTCAACATCCATTGATCACTCATTATCTGAATAACTCGGCACATACTATCTTCTCAACACTTGAGTGACTCGACAGTTACTGCTTACTCAACACTTGAATCACTCATCACATAATTTTTCTCAACACTTGAGTAACTCAACATGCACTATCTAACATGTTGTGCTCAACATGAATTACTTGTTTGGTATAAACTATTTACATAGCTTATAAATATCTTAAGTGTATAAACACTCATTTGTCAAAACCAATCTCAGATCAACAATCTCCCCCTTTGACATGAGTGATAAAAACACTTGGTCATGCATGAATGATATTCACTTATGAGCATAACTCATATATTCAATATCTCTATTCAATTTATATACAAAATTTCTAAATTTTTATAAACATGACTTGTCAATCATACCTTCATAACTCCCCCTAAGTGAATTGAGTTATTCTATATCTAAACCAAAATCATTCCTCCTGCTAAGTAGATTTGCATAAGCTGATCTATGTACTTTTTTTTGTCATTGACTCTCCCTGTCTACAAAATAATAGCTCCCCCAAAAATATTATATCTCCTTCAGTATCTCTCCTATACTTCTTTTTCTCTTATTTCTCCCCCTTTTTGATATTTATCTCAAAGGTTTATACACTTATAGTGTGTTTGTCCAAAAAAATTTTATGGATCTCAAGCATAATTTTTAAAGTAGCATTCCAAATGTCACAAGCTACCTCCAATGATTTGATTTGGATGGCCAGCTCAATAGCAAAGTGTACTAAGAATTCATGAGTAGAAAGATATAGATCTTTCTTCATGATTGTTTTAGCAAAGGCTAGTTCCTTGTGCAATATCTCCATATGTGGAGTCAGCATAGACTAGATGCTCATCACTTTAACCTCTATGTTTTCTTCATCTACATGTAGCACTGCTAATTGAATTTCGGAGTTTAGGAGATTCTTGAAATGTTTCTCACTCTTGGTCAGAGACCTTGGTAGAGTTATGCCAATTGACTGCATATGACCCTCCAAATTTATTATGTGGCTCCTGACTTCTTGTGTGATAAGTATTGGATTGCACAATTTGGTGTATAAAGAGAAAATTTTCTCTAGTACCTTATTCACATTGTCAATTTTGGTTGCTAACTCAACCTGTGATAGTGCAATAGAACTTGATATCTTTTCATTAACCTTATTTTGAAACTTTCTTTTAGACCATTCAAGTAATTTCACATTTGAATCTCGATATATGTTATAAACCTTCTCAACTAAGTTGGTTAACTACTCTTTGATAGGCTTTGTTGCTTCTAGTACTGGCAGGATAAATGCATCAAGAAAAATTTCTTGATATCTAGAAAATCTTGCTTATGCCTATGCTCCCTTCTGAGTAGTTTGTGGTTTTTCTTCTTTGCAAGAGCATCCTATAATATGCTCATCTATTCAATAGTGATGGTTGCAAGATCAAACTTTGGAAACTCAATCACTTCATCCAAGTTCACATCAAAAAATGATGTAACTTCATCCACCTTGGATATGCTTGGACTCAACCTTGATGATTGTAAAGGTATAGCTTCTATACTCAACCTATGAAGAGGTTGACTTGGAGGAGTAGTAGTTCTTCAAAAAGTCACTAGTGTTTGTATTGCTAGTTTCTCCTAAGGTTTTTTAGCCAAACCTAGTTCTTCAATCCTATCCTTTTCTTTCTCTACATTCTTAGTTGCACCTTGATTTTGTGTTGTAGGTGCATGAGTATCTACCTAACCTATTGGAACTTGTGTTGTATCCTGTGCTTCTATAGCAACTTTTGGTACTGACATAGTGTGTACTAATTTGCTAATATTAGTCACGAATGGCTCTTTTCTTTGATACACTAAAAGAGGTATATCATGGTGGATTGAGGAGGACTCGTAGATGTCTCTTATGTCTAAATTTCCTCCCCTGCAGATGCCTTTTCTACCTTCTCAATCTCATCAATACTTACCAGTATAGGAATTTTACAAAGTTTTGTCTAGGTAGTGGAATCTATCAATATCTTCTTCAAGTATTCCTTTGTAAGGGGGTTGTTGTTCTGAGTGATAGTATTAAAAAAATCCTTAATATTTACAATATCAATATTGAAACCCTATTGTAAACTACCTCATAATCGGCGATCTATCTATATGCTCAGCCTAAACCATGATCTAGTACAAACTACCTCATAGTTAGCAATCTGTCCATGCACTCAAGAACTCTAGCTCTGATACCACTTGATGAAGGGTACTCCCCTAAATACCAAAAACTCATAATAGAAACAAAGAAATAACAAAAAATGTGAGAACAAAATATGAACTTCTTATTTGTGTCGCAAATGTGGTATTACAAAATTCACAAGTACAATATGCTAACCCACATGGTCACCTTCATTATAATCATCTACAAGACAAGCTGCGAACTATAACCCAAATTTGTTCTAGACAATGTTCGGGCCTTTCTTAAATAGGCAATTTTACGATATCCAAGAAGGTTCTAAATGCTCAAACTTAATACCTAGGGCCAACAAAACCTAACAATACATATAGAGTTAGCTAAATACATTTTTGACACATTATTTTAGAAATTTCAGCAACCCAACTTCAGAAGGCCATAACTCTCAAACCGTTGCTCTGATTGCCTATTATAACCATGTTTCAAAAATGCTATCTATTGATCTATAGGCTCAAAACAACGTAAGTTCCCTTCTATTGAGTTTTTGGACCTCATCCAGGTACTCTAAGGGCTTCAATGGTGAGCTTAAAGATTCTTTTATAAATTTTTCAACCAAAAATTTGCAATAACTTCTCTAATACTTAAGTTGGAGTAATGAGATTTTTATGGTAAGCTTATAACTCAAAAATGAACCTTCTTTTAGAAAATGAGAATATTTTGAGCTCATATGAAAAACTTACTAAGAATAGCAAGTTCCCATAAATAGCAACCACCCTATCTACTAGTCCTTATTAAAATAGAAAAGACTAAAAATAAAATATTTTTTTGATGATGTAAGATTGCTCTTACACCTAGGATGTTGTTGCATTTGAAAGTCAAAAGATTTTCTAGAAGAATTATGAACATTAGTAAGGAAGCAGTCACATATCTTATGGATATGCTCCCTGATCCTAGTCTCTTTAACCAATTCCAAGAAGATAAATTGATCAAGAGATATAACATCAATGACTTATTCTTAATTAGCTCTCCCTAAAGGGCACAAGAAGACAATCTTGTGGCTGACAAATTGTGGACAAAGATTTGGATTCATAATCTAGAGCATAAAATAATTTTTTTCTGGTGGGCAGTGGCTCATAGAAAAGTCCTTATGCTTGACAATCTATCTAAATGTGTTATGAGTCTAGCTAACATATGTTCTCTTTGTGAGAAGGATTCTAGGTCTATAAATCATCCATTGTTACATTGTTCTTTCACTACTGAGAAATGGAATCCTGTGCTCAAGGATTTTCACCTATCCATGGTTTTCCCCAAAACTGTTAATGATCTAATGATTCAATGGATGATTTCTCCATTCTCTCACCCTAACTTTCTTAATGATCTGATGATTCAATGGATAATTTATCCTTTCTGAGAGATCGTTGTTAACACTTGGGAATTAATTCTTCCGATTGTTAGTTGGGGTGTTTGGAAAGAGAGAAACAACATGATCTTCAGAGACAAAAAGAATGATCTTGCCTCTAATTTCCAAAACATTAAAAATATCATTAGAGATAGTATAAGTTATTCTTACTTCTCCAAGAGCCTCAAGTTCCCTAGTTTTCTAGACCTAAGGTTTGAAAAAATTGAAACATTAATTGAAGTCTGATAGATAATAATTGGAAAAAGATACAAAAAAGGAAAAAGTGGTACTGGATCCCACTTGAAGGGGGATGGATGAAATGTAATGTGGATGAATGTTCTAAAGGTACCTAACCCCGGTATCACTAGAGCTAGAAGAATTATTCTTGGAAATATGAAATGATCCATGGCTTTGCAAAGTTGCTGGGAATAATGTGTAACAACTATGTCGAGGCTATTGCAATATAGTTTGGCATCAAAAAAATATAGGACTTAGAAGTTGATAGCATTGAATTGAAACATGACTCAAAGCTAATTATTGATTTACTTCTAAAAAAATATAAGTGCCCAGGAGAATTTCCCCTATTATAAATGATTGTAGAAGATGACCTGTATCCTTTAACAAAGTTACTATTAAACACACCCTTAGAGAAGGGAATAATGTTGTTGACTATTTGGCGATGTGGAGAATGAACTATAAGGAGTGGAAGATGTTGGCTCAAATGGAGGCACGCAAGAGTTCAGTCTAATTATTTTAAATGATAGCAAAAAAATATAATGGAATGTAATAGAAATACCAAATGTGACATTTGGATTGTTAAGTTATTGAGTCATCAAGGTTCATTTTCTAAGAGTATTAAAAGATATAATCTGATTGGGCCTTTGTTGAGTGTCAATCTCAATAAAAGCATCAATAATTTTTTTAATCCCATGAAGCCAAAAAGTACTTCCCATATCGTTTCATTTATCAAACTTTGTTGTGTGATTCCTACCCCATATCTTAACCTATTATTTTGCAAGGTGGTTAATAATACCAATGTAAGGTATTTATGGAGGTGAGTTGGATTTTTTTGTTCTTAACCGAGGCTTTACATGAGGTTGTCATCATGATTTACTACATCTCTCACATCAATGATAGAAAAAGACCTAGCTATGTGAAGTGATGCAACACAAGGATTGAGAGTAAGATTTGTGACAAGATTTTACACCTATTAATGAGCATGGTTTATTTTTAGCATCACCCTTATTTGGAAACATAATTTCCTTCTATGCCCTCTAATTTCCTCAATAATATCCATAAATTTCAGTTGTCAGAGGAAGGTGCCAGGATGAGTGATATTGTAGAGAAAAGTATTATTGATTTGAACTTGGGTCCTCAGAATTCCAAGCAGTTGTTTCAGAAGGAGAACACCATGGGAGGCCCGCTGAAACATGTTAAACCTAGAGACTATAAAGAGTTAGAGCAAGATAAAGAATTTTGGGATATTTTGTTAAGGAGAGTCTACATTTGTATTTCCACACAATGAAATCCCACAGTACTATTCAATGAGCCCACAATAGTGGGTGCCACTTTTTGACCAATTTTGACATTGATATCAACATTTTTGAAACAAATCTCACATTTGGGTGATTCTATTCTTAAAAAATTAAGAATTTGAAGATGACATAAACTACTAATTTATAGTACTTGGTTCCTACTTTGTAACCATATTTAAGAAAAGAAATTGTTCAAGTTAAATTTTTCTTCTCCCCCAAAAAGTGGTATATATGAGAAATCAATATTTTTAAAGAGTCACAATCATTTTGACAAGCCTAACTTTTTTTTCTACAAATGATAATGAGGTAACTCCTTTGATGTTAGCTTTGTAACATCAATATTTAGAGGATCCATTTGGTTTGATTCAATTTGGTTGAATATTGTATATTTTATGAAATTCTAAAGTGACATCAATCGTAATTCACACATACGTTCATTTTGACAAGCATAACTTGAACTCAATATATCATAAATCAATCTATCTCTTTTTTAATAGAAATCTAATTTACTAACCTATCTTGAGATTTTTGAAAAAAAAAATTGACCTAATTTACAATTTTTCTCAAAATGTCGAAGTCAATAGATGTTCAATCATTAATCAACCTATAATGAGTTAAACTCATATTTGGAAGTCTTAATACCTATTAAAATCATAGTCATTGGAAAGGTTTCTCCTAACAGCACAATTTTAAAAATTTAGATTTATAGCAGGAGGTCATTTGATCCTAGTTTTGAGGGTCAAAAGGCCATTTTTTCATTTTCTTTATGAAAAAGAACAAATTAAAAAAAAATTCTCACACGAACATCGTGTTCATGCAGACATGTATTAATATATTTGTACAAACACATGTTGTGCAAACATATCTGTCAAAAAATTCGGTGACCAAATTTTTATTTTTTTATGTTCACTCGAAGACCTAATTAAACGATATATATTTATTTTTATTTTTTTTATTTTTTTTTATTTTTTTTTATTTTTTTTTTTTATTATTTTTTTTTTTCAAATTGAAGGAAAAATTTTGAAGGCGAAGGCTAATTTTGAAGGTGAAGGCAAACATAATTTACATGTTCACATGAACACATAGAGTTCATGCAAATAATTGAAAAGTCAAATTTTTTCTACCATTGTCAATTTCATTCATGCCTCAAAAGTGGCACCTACTATTGTGGGCTCACCCTGTTCTCTCCACTAAGTTTGATAATTCTTGGAACAAAGGACTAGTGGAGATTGACAGTATCAAATTTGTGGTGACACCATAACCAATTGGAGAAGCGACAAGCCTGGAGCATGTTGTCATTGGAGCGGAAAGGAAAGGTATGTTGGACTACAGTAAATTTTGGTATATGTTCTTTGAAAGAATAAAACAACCTGTTCGTGTGAGTTTTGGAAATAGGAATGATAGGCTCTCTCTCCCTAGCCCTTTTGATGCTATTTTCTACTGGTTAATCAAGTATTTTACTCTTGAAGGTCATTACATGACCTATCATGGCTATCATTTTCTGTTGCTTAATTTGCTTAGACATGGGGATAAAGTTAACATTATGTTCTTCCTATTTTCCTCTCTAGCCAACAATATTATCCTAGGATAAAATCCTCTAGGGATAACTTTAAGAAACCCCCCTTTGGGAAAATGTATAAAATTTTGGTGAATCAAACATTAGTTCATGGGAAAACAATTGATTTCTATTGGTGAATTAATTTTTTTGGGTAGGAAAAAAATTAATCTCATTGGTGATATTTTTGAACTATATGAAAATTCTATAAAATCCTGGCAAATCTTTCATTATTGACAAAAATCATGGACATAAGAACACATACCTAGAAACCATAATTTATTATTATTATTATTGTACACAATATAATTGTGTGTTCATGAGACTTTAATGCAGAATGTAGATAAAATGACAATGAAATAGACTAAACCGAAGAAATCATTGTCAAAATGTAAATTGTATGAGTGCCTCATGTTTCCCTAACTACAACTACTAAGAAAACTCTTAGACCAACAACTTTTAGAATGCTATCAAAATGGACATGCAATGAGCTAAAAATGTAATAAATGTTACTAAACAACATGAAAATGATGCTAAAATTCTATGAACTCGCTACAGTGATAATGCTTAAATGATAACTTAGAATGTGCCTATAGTGCAAATGCCTAAAACTCGGGTCCTTTAGCTCTTACATTTCCCTCCTATTTCTAGGATTTCAAAAAGGGTTGGGGTAAGAGTTAGGATTTTTACCTTTGACTGGTGGATGGAGGTGAAATCAAAAATATCTCATAAGAGACTAGGAGGAAGAGTCCAATAGACTTGGTTTTGAAGATAAATGAGGATTTTTCCAATTCTTTTAAATGTAAAAGGGTGATTTTCACTTTTGTGAGGATAAATGACTTTATTGATTTAATAAATGTTCTACTTATTTTCAACATTTTATCTTATTCTTCCTCCCTTTTTTAATTTCATTTTATGATTTTGAATTTTTTTTCTCCTCTTTTTAAAGTTGATTTAGGTCTTATTTATTTGATAGATGATTAATGACTTGATGTGATTTTTTATTTGAAATTCTATTGTGTTCTTCTAATTTTCTCCTTAATTTGTGTTGATTGATTGAAATTGCCTAATTTAGGTCTTTGCTATTTTTTGAGTGTCTACAAATGCCCCTCTTTTAGATAATATGCAAAACATATTAGTTCAAAGATTATCTTGATTCTCTAATTTTAGGTCAAGTTCTGATGATTAAATGTCTGATCGATAATATTTTGACGTTTCATAGTTGTCATGGTGTTTGATTGTTGATGACTTGATGTCTGATCTTTGATTTTGATGTTGTGGTTTTTTTACTTGGATACCCTAGTTTTTTGTTTGAAATTTTGGTTGGGGTAGGAAATTTTGATTTTAATAAAAAAAATTGATGCCTTGGTGTGATATGGATATACTGCCCCCTCAAAAATGAAATTGGAAAAAAAAATGAATGTGCGAAAATTAAGGAGGTTCCAATTTTATTTCTGAAAGGTTTGATAACTAATAGCTAAAGGTGATCAAGGTGGTTTAATACAATACCCAATTTGTGCAAGTGAACAAAAAGGTTCCAATGTTGGGTAAATAGAGTGAAAAAGGGATATAAATGCCCTTAAGGAGGGTTAAATAGGTCAAAAGACCTTTTACCCTTGTCATTTTCACCCTCCCCACATTTGACACTTTAGAGCTTTGAGCTAGCGAGGATGGTGGTCCCTTTACAAGAGCACAAATTCGAGAGGGGTTGCAGGTATGAGCATCCAATGGACTACGATGCCCCTATAAGCCATTGAGATCTTCAATTTTAAATTTTTTGCATGTGTACCTGAGTTTTTTTTGAATTTCACACAAATTTTTGTGGTAGAATTGACATTTTAGGTATTTTAGTGCATTTACCTTTTCTTTTAGCACATTTGAACAATCTTTTAACACATAAATGGGGTAAAACAATGCATATGAAAACCTAGTTTTGAAGTCAATAAGCGTATACAGTGAAAAGGTGGTGCATATAGTGTTTTTCATTGCACATTTGCATATTTTAGTTCATTTTATTGATCTTATAGTGCATATGGATGATTTTGTAGCACATTTTTGTTAAATAGTGCTTATGCTCTGTGAAACAATGCAAATGATCATTTCAATAGTGCTTATGTATGTTATGGCACATTCGATATAGGAAATAGTGCATTCAAATGTTTTAATAGTACATATGATAGTTCTAGCGCATATAATTAATGTGGTAGCACATATGTCCTAGGAAATAGTACAAATGAACATTGAAGAGTAGAAATAGATTGTAAAGCCTTAATCAAGCGTAAGATAATGCAAAAGGCTAGATTCTATGTTTGTCGGCTAGGGATTCATCATAACGAGTAAACAATAGTAATCAAGCAATCATGAAGTGATGTTTTAGGATTAGTCTAATGATAGATAGGTAAAGAATGATGTCCCAAATCATAATACTTTAGCATTAGTCTAATGATAGATAGGTAAAGAATGATGTCCCAACTCAAGATACAGAGTAGGGAAAACAAACAAGTCTACCTCAGGATAGAGAAGGATGAGTAACAGATCCAAGATAGAACTAGTTGCTGAGTAGCTAGATATAGATAGTAGACTAATGTATGATGATCACTTGGGATGAAAACTGATGTTGTTTTTTTTTTTTTTGAAAAATGGGTACATGGGCGAAAGCTCATGGTACAAGGGCTGTATCCATGGCCCCTAGAAGCCATAGGTAGATTGTTAACCATAGATCACCAAGTGATAAAAAAATGTAGGTTCACTTATTTACTACAGATGCCCCAGTTCCAAGTGAATAGAGGGCTATTGACAACTTTGGTTGAGCAATGACACTCAGACTACAACACCTTTCATTTGCCTATGGGTGAGCTTACTATGACTCCAGAGGATGTATATCAGTTATTGTAGATCCCAACAGTGGGAGATTTAGTATACTATGATCAGACTACAAATGGCACTGCCTTTAGGGATTTTTTTGGATATGATAGTGTTGGGGATGACAGTGTATCATGGTTCCAAATGTTGTAGTATGAGCCATTGCTGATAGTTTTGGCTGGATTAATAGGAGGATTTTTGTTGCCAAACTAACGAGGGAAAGGATTTCTAGTTGGGTGGGGCTAGTTGGTACATGATATGATTGATCAGCCACAAATATTTTCATGAGGTAGCTATATATTGGCCCAGTTATACCATGACTTGCATCAAGTTGTATATTCTGAAGCCTCATCGCTATTAGCAGGGGTGAATTTGTTACAGCTATAGACATAGAAGCATCTACCCATTACTCAACTGATATGTGTGTGCCAATGTCCTCAAGGTATGCCTTTAATATATACTTACTCTAGTGTGATCATGCAGCCCCATTTGGGCAAGATGGAGTATTAGTGGTAAATATTGGATGACATTGATGCGGTTGTATGGAGACCATACAAGTTTACAGAGCTATGGGCTAAGAACGATGATGTACAAATGATATATTTCTTTGGTCCAAGATATTTTCTTGGCCAAGTGCCTACAATGATAGAGCAATTTTGTTTTAGGCAGGTTGTGAGACAATTTGGGCGGTCACAAGGCATGCCACAGGGGTTAGCACATTATGCTCAAGTGTAGTCAAAGAGGCTAGTGTGGTGGCCAACCTTGGAGTATGAGGCTTGCCTGGTTGTCTTTCTTTAGATGATAGATATATCAAAACCATGGGCATTACAAGATGGAGAGGCAGATGCAGGGATGGAGGGAGACTATGCATGATGGTTTCATGAGCATCCATTTCCAAGATACACAGATCCAATAGAGCCTATTCTTGGGATTAATGAGCTACCGAGTGGTAGAGAGGATGGGGATGATGAGGGTGGTCAAGAGAGAGGTAGAGGGATACAATGATCTAGAGGAGAGAAAGAGGTGTGGTTATAGTAGAGGGGAGATATGGAGAATGAGGTTGAGTACCTATGGTACTACCATAGAGGGGTGTGGTACGAGGTCAAGTGTAGAGACTAGGAGATGTAGGTGTAGGGAGAGTTGGAGGGATCCAAGGCCATGGAGTTGTGAGGGTGAGAGGAGGGATGGGTGATGGTGTGGGAGCTGGTCAATGGGATAGAGGTGTTGGGTTGGGCAGGACAAAGTAGGTGAGAGTTAGGTTTCCTGATGATATTTAGTTTATCTAATGATAGAGGCCACGGGTATAGGCTCTGATCAGAGATCCATAGGATGTATAAGCATATAGGCAATAACAATTGCCACTAGATGCATAGCCACCACAAGAGAGGCTAGGGGGATCTACTAATTTATAGGCTTGGATAAGTGCCATGGAAGTTCGGATGAGTGAGTTGACAAGTACACTACAAGCATTTATAGCTGCAATGACACCGAGGCCACCACCACCACCAAGGATAGATGGGGTTCCAAAAAGTCAGACAGCCATAGTCAGATGTGTCACATCGATGATAGATGCAATTGAGCAGGCACCATGAGAGGATAGGGGTGCCTCCGACAAGAAGGGACTTTCATGTCAACCACCTACTCATGGATGAGTATATATTATATGTTATGGCATTACTCATCATTATGTATTATTATTCATCTAATGTTCATTTTATATTCATGTTGAGGTAGTTGGTGATCTTTGGATGTTCATGTGGATAGACATTGTGACATTTTGACGTTCATGAGATTTGATCATTTGGATGTTCTTTTTGATGCACTCTATCTTATATTCATGTTGATTTCATCCTTTTGATACATTATTTGTTCTCTTACTTTATGATATATCTGAGTTTATTGATGTTCAAACATGTGCATTTGTTATATCATGGACTCATGTATGCATGTGATGATTTGATTTGATAGATATGGTAGTAACAAATATTGATATATATATATATGAATGATTAATGTAGCATGATATGTGGATAATTATTGAAATAGTTAGATGGAAATAATGATCTAATGAATGAAAATGTGATGTGATGGTATGAATCTAATGAAATGAAATGAAATGTGGTAAAATGAAATTTGATGTAATGAAATTAGATATAATGTAATGTAATAAATGAAATGACATTTGGTGTAATGTAGTGTGATGCAATGTAATGTAATAAATGAAATGAGATTTGATGTATCAAAGTGGAATGAAATGAAAACTGTGATGGAATGGAATGAATGTGAAAAATGAATGTGATAGAATGAAATGAAAGTAGAGAAAATGGAATAAAATGAAATTTGAAATGTAATGAAATTTGTAAGTGAATCAGAAATGTGATGAAAATATGAAAGAAAATAATCTAATGTAATAAGAGGAAATATAATATGTGGTGTAATGAAATGAGATTGGATGTAATAAATGAAATTTCATATAAATGCAATGTAATGTAATGCAATGAATTGTGATATGTAATGAAATGAGAGTTGAGGTGATGTTATATGAGGAAGTGGATTATGATAAATGAAAATGTAATGAAAGAAATGTGATGAATAAGATGTGATGTGACAAAGCAGAATGAAATGAGAAATGTGATAAAATAAAATGAATGTGTAAATGAAATGAAAATGGTAAATGAAATGAAATGAGAATGTGATAAGAAGTAATGTGATAAAATGAAATGAAATTTGTAGGTGAATTGGAGATGTGATGGAGAGAATATGATAAAATGGAAGGAAATGGTAATGATATGGAAATGTGATAAAATGCAATGACCTGAAATGATAATGTAATGAAAATGTGATAAAATGGGACGTAATGACATGCAATGACAATGTGATAAAATGTGATGTGATGACATGAAATGAAAGTGTGATAAAATGTGATGTGATGATATATAATATGAATGTGATGAAATATATGTTGATTTCAAATTGGTTTTGACAATTCAGTGTCAACACACTTAAGATATTTGCTAAGTTCATGACGAGCTAGTAATATATGGTGAGTATAATATGTATAGATGTCAAGTTGTAATGAGTGCTGAGTCACTCATGTGTTGAGTCAATCAAGTGCCAAGAAAATAGACAGTGCCGAGAAGTTCAAGTGCTGAGTGAATAGTTGATGTCGAGCCAGAAAAAAATATAGTAAGTGTTGAGCATCAATATTAACAAGTGTTGAGTAACAAAAAATAGACATAGTTGTTTGTGATGGCATAAACAACTATGTAAACCATTTTTTAAGCTGACTTATGGATATATCTTGAAGCTTTGAAGATAAGATCAAACCTATTTGGATTCCCTAGGTGATTAACATTCAACCAATCAAGAAAATGAATGAATCTCAATCATAGATTCATACCTAACTCTAAGCCACCAAAGTCTTTTTAAAGGGAGACGAAGCCCCATAATTTAGTATGAGAGAGAGTATTAGAGAATGTATGCAAGGAGGTGATGCTAGTGAAGATTTGAAGGAAGTGAAAGGGGTGAATTGATCAATATACAATCAAGGTGACTTAGAAGAAGGACAAAATTGTAGAATCAGTTAGCAAAATAGAGGATCAAGGATACAACAATTTCATATTACATCAGAAAGGATCAAGATGGACTTAATTGAGATCTAAAATCAGCAATACCAGATTGCAAGTAGTCAAATCAAACATTCCAATGTACTTTCTAACAATTGTATCAACAGGATTAAAATCTTTGTATTAAGGTTGACTTAGTAGTCATAGTGAAATCCTTTAAAAGGGTGACATTCCAAGTGAGTGTTCTAAAGTCCTTTAGCTAGACACACTTTTAATAGGGTGTTAAAATTCTTTAACAAGGTGGGATCGAACAATCCTTTGTAAGCCTTTAATAAGGCATGCCTTTCACAGGGTAGATCAGGAGAATGGTCAAACTATGTAACCTTAACAGGTGAACTTTATTGCTGCAATAGTGAAGAATTGTGGGTGTCATCCCCACCCTAGTTTTACCTTCTCATTGGAGAGTTTCTAGGTAATCATATATGGTGTCAAGTGTTTATGTGGATGCATTTACTTTACATGTTTTTTCAATGTGTTTATGCATGTATTGTTTAAAAGTTAAAAGTTTTATTGGTTAGATTAGTACTTTTGATTATCACCCCGCCCCCCTTAGAAGTATACATTTCCCATTTGTATTTCCAAAAATATAATGGAATGAAATGAAATGAAATGTGAGAAAAGGGGATGCAATGAAATGTGTAAAGGAGATGTGAAAATGAGGTGAATGAAAGTGAAAATGGAAGGAAATGAATGTGCTAGAGATGAAAAGACATGGGATGGGACTCAAGCTTTGAGATTCAAAAGCCACAAACTAAAAAGATGAAATGCATGAATTAAATGTAATGTGATGGGAGGAAAAAATGGAATGTAATGTCATGAATGTAATGAGATGGGGGAATTGAAATATAAAGAAATGAAATGAATTGTGGTACATAATAAAATGAAATTGGATGTAGTCAATTGTGACAAATGAAAGAAAGGAAGATGAAATGAAACTGTTTGAGATTCAAAAGCCACATAATGCAATAAGTGGAATGAAAATATGAGACAATGAAGTGTGATGCATGGTGGCAATGTTGTGAGGAGACAAAGTCCATAATAGTTGAGAGTTAAAAGCTTGCCTTGATGTTGATGTTGTTGTCTATTATTGGATAACTAGTCTCGAATTTGTCAAATGACATTGTGAAGGCTTTCTTGTGTAATCCTAATTTATGTGCCAACTATTTGTTTTCAAGGAACTCAAGATGAAAATGCAAACTAAATGAATGCAACTACCCATCACCTTTTTTTTTGTGAAGAGATGCAAATTAACTATCATCATAGAGCATTTAATAAAAAGTGACTAAGTACAACCACCGCTAGCTCAGCTATGGTGATATGAATACTATGTCATGCCAAGAAGTACCAAAAAACATGAACAATGTATATGAAAAATATGAGAACTACTAGAAAAAGTTATAGCCTTAGAAGAATAAAAATAGCCATGCAAACAGTCACATGTCAGATGAAAGACCTTACCTAAGATATCATACAAAATTGGTTGAGGTATACATGGCTTCCCAAATGAGAGCAGTCACTTACAAGTGGACACAAATAATGTAGGAAATCAAAGGATTACTGGAGTTAAATAGTGAAAAACCAAGGCAAAATAAAATATCATGACTTCATCCCAATACCTCTACTAAAGCACATCATTGAGGTACTAGAAGTACATAACAGTGGAAAAACCCATTATTTTTAGACTAGGCATGCTGACTGTTGTGTGTAATGGTGTCAAGTTCGTTCAATTCTATCTAGGAGAAACTATTGTACTAGTTGAATAATAAATTGTGAGATGTGTCAGCAACAATTTAGCAGCATATTTTGTAGGGTGATGTGCATCGATAGGAATTAGGGTGTCTAAGTATCAGAGCTAAGGGTCAAGTGTACCTGGTACCAGTGTGGTAGGATGTAAAGAGTGGATATGTGGTAAGACCAGTAAAGAAAAAGTCTCGAGTGAGTGACAACTATAAATAAGAGAATATCATGGGGATGGAATAAAGCAAGGTGAAGAGTAGAATGTGGCCATCAGGTTTATTGAGAAGTTTGAGGAAGCGTATAAGTGAAAGCATGTTGGGCTCACTAGATCAGTTGCAATAGGAGGGTGATGCTAGCCAGGGAGGGTGGATTAGGTAAGGGCAAAGAGCGAAGTTCATTTGAGAACCTCTAAGGAGCTAGTGTATCAGTCTAAACTTCAAGTGTTAGTTCTGAATCAAGGTGAATCATGTCATGGGAGATGGGGGTTGACATAACCTAGAGATGCAGCGATCAAGGTAGAAGAAATGTCCTTGTCAACATTAATGATGTAGTCAAGGACTACAATGCATCAAGCATTATAGGTGGTGTTGGATGATAAGCTAATGATGCAGGTGGAGAATAGTTCACTTGGGATGATGAAGAGTATGTCAAGAGTGGTGGAGGAGGCAAGGGAGAGAAAATCTCTTGAAATTTTTTCCAAAGAAGTTTTTAGGGATGCGGGAGATGTTAGTGTGGGCGAGGTGATGAGTGGAGCACTTTGGTTGACTAGCCTTGAGATTCTAGGACAAGGGTCGACAAAAGGGGAAGCAAGAGGTGTAAATACAGAGGGGCCACAATTAGAGTTTGGAGGTGGAGATCAATCATCAAGGGGTGTGGAAGAATTACAGATACTATTAGCCATAGAGAAAGTCCAAGTGGAGAATGTAGAACATGAAGTCACATTTTTGCTAGGATTGATGGAGAATGCATAAGAAGATGGAGTGCAAATGGAGGCTAGATGACTTCAAGTAGTCGTGGATGTAAAGTGGGTGTGGGAGCAATCATTAGAACTGGAACTACATGTGGAGTAGTCACAAGCAAAGAGAAATGACACTGGGATGTGGCAGAGTGCTCACGGGCTTAGATGTTGTAGGAATCTCTAAAGATGGGTGAAGTGGGTTTTGAGAGTGCACAAAATGAGCTATTGTTACTACAGTTACAATCTGATTCATTTAGGGAGGCGATTACAAAATTGAATTCCCTATCATTGAAGTTGTAGGAGTGATTAGCATTGAGTGGGGTGAAGGTGTGACAGTTGCAGTAGTAGTTGGGTGAGGTGAAAGTAGATGCAAAGCATTGGCAAATGGTGATTGATCAAATGCAGCAGGAGCGGGATGTGGCCCAATGAGCGATCACTACACTAGGAGTAAACAAGTTGGTGGAGAATGTGTTCATGGAAATGCACTGGATGATGAAGGTACACTAAGAAGTCACTTATTATATGGGACATTATCATCAAGTGTTTGCAAATGAGGGCTGACGAGAGACACAATTTGTGGATAGGAAATTTACACAACTATTGAATGTGCAATTATGTGGTGGGAGATTTCCATTTCCCATGGATGTGGTGTGGGTACATAGAGGACTGACGCTAGGGGCTTCATCTTCTAGAGTTGGGTTAGAAGAAACACCATTGATTGGACACCTTGTCTTGCCACCTCCCCCAGGGAGGCCAAAATAGATGCTATTTGAATGTAATGTTGTGGTTGTCATCGTAATAGAAATAAAGTTGTGTTTTGTTTGGTGGCAAGAAAAAGGACAACTAATGTTGTTTGTAATGCATCAGATAAACATTGTCGTGTTTGTTTTTTGTATTTTCAAAATGTATTTGGATGTTTGTTTCAAAATTTTGAGGAATATGTGAATATTTTTGTGATTTTTAATTGATATTTTAATGTTTTTGGGATTTGTGATAGATATTTGGAAAGGTTTCAATCTCTGTAAAAGTGGGAACAATACAATCTGTAGAGAAAGAAAAATCTTTACTGGTATGTAGTGAACTGAATGTCTTTGAGGGATCCTAATGAAAGATGAGTACAAATTTGCATAATGTTTGGAGAGCCTTGATGTTTTAAGGCATAATTATGTGTCTATTAATAACCTTTATAGATAATTAAAAGACCAAAGTTAGGATTTTTTTTTTCTTTAGGTGTGTGTCAGGACAAATGCTCACAAGGCCTATGAAAAGGCATTAGGGCCTTTTAAGGGCCTAAAAAGGCACTACGGGGCTTTGAAGAAGGTGTTTTACCCTAAAAAGGCATTTGAGGGCCAGAAGAGGACACGCGAGCCATGAAAATGGTGAAATAGGGCCTTGAAAAAGGTACTTTTGTCTAAAAATGTGCTTGAGGGGCCTGAAAAGACATTTGAGGGGCCTGAAAAGGCGCTTGAGGGACTTGAAAAAGGAATTTGGGCCTAAAAAGGTGCTTGAGGGGTCTAATAAAAGGTGTTTGAGGGGCCTGAAAAGGTGCTTCAAAGCATAAAAAGGAGAGAAGGTCGTGGCGGTCTCTCAAACTTACGCTTTCTTATTTTGTGCCCCCTATTAGATGACGATAAAAGAGTCTAACATATATCTAGGCATTCAAGATAACATTGATATATTTTTTGAAAGGGTCTAGATCAATCGTGGTCGTTGCAACATAAATAAGACTAATAATCCATCGGTAATTGTTGCTCTTGACAAGAGGAAAGAAGGGGGGATGTTGCCAGAGCCTCTTGCACTATTCACATTGTGCCAAATTTTCTAAAGCCCAACAAGATGTTTGAGAACATAACTACGTTGCTTCTTAATACTATTGAGGAACTCTTATTGTTTTGCTAGAGGTAATGGAGCCATAAAACATGTCATAGAAATATTTAAATATTTTTCAATTAGTGGGCCTCACCATTGATTTTATATAAAATCGGTAGAGGTACGCAAACCTATCCCAAAGGAATAACAATTATAGATAGGCACTAGTTTGACATGAAATCAATGGATCATTGGTTTGAAAAATACATTAATAATTTATGCATAGTTAAATAGCCTATTTGAGCTGAAGTGGGCCACATTTGACTGGAATTTTGGGATGTTGTTAATTTTTAGGATTTTTTGGTTATGTATGGCAATTATTACCTCCTTTTGAATGTTTTTGGCAATTTTTGAATTTTTTTGGTAATTTTTGTCAATTTTTGAGTTTTTTTGGTAATTTTTTAGCATTTTTGAATTTTTTTTATAATTTTTGACTTTTTTTTTAATAATTTTTGAATTTTTTTAATAAATTTTGACCATTTTTGACAATTTTTGGATTTATTTATTTTTGATAATTTTTGACAATTTTTGAATTTTTTTTTGATAAGTTTTGGACAATTTTTGGATCTGTGGGATTGGGATTGTCTGGCCAATATAATACCTTTTTAGCTATAGGATTAGACATCCTTCACTACCAAAGTACTATGTTGATCTCCATTAAATGTCAATCTAGGAGCATGAACTTGAGATGATGTTTGCAAAGTATATGCTCTAATTTCCACTAAAAGCCACTACTACTTTGAATGCAAATACTACTGAGGAAATCTATTTTACCAATAGAAAAGACAATTACCAAATGGTTAGAAAAAGATCCTAACTACTTAATCATTCATCTATGCACCTATTGCTGCAGGAATAGTAACTCCTAATGAATAAAATAAAATCCACCTTTCATGTGGGCCCCCATGAAAGAATGAAGGAAAGATAAGCTCAGATAAAATTGTAAGAACTCAGCAAAATTATATATTCATTCAAACATGCAGTGGTACATAGATTTGGAAAAAGACTAGATAACTAGCAATCTATCCTTCTATTATTCTCCTATCTTCTCTCTTGACCTTTTGAATATAGATAGGGTCTTATTTAAAGAGAAGAAATAACAAACTCCTAAATTTATGACTTCCTCATGAAGGATAGTCTGTTACAACATGCAAAAGCATTAACTATTCCCTTGAATTCTCATAAATATAGAACAAACGGATGCTAGATTTGCTCCTCTTTCTAACTTAAACCATCCTCCAAGAATCCAGGTATCCATAACAGCTCCATGCATGTTTAACTAACCACTTCAATGCTTACTTTCCCACTTGTTTTCTTTACCAGGTCCCGCTTATCATCCATGAAAATAGGTCCCTGCTGGTTTTTGCCGCTGAGTCTCATTAACATCAGTGCTTCCTCAACGTGAGTCTTTCATGGTCATTTGATTGATTCCTATCTGGCTTAGATTCTTGTGGACATCAATGATACATACAAAACTTCCAAAAACATCTATTCATATTTATTAATTTATAAGAAAAGCATCAATTATTCAACTAACAGTTTCGCAATCTTTTCGGTTGTAGGAAAACCTACCCATGTTAAGCATACATGAAGAAAGACTTAACAAAATGAACCCTTTTTAAACATAATATCAACTATTATTTTCATGCCGCAAGTTCACACTTTATACATTAAAAGGTTCAAAATACTAGGCTTAAAAGATGATAAGTTTCAGCAAGATATAGACAAATGTTCATAAAAAGGGTCAAAAATCATCTATTGTTCTATGCCATCATTTTTCCCCCCAACCACCCTAATGTTGTTCCCTTCAGCATTCACAAGTTGCAGATCCACATCTACATCCTGAGGTCATTGGGAACCTTCTCTCCTGACTCATGAGCCCTGTAGTTGAAGTATCCATTGTTCTATTTCAATCTTTCCCATTTCTGTTCCTCATGGTTTAGGTTGTAATTAGCAAATGATTTATTTTTCCCAAGCATGGGATGTAGCAGAATAGGTGGTTGAAAGCGAAGAGGAACCCAATAGCTTTTCTTATTCCTAGCCATTGTCACATACCTAGGCATTCTGTAAGTGGCCAATTCCAAGTTCTAAGTTGAGTGTAACTCCCTTCTCTTCAGATCTTTTGATAACTGAATCCACCTCTGAGTAGAGGATCTTATGGCTTTAGGAGCAATGGTAGAAAAAAATTTCTCCCAATCTAGGAATGCTTGTTCTCGAATAGGATGAATTTTAGCAGCACCACTTGGGTTATTGTTAACAGAGAGCTAGTCAAAGAAAACTCTATGAGTATTTTGCACCTCAGGAAAAATGTATAATGGTTCCAACATTTCCTTTTCCCTATATGGAGCAGCCTAACTTTCTTGACTGATTTCATTTTGCATCCACGACATAATGGCTCTGAACTACACATCTCCCACATACAATAGTGAATTCCAATATTTGTTATCTGGTACTGCAAGATTATGGACATACAATTCACAAAGAAGATTTTGGAGAGCCATTGGAATTGATTTAAATGCTGCATAAAATTCTTGGGGTATGTTCAAGGAAGAATTCAACCCCCAAATAACCCAAGACAGTTGAAAATTGACCATTTTCTCTTTTAAAAATAATGTATAAATAGGAGACAACGATCTGCAACTCAGAAGTTATAGAATGAGCTATGTTACCTTAGTAACACATTGTTTTAGGACCTTAATTTTGTTATCTTTGTCTTCAATTAGCCATACCTTTTCTTTAATGGTTTTGAGCAATTGGTTCCTTTCTAGATCCCAATTTTCTTTTTCCCACTAAAATTGTTGATAAACATTAAAGCTGCTTGATAGTGGAGTGAAAATATTAGGTGGTGAATGATGCCAAACAACCAGATGATTGTCATCATTGTGAATAGTGGAAGGATTGACACTTGGTCCAACAACATTGTTATCATCCTTAGGTGGTTGATGAGCAACAGGACTGTCAATTCTTTCTTGTGGCATAACGGCTACAAGGGAAGATGCAATAGCCTATTTAACTTGGAACATTTCCATAATTTCCTAAACTATTTCCTGAGTAGTCAACAGGTATTCTTCTGAAGGTAAATTATCATTTTCCTCCATTCATTGCTCAAACCCAGACACTATTCTTTCTGAGTAATCTATATCACTACCAATATTGATAGGACTAACTAATCTTTAGGGAATTTCCTCAAGATCACTATCATGTGCAAGAGTAGGTGTTGTGTGCTCTGGTGACTATGCAAGTGTAGGTACTAGAGTTTCAACATCAACAGGTGGTATAGGAGGCTCAGCAAGTGGCACAGGAGGTTTCAGTTCTCAAATTTACCCCAGACATTCTAGTGACTCATCATGGAGTAGAAATTGGTTTCTTTCCCTTATCAACAACTTTCCCCTTTTTAGAATTAAGTGCAATTTTGTGTGACAGGGGAGATACCTCCTCTGAACTATCTTCTGCAGTAGCTACACTAGTCTTCCTCTTTTTGGAGGCAGAGGCATTCGTGGGAGGAACTTTCCTTTTCACATATTTTGGTTGGGATGTAGAATCTAAAGCTTCTAAAGCTATTTTATATACCATTTTCCTAACTCCTATAGCAGCCTTCTCACGTGTCCCCATTCCTTGCCCTCTAGGCCCATTACTCTGAGGTCCGATTGGTTTTAATTTAATAAAATCCTCCCATGTACCTAGGTGCTACCTAGTCAATTCCTTTTCAATTATGGCCCTAATTAAACAATAGTGGGACACTGATTGGGCTTTTCCTTGCTAGACATAAGAAGCTTTTCTTTTAACAATATTGTAGATAAAGCTTGGAAGGTTCACAGGGTGATCACCATCTTGTAACCCAGTTAAAATTTTAAAATGCATAGCATGCAAATAAAAATATCTTCCTTTACAAGTAAAATATCTTATAATGAATTCATTAGGTTGGATAAATTGTAGAGGGAGAGACAACCGCAAAGTACCTTGCTTTTTATTCTCCTCCAGCTGAGGGTCTCCATGCACTAAGAATTGTTCTTTTTTTGTCCGCACGTCCATGTCTTATGTCCATCATTCCCCATTTGTGGGTAACCCAGTGACTTCTGCAACCACTTCTTCGGTGAATTCTATGTGAATTCCTTTCACTATAGCATACCCATCCCTCAACCTGTTGTGAAACTGAAGTGCAATTTCTTGGTCAAATTGCTTCAAACTGAGACAATATGCTAGCCAACCTCATTGTTGAAATAGATTGCATGATGCAAGGTTCTCCAACAAAACTCTATGGTCTACTGGTTCATGCCATTGAGGTTCTCCACCCATTTTAAAAAAATTGCTGCAACTTTACTTAAAAGGATTGAAAATGACTGAAAGTTGGGACAGGGGTTGCTATAGGGTTTCAACAATGGCTACAATGGTGTTTGAAAATAAAACAACAGTCTTAAAACACACTTTTCAAACATCACATCACATCTCCTTCAATACTGCATGATGGCATTACCATAATGGGGGTGTTAATAAGAAGTTATGCACTAAGGAAATCATAAAATAATGACTACACTTACTTTCACACATAAAAACAAAGTACAAAGTGATGCCAGCTCATCCCCAAGATGACCTACCCCGTACATTTTTCATTCCAACATAAGATTTCCTCAAATTTTCATTTATGGCTTCAAGTCACTTAATTTTGGTTTATTTATGACTTTAATTCCCCCCAACCTATCACGGATTGGGTCCCACTAGGCCTTAAAGATTGCAAATTTTGAAAATCAAAATAATTACGTCATTCTAAATAAATAATAAAATGAATAAATGAAGAGAAGTTGAGTGTCACCTGACCTGGAGTGCGATAGGAAGGATGCTCAGAAGAATATCGTACCACAGAATTATGATGGGATGGAGTGATGATGGAAAGATAAGAAGGTGAGATGGAATGAAATGGAAAACAAATGAATTCTGCATCAAATGAAAAAAAAATTATTATGAAGACCTTGAAATAAATTCAAGGGGCTGCAGGCATCTGAGTGGAAGACTCGGACATAGAGGCTGCGGGAAGAGATGTTTCTGCAATTTTGAATTGTTGAAGAAATTCCTCTCAGGTGGCTGGTTTATGATATAGCTTCAAATGATGTCCATTAACCAAGAGTTTAAGTTTGACTGGATCAATTGTAGATAATTGAACTGCTCCATTACTAAAAATTGCAACAATTTCATATGGTCCAAGCCATCTGGTCTAAAATTTTCCTTGATGGTGCTAATAGCTAAATCATATAGTAGTGCCCAATCACCAACTGAGAATTCTCTTTCTTTAATAAATTTATCATGCCATTATTTCCTCTGACTCTGTATCAACTCTGTGTTATGAAGAGTTGACTTGCGCCATTCATCCAGCTCATTGAGATGTAATATATGATCTTGTTGTGTTGTAGGAAGAGTGATATTTAGTTCTAGGGTTGTTCGCAGAGTCTTACGTTCAAATTCAATGGGCATAAGAGTTTTTTTTCCATATAGGAGCTCAAAAGGGGTGAACCTAGTAGTAGACTTCCATGTTGTTTGATATGCCCATAAGGCTTTAGGAAGTCGAGCTGCCCAATCCTTCTTATGTAAGGACACTATTTTAGTGAGTATATTTTCCAACTCCCTATTTGTCACTTCAACTTATCCATTAGCTTGTGGATGGTACGGGGAACATTTACCATGTTAGATTTTATACTCCTCCATAAGTGTAGCTATTAGATTAGATGTAAACTAAGGCCTTGATCTGACTACAATTCTCTTGGAATACCATATCTAGTGAAAATACATTCATACAAGGACCTTGCAACATTGTTATCCTGAGCGTGCTTCATAGGCTTCACTTCTGCCCATTTAGTAACATAGTCGGTGCATACCAAGATGTAACTTTTTCCTTTTGATGGTGGTTCAATGGGACCAACAAAGTCAATTCCCCATTTGTCAAATGGTGCTACTACTATCTGTGACTGTAGAGGCATTTCATCCATCCTTGTCGGGTGACCCATTCTCTGGCATTTGTCACATCTTTTTGTATACTGAGCAGCATCTTTGTGAAGTATAGGCCAATAATAACCTGTATTTAGAATCTTTAATGCAATCCATTTGTTAGAAAAGTGACCACCATAGGGCTCATCATGATTAGCATGAAGAACATCATATGTTTCATCTTCTCGGAGACACCTTTGTGTCACCTTCTCTAGCACAATATAAAACATGAACCCTGAGATCCATGAGAAATTAAAACTTTTTTCTACCAACATCCATTTTTCCTTGGCAGAGAAGTGTGGGGGTGTACTTCTAGTGGTGAGATAGTTGGCAATGTCAGCATACCAAGGATTTTGTACTGATAGAAGAAAGAGATGTTCATCAAAAAAACTATCTTCTATGACTATAGGATCATTAGGTGTCTAAAGGCAAGACAAGAAATCAGCTACAAGATTTCCCTGACCTAGTTTGTCAACAATGGTTATGTCAAATTCTTGGATCAGCAACAACCATTGGGCCAATCATCTAGAGATTGCCGATTTATTCATCATATATTTGATAGTAGAGTGATCTATGTGCACAAATATTTGATATCCTGTAACATAGTGTCTGAACTTGTTCAGAGCATAAATTACAACAAGCATCTCTTTCTCTATTACTGTGTAATTATATTTGGCTCCCTAAAGATTTTTCCTGATATAGTATATTGCATGTTCTATTGAATCTAAATTTTGACCAAGTACGGCTCCAATGGCATGGTCGGAAGCATCAATGTGTATGTAGAAAAGAAACTCCCAATTTGGTCCTTGGAGAACTGGTGCCATCGAAAGGACTTCTTTAATCTATCAAAAAGCTTTTGTACAATCATCATTCCATACAAACTCAGCATCTTTTCAAAGAAACTTATATAGAGAAGCTGCAATTTGACTGAAATCTTTGATAAAGCGTCGATAATACCCTGCATGCCCTAGAAAACTCCTGACTTCCCTTAGTTTGTTTTGATGGATCCACTTCAATCCCTTTGGGAGAAATAAAGTGTCCCAACACCCCTCCTTCTTGCATCATTATAAAGCAATTTTCACTATTTAAAGATAAGTTATAGTCTTTACATCTTTGTAGCACCTTACCCAAACTTTCTTTGGCTTCCTCAAAGCTTTTCCCATATGTAGTGAAGTCATCCATGTACACTTCTAAATAGTTTGCAGATATATCAAAAAAAATACTAATGGCAGCCCTTTGGAAGGTTGCAGGTGCATTATACAAACCAAATGGTAGGATAGAATAAGAAAATGTCCCCCATGGACATGTGAATGTATTTTTGTCTTGATCCTCAGGTGCTATCTAGATCTAGTTATAGCCACTGAACCCATCTAAGAATGAAAAGTACTTCTTCCCTGCAAGATTGTCAAGAACTTGATCAATAAATGGTAATGGAAAATGATCCTTTTTGGTGGCCAAATTGAGTTCTCTATAATCTATGCAAACTTGCCATTTTCCTCCTTTCTTTGGTACAATAACCAATGGTGAAACCCAGTGGCTATCTAAAATAGGATATATGAAACCTGCATTGAGTAATTTTTGCAGCTCATTTTTGACAATATCCCTTAATGTTGGGTTTATCCTACGTTGAGGTTGTCTCATAGGTTTTCACTTAGGATTGATGTAGACTCTATGAGTACAGAGTGCGGGGTCTAAACCTTTCATATCCATATAGTCCCATGCAAAAGCATCTTGGTGTTTATGTAATAGCTACAGGACATCATGATGTTGTTCTTGAGACAAGGATTTACTTAAGTTCTTTTCCTAGATAAGTTGTTGTCTTGACTACTTTTTCAACCATTGAGATGTGAGCAATTGGTGATGAATCTATTTCATGTGGAAGGAGTGAATGTGGCAGTTGTACAGACTTAGAATGATGAGATTGGGATGGCAAACGCAAGATACTTTGTGTGTAGAAGATGTCTCATTTTGTGTTTCATATTCAATAAAGATGATGGAGGAAATGACCTCATCTTCTTCTTTGATGCTTACAAATGACTCCCTTGAAATCATCATCAGTTGTTTAATAGAATACAAGTCCATTTTAGGATCCCCCATGTTTGGCCAGACAACTTGGTCATCTTGGAGTAGAGGTTGAGCAAGAGAATACATGGTTAAGTTTTTAGTATTTGTACCATCTAAAATAGTCATTTTCCCTGACTGACATGCAATATAGGCATCTATTGTTGCTAACCATGGTCATCCTAGGATGATAGGATATCCCCCAGTACTTGTTTTTGGAGAAAGTACTACATAATCAACTGGGTAATCCCATAAATGTAAGGTAACAATGACATCCTCCAACATACCATCGAGAACAATAGTAGAACTATATGCTAGTTGTAATATTGTTAGAGTTTGCCTAAGACCAATAATGTTTAGCTTGCACATCACTTCCTTAGTCATTACATGAATGGATGCTCCTAAATCTATCAAGACATTATGTACTTATATTCCTTGGATGGTAAGGGTGACTACTAGACTTCCAGGATCTGCATACTTGGGTATCCTTGGTTTATCAAGCATAAGATCAAAAAGCTGGCCAAGGACATGGATAGTCTTTGGATCTTTCTTTTTCCTTCCTGGAGTTTTAACATAGGCTTCCTTGATAGCTTTTGAATATATAGGAACTTCTTTTATTGCCTCAACCAGAGGGATTTTCACCATCATTTGCTTGAGTTGATCAAGAAAGTCTAATGCAACTTGATTCTTGTTTGCCAATACTTGTTTTGTCAACCTACTAGGAAATAGTGGTTTCTTGGCTACAGGAGAAACAACATTGGTAGGTTCTTGAATGGATTCAGTATTTGTATCATCTACTTCTATTATAATGTGTTGCTGAGGTGATGCAAGCACTGTTCCAGATCATAAATGAATATCATTCAAGGTGATGGAATAACTTTGTTGTTGGGCTAAGGGTTTTGCATTATTAGGATTGGGTGTAGGTTGAGCACGCAATTGTGGTTGTTTAGGAGGGGTTGTATTGGCTACAAGAGGCATTAGAGCTTGTGATTGAGGAGGTGGTGGTAAGGCTGGCTAATTTTGCTTCCAATTCTGAGAACCTTCAGGCTATTTTGAACCTTGGTTAAGCTACTACCAACCTTAGTTAGGTTGCTGCCATCCCTGGTTAGGTTGCTGCCAACCTTGGTTAGGTTGCTGCCAATTATTTTGACTACCCTGTTGTTGTTTCCGTTGACTATTACCACTATAATTATGAAGTGGGTCTTGAGGAATACCTAATTTTTAAGCCCACGACCTGTGTTGAGCAACATAGATAATTTCTCTGTCTTCATCAATCGCTCTGAACTCCGTAGGCACATGTTGTGAGTTCATGCTAGCAACAGGTTTACATCAACAGTTGCACTTCTTTTCTTTGTAATGAGAACAATACTCTGCCAGCATAAGATCAACTTCCTCCTTCTTCCTTTGTGCTTGCATGGTGTCCAGATGAGTAGCGATATCATTAATGATGTCCTACTTGAAATCTGATAGGAGGTTTGATAGTTCTGATTTGAACACTCCTGCACCAGGGTTTTTTTGAAGTAAGTCTCTTACACCTCATCCTTTTTTTATTATTGCTCTAGAATAATTCAAACAAATATTCTAGATTTCAGCCCATGTCTTCTATGTAATGTTAGATCCAGCCATCAAGTCTAAAGCTTCCATACTCCTATCATGAACTCTTTTCAAAAAGAGATGCTTCTGAGATTCCTCATTTAACTGATGCTATGTATTACACTACAAGTTAAACATGAACTAAGCAACATAGTCCTCCAAAGTCTCATCCTCCCTTTGTGATATTTTAAAGATGTCATCTCCTTTTAAATTATGGCCTCTACAATATTCCTTGTATTTATCAAGGAATAGATTACTCATATGTTTCCAGTCTATCACAACATTGGCACCCACACTCATAAACCATCTCAAAGTAGCCTCCTTGAGAGTTGATGGGAACAACTTTAGTTTGTGAGCATTTGTGGTGTAATCATAGATTCGGCAAAGAATGTCAAACTCAAAGAGATAGGTCTGTAGATCTTCAATAACGAGGCTATAGAATTTTGGTAGAGCAGTAGAGGGTATGTTCTTTAGATTTTGGTTACCTTGCTAAGGAGGGATTGGAAATGGAAAGGTAGGCTGAGTAGCTACCATTTGTGGATGTCCTAGTGGGGGTTGATAAATAACTAGAGCTAGTGGATTATCTTGATATTCAGGTTTGTCAAAAAGATTATTCAAATGGAGAGATTCTTCAGATGTAGTTGGTGAGTGTTCTTGATTCAGTACTTATGCAAACACGTTCTCAAACAGTTCTTCTTCTTCTTTTCTTCCTTCTTCTTCTTTTTTAGGAAAATGATCTTCCTAATTGAAGTTGGGAAGAAATCTTCCAAGATGGTCTCTTCTCCTATGCATGCAAGATACAAAAATGAAACTAACTGGATGACTCTATAGTGAATACTAGATTGACACCATCCCCAGCAATGATACCAAAAATGTCTAGCCAATATAATACCTTTCTAGCTACAGGATTAGACATCCTTCACTACAAAAGTACTATGCTGATCTTTGTTAAATATTAATCAGGGAGCATGAACTTGAGATGATGTCTGCAAAGTATAGTCCTAAATTTACAACTTCCTCATGAAGGATAGTCTGTTACAACATGCAAAAGCATTAACTATTCCCTTGAATTCTCATAAACATAGAGCACAACGGATGCTAGATTTTCTCCTCTTTCTGACTTAAACCATCCTCCAGGAATCCAGGTATCCATAATAGCTCCATGCATGTTTAACTAACTGCTTCAATGCTTACTTTCCTACTCATTTTCTTTACCGATTCTCGCTTATCATCCATGAAAATAGGTCCCTTCTGGTTTTTGTCGCTAAGTCTCATTAACACCAACGCTTCCTCAATGCGAGTCTTTCGTGGTCATTTGGTTGATTCCTGCCCGGCTTAGATTCCTGCAGACATCAATGATAAATACAAAAATTTTGACAACATCTATTCATATTTATTAATTTATAAGAAAAGCATCAATTATTTAACTAACGGTTCTGCAATCTTTTTTACTGTAGGTAAACCTACCCATGTTAAGCATACATGAAGAAAGACTTAACAAAATGAACCCTTTTAAAAGATAATATCAACTATTATTTTCATGCTACAAGTTCACACTTTATACATTAAAAGGTTCAAAATACTAGGCTTAAAAGATGATAAGTTTCAACAAGATATAGACAAATGTTCATAAAAAGGGTCAAAAATCATCTATTGTTTTGTGCCATCAGGGATGAGGATATGAGTAAGATTTGTTGGAATATTGGGATAACCAGGACTGTATGGAGGCACCTAAAGAGTCAAGGAGACCAAAAAGGGGCCAAGAGGAAAAAAGTGGGCTTAGATAGATATGTTTGAGATGCTAGAGGCAAAAGGGAAATTTGGGATGTCAAACGGGTTTGAATTGTAAGAATTCTTTAGAATAACTTTGGGGGGGTGGGGGTTGAATTAATTATTCAAGGTCCATATGTACCAATAAAACTTTTCACTCAGCTTAGTGAACCCATTAAACATTCATATCTATGCATCTATCTGAGCTAATCACTCAAACTTGTGGATTACTGTTAAATCAACATGCAATAATAAACATGAAACATCAACACACATAACACAATGATTTAACGTGGAAACCCAATTTTGGAAAAACCACCAATAATATGCTACTCTTTTTTCACTCTTCTGAATTGATGTCCTATGAAAGGCCAACCCTATTAAAGGTTACAACATACACTGTTAAATGTGACCCAATTAAGGAATTTCAATCACCCTATTAGAAGTGAGCTTGGTTAAAGGACTTTAGGCCATTCACTTGGAATGCTACCCCATTAAAGGATTTTCTAATGATTGTTAAATAAACCTTGTTGGAAATATTCAAGACTATGCTAAGTTATTGAGAGGGGAGGGGTGAATCAGTAACCCCAAAAACTTTACCAAATTTTTATCTTAATTGCAATTATCCAATAACCATTTAATTCATTAAATCAGATCTAACTGCATGCATGAGAAATTGAAAACATAAACATCCATAACACTTGAACACAATAGTTTGGTGACTAAGAAACCTTCCAAATAGAAAGTAAAACTGGGGTGGGGATGATGCCCACAAAACTACAATACTCAGCATAAAGTTGGCCTGTTAAGGCTTACAATGATCACTTCTAATGATCTGCCCTATTAGGAGCAATTAGGACTACTAGGTCCACCTGTTAAAGGTTTTACAAACATATAATAAAGTATGCACTCAGTAAAGAGATTTGACAAAAGACTATTAAGTCTACCTTGTTAGAGGATTTGGATTGGTTCACTTGTTAGAATGAAACAGTAGATCTCTGACTTGCAACTAATTTGCTAATAGAGATTTTTTGAAGTACTGATCACCTTTATGTGATATATATGACTCTACTACTCATTTACTGATATGGCCTTACAATACACTTTGTTGCTGATTCCAATTTGTATGCTTATTACATATTTTGCACTCTCACTTTTTCCATACATGCTTGCACAGATATGATACAATACATTGCATATATATATATATATATATATATATATATATATATATATATATATATCCAATTTACAAAATTACAAAGTTGGCCAATATGCCAGTTAGCTCCAATATTACAAAGTCAGCTCAAATAAAGACACTTGGGTTCTAAAGACTAACTTGGTGAAGTTCTGATACACAACATCCACTGTCATTACTCGGCATCGTCATGCATTTAGTAGAAGTAGAAGCTCAATCCATACTAATCATCTCAAAGTAGTCTCAAACTTGGTCTGCACTGGTGACTCGGTAGATATTATATAACTTGGTAGAAACTGAGTTACTCGTTTACCATGACTGCACTCAGTAAACACTAATCATCACATAGCTTTCACATGAACTACTAGCTCGATAGAAACTACAAAGCTTGGTAACCACTAAACTATTGAGGTTGAACTGATGGACTTCACACTACCTGATTCTACTTGGTTTGAATTGTTGCACTTCACACTAACCAAATTCACTTGGTAACCACTAGGATGCTCAGTAGGAACTATAAAGCTCGATGGCTACTAAATTACATGGCAACCACTATAGACTATTCAATGAGCTTGGTAACCATACATAATCTGAATAAGTATTGTCACTAATAACAAACTTGAGTTAATGTCAACAATCTCCCCCTTTGACATTAGTGACAAAAACACTTATCATCCAAATCTTATATACATCACAGTGATACTGGCTTGGTGTGGTATACTATATTTCTTTATAAGTATATACAATATACTTTCCTTTCCTTTGCATGATTCTCACCCATACAATATATATACTAAGTGTTTCTCCCCATATATACACTACATATTGTCTCTCCCCCTTTTTCACAATAATGCCAAAGAAAAAACTTATTTACATAGAGACACCAATATAAGAAAGAAAATCAGATTGTACCTTAAGTATTAGTGCTAAAGTCTTATCCCAATTTTCTTGCAAAACTTTGCATGTATGTAGAGCAATTTGGACTTCTACAGAGAGTTTTATCATGTGATCTGCAATTGAGAAGTTTTTTTCATGGATCAATTTTTTTGAGTAAACAATGTGCTTTTGCATTGTGTCCATGATGGGAAGGATCATATTCTAAATATCTATTAGTGAAGACTAGATCCTTGCTTCTTCTCTCAACAACCTTGCCTACATATTTGACAAGAATCTAGTTTTCATATGGTGTGTAGAGCTTGAACTAGGGTCAAGTTGCAACTACTGTGCACTAGCCTTCAGATCTTCATCAATCTTTTTAAGTTTTCTCTTTATTTCCTTTGTGAACTGGGTAACATTATATAGTTTTCCAAAAAGTGATGTTACATTTGTGCAAGAGTTTTTAAGATTGGTCAAAATTGAGGAAAGCTCCACTTGTTAAATGGAAATTTTTTGAGCAATGTCTTCAAGCACTTTGTTATCAAATTTCTTATCTACTTTCTCAATCAATTTGTCTTGACCACAGGAGTCCTCATTAAACTTTTGGACTACCTCTTCCAATTGAAACAAAATGTGTTGAGAAGTATCAACTTCAACACCTATCACCTCAGTCAAAATATTCTTAGCATCTTCTATGATTTTATATTCTCTATCTCTTTCCTCTCTCAATTTCTTCTGTTTGGTTTCTTTTGAAGGAGTTTACCAGCTATTTGCATTTGATCTACAGTGGCATTATCAAAATCCCACTTTGGAATCTCAATCTCTTCATCTATGTCTATATCCATCTCTATCTTCTTTCCACTCAAAATTTTTGTACTTGGTTGAGCCTTAGGTTCAACTACCTTTGTACTTAATGCCTTAGAATTTGGAATGGAAACAATAGTAGAGATAGTAGGACTAGCTATAAAAAATGATATAGTACCAACAGATGGAATACTGACTGGTATGCTTACTAAATCCAAAACTGATATACTTATAGAAGTATCCAAAGCTGTAGAAGACAAAACTATAGAATCCAAAATTGTAGAACTCAAAATTGTACTTACTACTAAAGAACACAAATTTGTAGAACATACTATACTCATTATTGATGATGCTAACTCAAAAATTGAAGAAGGGGGAGGCTGCAACTCAGTAGATGAAGTGGTAGACACTTCCATTAGTAATGTGCTAAGTTGTGAGAGAGCGAAGAGTGATTGGACATTTGATTTATATGTTGCAGTCATAATCAAACTTGCTAAAGTTGTCTTCAAACTTGATGTAGCTATTGATTTTCTTGGAGGGCGAGGAAGTGAGGCAATGACTATGGCTTCTATCTTCATAGGGTCAGTCTCCTTAGCATCTTCTTTGTCTTCCTTTGTAGCTTCTTCATCTTTATCTTCTTCAACTTCTTCATTGTCAAACTGTATTGTCTCAAAGTATGTTCCTTCTTCCTCATCATCATTGGCATCATCCTTGACTTCTACTAGAAATTCACTTTGTTTATGCAAGTGAGAAATATTCTTCCACATACTTATGGCATTCTTGACTACATGCCCTATATCCTTTAACAAAATTAAACAAGTATTGAATCTAAGAGTCATCTTGTCTTCATTTTTCCTCATAGAATCTTTTACCTCAGCATTGGTAATGCCTAGTAACAACTACCTCAAGGTTTGTTCATAGATATCTTTTGTTGTCTATGTAGCTAAGTCCCATCTTGGCTTTAATTTCTCTAACAATTCATTAGAGATCTAGGAGGCTATCTGATCAGGGGAATACTTCCATTTCTCATCTTGGTTAGCACCAATTCTTCAATCTATTTCTTCTTAGCCTTTGTCCTGGTCTCATACTTTAATGATTTGAATTTGGTTATGCCTGCACCTTCGAATTGTTTCAATTTTTCTTGGAAGGTGGGAGGAGGCTTGCTAAACACAACTTCACTACCTTTCTTCCTAGATATCCTGGTAAACACTATGGTCGATGGCTTGGGTGGCTTGGTGATGATCACCTTACCTTTCTTCTTCACTGGCTCTTCTTCCTTTTATGACTCTTCTTCATCCTCTACTTCATCATCATCTTCTCCCTTACCCTTGGTCAACATAGGAGGTGTGTTGGTTTTGAGTTTTTCTATTCTCCTCTTGCCTTTGTTAATTACTTGTGGATGCTTGATTTCAAGCTCTATTCTTGCCCTAGCCTCATCATATATTCCAAAGTGTGGTGCCTTTGTATCAAAAGGTTCATTTATCAAGGCTTCAATTATGTCTTTTGCCTCATCAATGTTCACCTCATAGGGAAGAGGTTTTACCCATACAACTCTTGGTTTCACTACCTGAATGTAAACTTTTTCACTATCTACCATGAAACAAACATCATCTTTGTAATCTTCAACCAATTTCCTAGGAATTTTGAATCTGTTATTCATTTTCTCCTTGAAGACATCAAAGTAGTTATACATTATGCTGACAAAATTCTCACCCATTTCTGCAATATACTCATTAATATGATACAACACTGGCACATCCTCTCTCCACACGACTGTACCTTTAGAAGGGAAAAACTTTTGAACATAGAAAAATAGACATGTCAACAATGAACCAAATTTACAAGGATTTTTCTTGGACGTCCTTATACTTTACATGTTTTTGTTAAATTGTTTCAACAACAAGTATCCAAGATCATATGACAGATTGTTCTTCACGACCTTGAATGCCAAGTCTACTACTTCACATGACACACTATTTAGATTAGTAGAACTATAGATTTTGTGAGCTATCACATGTATGCCAAATTTTAGTTCTACATTAGTTACACTACTGATCTTCATACCTTTGTTGTCCCACTCGGATAAGGTTTTCTTTTCTAACTCCACCCAACCTATGGTTTTAGTAGTTTTGGCTTTGGAGAGCATGGGAAGGCTGATGATATGATGAATCATCTTCTTAGTGATCAAAACTAGTTTCTCAAGCCATAACTAACCATTGTGAACTCGACTTAAGATGTATCTAATCCATTTGATTTGGAAACTTTGGGGCAGGCGGGGAATGTGGGTTAAACCCTTATCTTCCAACTACTTATGTTCGAGTTTAAGAACACAATTCACCTAGGGAATCATCCATCTCTAGGGTTTCAATTTCTTGAATTGTACACTTAAAATGAGTTTGGATATCATTAATGAGTAGTACCTTAGGAGGGATCTATGATTGAGCTCCATTTGGATTGAGGGTTTCAACAATTGCTCACACAAGTTTTAAATCTGGTGGTTTCCATTCAACTCCTCGGACCAACATTTTTAACCCTTTCTTTACCTTGCTACCACTACTTGATGCTACCATGACTTCTCGATAGGTTATGGAAAACTTTGAAAATTTTTACTGCAAATTTTGCTCGAAATCACTTGATCGCTCTACAATTCACTTTATCAAAATACAGTTAAAATTTTTGGTGAAAAATGAATTCGATCTCCTACCTTTTTTATAACACTTCACCATTAATTCTTGGTATGAAAGTAGCTATGATGACATCATTATACGTGACAAGCTATCATCCACTATCTATTCAAATTTCTTAGTGAATACTTCATAACTCGGTAACCAAATATGTGTGACTAGTTACTCCCGACCTTGCTCAGTAGAGTCCATGACCTAACCTTACTCGATAGAGAAAGTAACTTGATGATAATTGATATTAATCTTCTATGATCCCTTTGTATCTTGAATAATGATTTGGGTCTTTGCTTCCTTTCAATTTTGGAACTATTTGGATGAGATCATGATAACACAGTTCCAGTTCTTGCTTAAGAACTTAGTTGGAAATGGTGGAGTCACGCACTTCTTGAGTGACATAACTATCATTTCTTGGACTAGCTTCCTTGGTGGATTTAGGAATCCATTGCTACCTCATTTTCCTTTTGATGTTGTCTACTTTAGCTTTATTTTCATCTTCAATTCTACATGTATTCATGCAATTCTTGGCTAGATGACCAAGTTCTGTACAAGTGAAACATCTTATGTTGGTATCTCTCTTCCTTGTGTGATGTTTAACATAATTCATGCCAATGTGTCCATACTTTCCATATTAATGACATCTACACCAGGTTTTATAGTCCCAACCAAATATTGCTTTCACAATTTGCTCTGCTGGATTGAATGACTTAGTTCTATAGTTTGATGCCTTGTGACCTTGTTTCTTGCATTTGTGACACTTGCCTTGAAATTTTTGTTTCTCTTTACATTCGTTAGCCTTGTAACCATGCTGATTGCAACTGTAATATTTACCATTGAATTTTGCTTTACCATTACTCCAACATTTTTTTGATGTATGACCTATCTTACCATAGTGATTGCAAGTAGGTCTTTGATTCCTTTGAGCACCTTATTTGGAGGATTCATCTTCTTCTTTGTATCCAATTCCTACTTTACCTTTTTGTCTATAGAGATTTTTCTCATTTAGTTGATTCAATTGATTCATGTCTACTTAGGATTTCATCATTCTCTCATTGATTTGATTTTCAGTGTTTAAATCATTTTTCAATCTTTCATTGATTTGCTTTTCAGATCTCAACTCACTTCTTATTCTTTCATTGATTTGTCTTTCTAAATTTAGATAGTTCCTTAATCTTTCATTTATCTATCTTTGACTCATGATTTCTTCATTTGCATTGGATATTTGATCTATAAGATCTTCATGCTGAAGGGATTGGTTCTGGATCTCATTGTTTCTTCCATCCATTTCTTCTTTCATCTTGTTCCTTTGTTCCAAGATTTCACATAGCCTTACTAATTGAATTTCTTGTTCTCTTTTAAGATTTCTTATTTATTCTTGCAGGGAACCATTCTTCTCTAAGAATTCTTTGATTGCATCATTTGCTTCATCTGAACTGCTTGAAGGGAAAAGATCTTCAATCTTTTCTTCAATGTACTGGTGATCATTCATATGATTTGCAAGTTCCTTTTTTTCAAAGATTTGGAAAGTTGCTCCTTAGCTTTCTTGAGTTGTGCAAAGGCCATTTGTAGATCTAGCTTTTCATTGTCAATTGTGTTATCAAGTCTGAATATCTTCATTGTCCTTGATCTTTGCTCAAGCTATCAAGCTTTACCCTAAGAACCACAAAGCTCTAATACCAATTGTTGGAAATATTCAAGACTATGCTAGGTTACTGAGAGAGGATGGGTGAATCAATAACCTCAAAAACTTTACTAAATTTTGATCTTAATTGAAATAATCCAATAACCATTTAATCCATTAAATCAGATCTAACTTCATGCATGAGAAATTGAAAATGTAAACATCCATAACACTTGAACACAATAATTGTGTGACCCAAAAACCTTCCAAATAGAAAGTAAAATTGGGGTGGGAATGATATCCACAAAACTTCAATACTATAGCATAAAGTTTTCCTGTTAAGGCTTAAAATGATCACTTCTAATGATCTACCCTGGTAGGAGCAATTAAGACTTCTAGGTCCACCTTGTTAGAGGTTTTACAAACATACAATAAAGTATGCACTCGGTAAAGAGATTTGACAAAAGACCGTTAAGTATACCTTGTTAGAGAATTTGGACCGGTTCACCTATTAGAATGAAATAGTAGATCTCTGACTGACAACTAATTTGTTGATAGCAATTCTTTGAAGTACTAATCACCTTTATGTGATAGATATGACTCTACTTCTCCTTTGTTGATAGGGCCTTGCAATACACTTTGTTGTTGATTCACATTCGCATGCTTCTTACACATTTTTCACTCTCACTTTTTCCATACATCCTTGCTTGGATATAATACAATACATTGCATATATATATATATATATATATATATATATATATATATCCAATTTACAAAATTACAAAGTCAACCAATATACCTGTTAAGACCAATATTACAAAGTCGGCTCAAATGAAGACACTCAGTTTTTGAAGATTGACTTGGTGAAGTTTTGATACACGACGTCCACTATCATTACTCAGCATCATCATGCATTCAATAGAAGTAGAAGCTTGGTTCATACTAATCATCTCATAGTAGTCTAAAATTCAGTCTGCACCGATGACTTGGTAGATACAGTGCAACTTGGTAGAAACTAAGTTACTCATTTTTCATGACTGCACTTGATAAACACTAATGATCACATAGCTTGGTTAACACTAACTTTGCATCACATGAACTGCTAGCTCAATAGAAACTAAAAATCTTGGTAACTACTGAACTACTCAGGTTGAATTGGTGGACTTCACACTGCTTGATTCTGCTTGGTTTGAATTGTTGCACTTCACACTAACTAAATTCACTTGGTAACCACTGGGATGCTCAGTAGGAACTATAAAGCTAGGTGGCTATTGAATTACATGGAAAACATTGTAGATTGTTCAATGAGCTCGGTAACCATATAGAATCTAAATAAGTGTTGTCACTAATAACAAACTTGACTTAATGTCAACAAACCTTAGTCCAAATTATTTTACCCTAACTGATACATTTGTAAGAGAGTAATAGTAGAGCTTTGATATGATACTACTTACAACTTATCTTGTAGATCTCATATCACAATTCAGTCCTCAATTCTACTTGGCTTTTAATTTCTATAGTTTTGATAGCTTGTTTACTCTTCAAGCTTTTGTCTCCTTAAGCCTTATGCTTGTTGTGTCAATGCAGTCACTTCTTATATCACTTGACAAAGCAAAGTCTCTATCTTTGTTCTTCCTTGGTCTTCTCTGACCTTCTTAATGTCTCCTCCTTGAAACAACACTCTCAAACTTATTTGCTTCATGGCTAGGCATTCCTTAAATAGGAAATTAGAATACTTTTCCCACACTATTTTCCATCATTCAGTTTAGGGTTTGGATGGATTAGGTAGGATACAATGTATCTACCCCTTATCTTATCTCTTCTAGAAACTTCTCCTAGAATCCATTCGAAATTACCTAAAAATAGTTAACCTCAAAATCTCTACCACCAACTCATCATCCTTATCTTCCACTTGGTTCATAGACTTCAAGAAAAAAAGCTTGTCAGCTTAGATTTGGTGAATCTTTGACTTTTCAAATAATGTAGTAGCTTGACATTATTAATCTTCTGATGCTTGACACATACTATGTTGCTCGGCATCTATTGAATTTTTCTTGACACCAACTGTGTTACTCGACACACACTAGAATTTGTTTTTGCTTAGCACCTACTAATTTTTTGCTTGGCTTGAATTAACTTTGCTCAACACCTACTATCAACTTCAGTCAAGCTTTGCTAATAGTCTTAGTATTACTTGTTCTTCTAGAGTTTCTAACTATAGCCAACCTTTGTATCTTCAAGTAGATTTTTAATACATCATTTCACCATTGTCTTAACTGATCCTTGTACTTCATTACATAACCATAACTCAACGTTTTCTCTAGGTGCTATTGTTACATCTTTATTGATTAAATCATCTTCATCAATCAACTAAGTGATAGTACTTGGATCTTATAAGAAATTTCCTTACCAAAAAATAGCAGGTTTCACATCAATGACAAAACAATGATTGAAACATATGTTCTGATTCAACAATCTCCCTTCTTCAACAATGATCTTTTCAATCAGATCTCAACAAGGGCTAAAATGGACATTGGGGATCATTGGTCATGATGGATAGATGAGATGTGCATTTATTTTCCTGCAATTCATGTCTATGGTATCTCCATACATAATCTAACTCCATTTTTCTCCCAATTTGTTGTTCTCCCCTTTGTTGCTATGATGTTGACTATCACTATTGCTATGGACTATGTTGGATGTCAAGGAACCACTAAACTGTAACCCACAAGTGTTTCTCAATTGGGTATGTATGAAAAATTAACTCAACTATGCTAGATAAGCCTCAAACAAGAAAAATTTGTCATAGAGGAAGTTGCTTAAGGAGTTTTTTGATTTTTTTTCAGCATTGAAGGACTTGTGTTGTTTAGGGAATTCCTTGTGTAGTAAGTGGGTGAAAGACACACACTTTTTTGCTAATTGGGAAATGAAATGAAAAATTTATTGATGTATTCCTTAAAGAGAGCATAGTTGGCTTAGGTTCTTTGGAGGTTGCATGTTGACTATGGCTTGTACCTTTTCAGGATCAACTTCTATCCCTTTGGTTAAGACAATGTATCCTTGAAGCTTGCCTGATTTGATGCCAAAATCACATTTCTTTGGATTGAGCCTAACCTTGAATGCAATATCTTGTCCAAGATGGGGAGATGTTCTTCTCAAGTATGGGATCTGGCAAGGATATCGTCCACATAATTTTCCATAAATATGTGCATCATATCATGAAAAATAGTGGTCATGGCTCACTGATAGGTGGCCCCAGTGTTCTTTAGCCCAAAGGGCATCACATTCCAACAAAATATTCCCCATGCATAAGTAAAGGTTATTTTCTCTTGGTCCTCTTGTGCTATCCTAATCTAATTATACCTTAAAAATCCATCCATGAGTGAAAACATGGAGTGGCCCACTGTCAGATCTACAATGGTGTCAATGTTGGGAAGGGGGAAATCATCTTTAGGACATGCTTTATTTACATCCAAAAAATCAATGCAAATGCATATGCTACTATTCTTCTTAGATATAGGCATAATGTTGGATCTCCATCACGCATATCTCGAGGGCCAAATGAAGTTGGTACTGATTAATTTCACTAATTTCTCTTTTACTAGTAGAGCTATGTGCAGATGCATTTTCCTAATCTTTTTCTTGACTAGCTTGACCTCTAGAGAAATGTTGAGGTTATGGAGGATTAAATTTGGATCTAATCTTGGCATGTCTATGTAAGACCATGCAAAGTTTATTTTCTTCTCTTTGAAGAAGTGAATGAATGTGATTCTTTTTTCTATGCTTGAGGACTATGCCAAATAGATGATCCTCAGTTCTTACTCTATACCAATGCTGACTTGTTCTATTGGTTCAATAAAGATAGAAGATCTTCCATCAGAGTGCTCGGGTGAGGTATCAATCACCTCATCTGTGGGTGCCACTGTTGGGTTTTCACCTTGGGATGTATCACTTCTATTTGTTTCTATTATTTTCCTCAAGATCAACTACAACTTGGTAGTGATAGTCAAGGCTATGAAATGCTCAACTTGTTCTAGTGTGATTGAGGTGATTGATATTAGACCTAGCTATGTGCATTTCTTCCATTCTTCATGGATGAGATGGTTCAACTATGGTATGGTAAATGAAGACATCATGGTCAGTGTTAAAATGGGGGATATGGCAAGGCTTAGTTGTATCCCAGCTAATGAGTTCAGGACAGACTAGGGAGAGTGATTCATAATATGGAAAAGGTTCAACAAGATTTAAGGACATGATCTCATTAGATGGCTCATACGTTGTATAGTTAGGTCTATGACATGTGCTTCCTCTAAAGTGTCAGGAAAAGTAGAGCTTGCAAGTGGCTCATAATAGTCATCTTTGACTTTTATTGGAAAGAAGTTTGGAAATAGGGTTTGAAATTGAAACCCTTCAATACATTCATCTTCTAAGTTGCTCTGTTGTACTTTGACTATTGGTGAAGTAGAACTTGGATGAGAGGTTGATCCTTGTGTAGTGAAACTGTTAGATGCATGCATGTGAATAACATCACGTTATTTTTTCATGAAGATACTCCCCAGATAATGATTTGAATTCCTACTTAGTGGAATCATTATCATCTTCATTATTGGAGGTTTCTATGGGTGGCTCCCTTGCATGATGTGAACCTAGGAGGGATAAATTTACATTTATTATGTTAGCTATTTTTTGGGTATTACCATCCCTTTGTTTAGGAACCCACACCAAGGTGGAAGAGGACTAATCACTATGCTTGGGATGAGACTCAAAAGAGCTTATTGTCTTGTCTTGTTTGTCATACCCCACCCCTATTTTGGATTTTTTGGACCTCAACTATGCTATTAGAGGTTTGACAATGCCTGTCCCTTTCCCTAAGGGACCATCTCCTGTATATCCTATATTTTTCATTAAATCAAAGCCTTTACCATGTAGGTGAGGGGAGATATCAATGTTTTTTTGATTGATTTCTTCTACCAAGCTTGGAGGTACTCCACTTGCTTTGACAAAATGCACGTGGTAAGGTCTAGTGGTGGGTGATGGCTTTTAATGAGACTTTAGAGAAAGTGGGGGATCAAATAAGGAGACTAAGTGCTCACCCACCCCTTTGCATTGCAATTTACACTTTGTATCAAATTCTTTTGTTAATCTATCCATTTCTCCATAGTGTGACTATTTAGGGTCTTTGCATTCCGATGGTGAAGGAAGGGAAGAACTCAAACAACCAACTTTCTCTTTAACCTTATTCGATGTTGATGAGTGGTTGTCATTTCAACCAGTGGAGTATAAGGCATTTATGGATGTGGACTAGATGATGTCATCTGGTAGGGTGCTAGTTTCTTCCTTGTTATGAGGAACAAGGGAGTTACAATATTGGGCAAAGTGTTGATCCCCTGGTATTGTCACCTCTTGACCCATGTATGAAAATTTAAGACATTGATGGTAAGTGGAGGGAACAACCTACATTTCATGAATCCATGGTCTTCCTAATAGGATATTATAAGTTAATTTCAAGTCTAAGACCTGAGAGATGGTTTCTTTCACAACTGGTCCTACCCTGATCAACAGACTAACCATGCCTTTGGAGGATCTCTCCTCATCATCATAAGCTTTGATGGCAATTTTTTCCTTGGGTCAACAACATCCTCTATATATATCCTTGGGATTTTACTAAATTTAGTGTGTAAATGTTGAGACCTACCCCACCATTAACCAATTCTCTCTTAACCCTATTTCTATGGATAAAGACTTCAATATGCAAAGAAGAGTTTTGTGCCTGGATGATAAACATGTCATCTTGGGCTAAATAGGATACGCAATGAGGGGCAACAAGATTGCTAACCATGTTTTGAAATCTACTCACATCTAGGTCATTTGGCACTAAGGCTTTGGTGAGTATTTATTTATGCTCTGGGGAAATTTGCAACAAATCAAAAATGGAGATATGGGCAGGAGTCTTAACTAATTGGTTGACCAAGTTGTATTTGGGCAAGGAGGAACTCATAATTTCATGATTAGAGCTTGGTATGGGTCCTGGTAAAATGACTTTAGAGGCCTAACCTCGGGTGACAACATTTGATAATCATTTCTTATTTTTGTCCTTAATTATGATGACATTCATGACATCATCAAATCCAAAGATCATGTTGATGGTGTTTTTGTAATGATGCATGTAATTAACCGTAGTGTGAGTGGGTGTGTTCTAATTAGCTCTAGAGGATTCACCATTTTCATGACTCATGAAAAGGTTCTTGAAGGTTTTATGGTCTTCATTATTTCTAAGGTTATTCACTTCAATTGTTCTATCATTGATTAATTTTTGTATTTCTCCCTTAAGGGCAAAAAAAGTGTTTGTTAAGTGCCCCCTATTTTGATGGTGGCCACAACTGTGCTTGTCAATCCACGACTTCAGCTTGACTTGAGGTTAATAGGCTTTGGCCTTAGGAAGTATAATGAGTTCATCAACCAAGAGGATTTGTAAAGCACTCTCATTAGACACCCCAATAGGTGTATACTCCTTGGGTATATTGGAACACTGATATATGCATTGAGAAGGAGCTTGATTATAAGAAACTTCTTGATTAGATGCTAAGGGAGTTTCTATATTACATTGATAGAATGGACAAGCATTGTCTTGTCAAGATGTATTTGGATTAGTGTTGTCAACAATAGGATACAACTAATTTGGATGGGGTTGGGTTTGTGGTTTAACATGGTTAGCTTTGATCACTCCATCATTGATGATGTTTTTGTTGTTTTTTCTCAACCATAACTTTTATTTATCAGTGGCCCAATCTAAGGAATTATGAGTTTGTGTGGATTTATTTCAAAAGTCATTACCATATTTTGATAGTTTACTAATATTATTATTTAGTAGGGTCTCTTCTACCTTACTAATATTCTCTAAAGTAGTTTTAAAATCTTTAGGCCCTTGGAGTTGAAGCCAATAATTCATCAGTTTGGAAAGACTATTGATGAAGATGTTACTCTTCTCTTTGTCTGGTATGTCTCTATGATATTTGGCAAACGTGTGTCTCCACCATTGCAAGAAGATTTTGAATGACTCGTTGGGAAGTTTTTTTGTGTTGCAAAAATAAATCATTTTAACTTACCTTTCGATATTATAGGAATATTGTGTGATGAACACAAAAGCCAATTGGTCAAAGGTTTTGATGTTGGAGGGTAACTTGGAAAACCACTACATGGCTTGCCCTCAGAGGCTCCTAGGGAACAAACACATTAGGTAAGTTGTATCATGGACAAAATCCATACTTAGGGTATAGAATTGTCTAAGGTGATCTTGGGGATCTAATGTACCAAAATATTTATTGTATTTTGGTATTTCCACATTTTGAGGGAATGGTGTGAATGTAATTATTTTATCAAATGGAAGAGGATTTCCACACCTTTTCGAGGCTGAATTCAGCGGGTTGTATTTTTCCTCACTTCATTCTCTCCATTTCCAGTTGTAGATCTTTTAATTTCTATGTGACAATCTCTAGGATGACTCTTCTTTGTCTTATTTCAGATTGATCACATCAAAATTAGACAGCAATTTTGCACCTTGTTGTGCTAATGCTAATATATAATGTTCTTTTTGTTTCTCAAGAATCTTGTCCATGATGTTGACAGTTTTGGGATTCTATTGAAAATCTTCAATTTTAGTTTCAATGCTCTTGTCATCTCATATGTTAGATGAACCCATTTTGGCAAAGGATTCTGAATTTTGGTTGAACAAGAGTGACTCACGGGTAACTAAGTTTGTTGAGCAATCCATTGGTGTGACAAGTTCAATAATATTCAAAGGTTTCATGCTTTTGATGGTTCAGCTAGCTATTCTAACTCTCACCCATATAGGTGATCACTTAGGCTTTGCGGTTGTACTAGTTTTATGTGATGGCATAAAATGTGTGTAGGATTCCTTTAGTTCTTATGCATTTTTGAAATATGAGGGTTTTTGTTGACCCTTTTTCATCTAGAGTAATAAGCTAGTTTTGACAAGGTGTTTGGCAATGGTGATAGGATGAGTTCACTTTGGCAAAGTCAAGGAGGGAACAAATGTGTTTCTCTGAATGTCTTTGGCTTGATGTCTGAAATGGAGCAATAATAATCGTTGGACTGATAATTACATTTTTAGCTTTGCTTGGTTTAAAAAAAATGGTTTCCATCAATTTCGGGACTTCTTGGCCTTGGAAAATATTAGTGATAAAAAGGGTATCCAAATTTGTTGTTTGTTCAAAAGTATAATGTATGTAGATAGCCTCTATTTTAGGCTTTTGCTCAGATGCATCACATGATTGATCAAATGCACTATTTCATTGATTATATGCACTATTTAAATACTCAATTGCATTGTACTATTTGTCATATGCATTGTTACAAGCTTTAAATGCATTTTTATGAAGGGTAAATGCACTATTTAAATTTTTAGATGCACTATTTTGCTATCATATGCGTTGTAATAGAGTTTAAATGT